>JAVHKY010000015.1:10950000-11402958 GCA_035079385.1 Aspidiotus rigidus | reverse complement strand
TATTTAGTATTCAATCTACAAAAACAAAGAGTAAAATTTTCGACGTACTGAATTTCTGTGAAACTTTTGTTGTCAGAGATGAAGCAGATCCGGATTTCGGGAAGGATATCATCTGAAGTGACGAAGCAACGTTTAAATTGAACGGGTTGGTGAATCGGCACAATTGTGTTTACTACGCAACGGAGCATCCGCATCCAATCCTTACTCAAGCTGTGAATGTTCCTGGAGTCTGCGTCTGGGCTGGAAATCATCTTACACCGTTCTGGGTCCGTATTTTTATGAAGGAACAGTTACTAGTGAGTCGTACCTCGAAATGCTTCGTGAAGTTCAAATCGAACTTCAGAATAACCCCATCTTTGACAATCGGCGAATCATTTGGCAACAAGATGGAGCTGGTTCGAAATTTCTTATCGGAGAATTTCGAGGAATGGATCGGCCGGCGAGGCACTATCGAATGGCCAGCACGTTATCCTGACTTGACAGTTTACGATTTCACACTTTGGGGTACAATCAAGGATCGTGTGTACCGAACAAAGCCCCAAAATCTGGCGGCTCACATCTCGGAAGAGTTCGAAATCATCAGTGAAGACCTGCCTACCACAAAAATTCAGCTGCAACTGTGAAACATCGTTGTTTAATGTGTATCGAGGTCGGAGGAAGTCATTTTGAACATTTGTTGCGGTAGTATTGAGTTTTGTAACGCAAATAATAAAGAATTTTGCAATAAATTTTTTCGTTTTTTCAAATTATGCAAATCGGTTGCGCGACTTTTGGCCACCCCTGTAGGTTCATGCTCCCGTTTTACATGTTGTTTCGGAAATCGCGACGAGTGATTCGTAGAAAAGAAAATATGAATTGTTTAAATGCATACGCAAAAAGACAATAAAATATTTATAAGCAGACGGCAAAACATTTTTTTTTAATTTTGAAAATAATTCTTTCCGTAACAAATGTGTTCAAGGAACCCAAAGGAAAGTATGGTAAGCTCATCTGATTAAGAATTTTTAGTATTATTTCAATTGTGGTTAAAAATTATTTTCACTCCATACAAGTTATTGGCGGGAGACGCAGCGAGGAATGGAGATCAATTAACAGAAATTCCTGAAAAATCGAAAATCGAGATAGAAGATATACAGGATGATTTTGAAACAGAAGTCATGGAGAAAGATAACAAATTTTTGGTAAGTTCATTTTTTTTTTTTTTTTTTTTTTTTTAGGAATTCTTTCTCATAATTCATGCAAATTTGAATCACGTATTATTTTAATTGTATGGCAGATTGCGAACGAAAATGAAATGGATTTTTACAAAAAATATCGACCATACAAAATAATTCGATTTACTGACAGGGTAACAGATGTGCCTGAAAGTTATGTAATAATAAGATTCATCAACACGTAGTTTACAAAATATCGAATCATCATTTGCTCAAGACATATAATATGTTGTTTTTCTACAGTATCCTATCAATCCTGCATCTTTATGCAACCAGGAGTATGGAATTAAATATTCAACCTACCAAAAGAAAGAGCAAGCGGCAACTTGAGCAGGAAAAAATAGATGATGCTCTCAATACAGCTACATATTCATCTGACGACGACGAATACGAAAATGAAGAAATGGAGGACAGAACATCAACTCTTTTTCACGGACTTATGCGAACTCTTACAACAATGCGAAAACTTCCATCGATTAATCCGATCGAACGGACATTTGCGATGCGGTGCGCGAAACCCTAAGATAAGTCGGAAATTTTTTTCCTCCAAATCCACCACCAAAAAACCCCTTAGATCCTCCCGAATTGTTCAAGACCAAAACCAGCCCGACCCGATAACAGTGAAAACTTATCGGATCGGAACATCCGTAACAAGATTACCAGGATAAAACATGCTATAGGTCCTGTGTACGAATACATCACAGCGGAAGATCCAGTACATCCGTTTTTCGATATCGACGTTCCTTGCCAAACAGAAAAAATAATATCAGGTATTGCCGCAGTATTTAAACATAAATTTTGTACAAATGAAATAGATCCTACATCCGAAAGAAGATGAATCTTGTACCAACAAATTTTTGATTATATTAGAAGATACAATTCTAAACCTGTTCAATATTTTTATACATCAGAATGATACGAGACAAGCGGTTAAAGTCAAATTATTCTCCCATTTTTTGTAATGTAAGGGAATTGGAAGTTATTTAAAGAAAATTCCCAAACAATATCGGACAAGGAATTCAAGGCCAGAGTATGTCGGGTATTTCCTAATAAAACTGAGCCCATGGAGCTTGCAACTACAAAAAAACATTTCAGAAAATCAATTTTTATCCTGAATGAGTTACATGTTGCAGATATATTATTTAAATCATCTCACTCACTCCGTTATTTCTTAATATTTGAAAATCGAGTGTCAAACGTCTTTGGTGAAAGAACCTCAAACAATGGTTTGCGTGTTTACATTACGATCATTTGGCAAAAGTTTGCCTTAATTCACCTAGTAAGCGTGTAAACTAAGATTGAACTTTTTAAATTTGTTTCAACATGTATTTTAGATTCATTTCGCCAGCTTATTTGAAATAATACATCATATATAAAAAATATAGAACATGTTTTACTTTCCGCAAGTATTGACATTGAATACAGTTATCATGTACTTTTTCCAAGTTTCTCTTTTATGAATGCTAAATCTTTACAAGATTTTGCAACAAAATTCTTTTATGAGTATATTAATTTAGAAATCATTTATGTGTTTACCGACAAAGTTCATTTAGAGCACTACTCCAATTGTTACATTTTTGACAAACTCATTCAGAAACTTCCCCGTATGACTCGTGGACAGCATGAAATGCGACGTCCCATTGTACAAAAAAGATCAGGTCTAAGGTGGGTCAGATCGTTTACATCCAATTTCCTCCACGTTATTATAGGGAAAAATGCAGTATCTGTTCGTTCCCAGAGTAAAATGCAAATTGAAATAGTTGAGCAATTTACCGCTCACAATGTATTCCCCACCCAAATACCAAATCAGAAATTTTTTGATACCGCCTCTGTAAATATAAAACTACTTACAGCACACCAGTACATGTTGATTTTGGTGGTATATGGACTATTATTCGGCAAACAGACGCCAAAGAACTTGAAACTTCAATTTAGAGTAGATGAGAGACCAACCTTGAGAGCGTATGGTAGTTAAAAAGTTCTGTTTCAAAAACTTTACAAATTATATGGGAAAGTTATTGTTGAGAGGAGTTTATGTGAACAGATAAATATTAAGGGAAGCAAAATGTATCTTGGCGCTAATAGCGTCAAGGTATCAATACTAACAATCATAGCATCTACAATATTGAGGGCACCATGAACGTGGTACATGAAGTGAAACTTTACTTTCAATCCGACATTACAGCTTGCTTAGGAGACGCCGGAACGTGGAAACAAACTTTAATATATTATGAGGATGATTCATTCACTTCGGGGCAGGTAGTAGCAAGAGCAACAACCCACCCTTCCCTTCATGTTTTGGCCTCGCATTGGCCTCACAGAGAAATACGATTGATTGACTGTCGAGAGTGAAGAAAACTAAGAAATCTATTCTACGTTGAGCGCACATAGTAAGCGCATTTCTTCATAATTATGAGATGATTGTTCATCATTTTTGATAGGTCAACTTGTCATGTTAGCCATAAGAACGGATACCTTATGCATTGCGCACAAACTATATAAAATATATCATTATATTATTTGTCCAATAAACATTATTTCAACACTTGCTTTCAACCCACATTGATCCCTCGTTGTTTTACTTTGCAGCAAATCTTTCCTATTCAACAAGATAATTTCACTTTGATAAAATTTTTAAATTCGCTGACTTGAGCGTTTCAACAGGTAAAATCTTAAAAGAGCACGTACTACCCATCAAAGAGTAGTATCATCATTATCATTGGAAATTTTCCACATTTGTAGTCATTTGTCTTTCTCCGGACTTAAATCTTAATAGATAGGTAACATTAACTTATATGAATAGAAGTACAGCTGAAATTATTAGATATACTGCCTTTTGCGACTTACGAACAACGGAACTTCACTATAAATCTGAAGAATTTGCTGATACGCCTGTCACTTCCCAAATAGTAGCAGTTAATCGACGGGACTGTTCGAGAACGCTAGATGCAGTCACCAATCCCAAATGCAAAGCAAATAATTCATAACAGCGTACTCGTTGACTAGACTGAGCGGGGAAACATTTTTTTATCAATTGACTGGAATAAAAAGAAAAAAATAACGTTATATTCTCTTCATTATTTCAGTAGATAGGATGTGTCAAAATTTAGACATAAGTCGTAAACTTTTGAGGCGATTTTTGACAGAATACCCTTGATAAGCACACAACAAGCGTATCCTGGTGGAAACAGCGAACTCTAAAATGATAGCAGATACAAAAAAAAAAAAAAAAAAAAAAAAAAAAAAAAAAAAAAACACTAGAGAAAGATCTTATCTTCAATTTTTTCCTCAAAATTTTCCTTTCGATTTATGCCTGTTTCCTATGACACATCACAAATTAAAAATTTATATCATGAATTTTGGTATTTTGGATGTTGTTGATTGAAGAAAACAGAAAATAAGAATTCAAATTCAATTATCTTTTGATTAGAAAATCTAAGAATTTCCTGCTCTATTGCCAGTGTTTTTGTATTTCATCATTAAAAGAAACGTCACATCATAACAAAATGTGAAAAGAAGTATACTTCAAGGACTTCCTTACATGTTTGAAAGAAGGAAATAAAGCCTGACCTCTAAATTACCTAGATTGATATTCGTTAACGAAAAGAATTGTTGAATGCTTTTTCCGCACAAAGAATTTCTATTTATTACGTTTCGACCAAACTAGTGGTCTTTATCGGGTACAGTTGCGGGAAAAGCTTTCAACTCTTTCCATCAATGTTAAACTCTCTAAATTGAATTGATATTATTTTCGAGAACAGTTCTGATAAAAATTTATATAGAAACAATGATTTCAAAACGCCAAGACTGATTATAATTTCAACAGTGGTCATTGTTTAACAAGGAAAAATTTTTT
Organism: Aspidiotus rigidus; assembly: GCA_035079385.1. Classification (NCBI taxonomy): domain Eukaryota; kingdom Metazoa; phylum Arthropoda; class Insecta; order Hemiptera; family Diaspididae; genus Aspidiotus; species Aspidiotus rigidus. The sequence continues at coordinate 11,397,888 of JAVHKY010000015.1, read as the reverse complement.
TTCATGACAAATTCTGTAATTCTCCGAGCAATTAGCGGACTTCTGATACTCTTGACCAGTAACTAACTAATATTGATTACAAAAAAAGGAGGATTAAGAGAGCGAAAAGCCAATCAATTCTTGCTCTTTTGCAAAGGGGATTAGCATACCTGAATGGCAAAATGGTTTCAGCCATTAGTCGCTTGTTCGAATCTGTCTGAAAATGAGCAAAAATTTATGCTTTTTTCCTTGTTCAATAATTTAGACAAAAATGTGGTTTGTAAAGATAATAAGAAACTGAGAAGGAAAGAAAAGAATCGGTATCATTTCATCAAATAATCTTCGAAAATTCAGCGATCGATTTTTCAACGAACAGATCTCATGTTTCCATTTTACATCGTTAATATTCGAACCGAAGGCCTCAACCGACGAACGAACTCTAAAATTGATAAATAAATTGGTAAAACGTATACAGCCCGATTCAACTTACTGATAAAAATCTCCAGTAAATACACCCGGAACTGGTAGTGATTTGATCACAGTTTGTGGTGAGATCTTTGGTTTCAGCGGAGTACCCTAAAAAGCAGAATTAAAAATTAAAATACATTCCGGAACGTCAAATCCGTACAACACTGAATCGTACTCACAGACATATCTTCAAACCATAAGAAATAAGAATAATTAAAAACGGTATCCTTCCAGATTAAGTATAGATGTCCTTCTTGTAGATGCGATCTTGCAAATTCGAACATCGACCATATCTAAAAAATAGAACCCAAGTTAAAAAACTGACAGTTTCAAGAGCACGGTTCAAAACATCAATTAGTAGATACTTACTTTTTTCTTGGTCAAATTGGTTGTTTCTGGAGAGTTGAATTCCAAGCTAGGAGCTACAAAACGATGTGTGATTCGATCGATGTATAAGAAATGAACGAGACCAGGGAATTCTTCTAGATACTTATTAATACTCAACGTTGATTTCGTGGCTAAGTTAAAATTACGATGCACCTTGGTTTGAAGCATTTCGGTAAAATCTTGTAATGCCTTACGCACATTACAAAGTATAGGTAAAACGACGTCGTGATTTACGCTAACAGTCGAATCGTCCATCATACAACTAGAATATGTACTTCTCATTAACGACATTAAGCTTTCTAGAGCTGAATCGACAGTCTGAAGAACCTCGACGTTATGACTTTTCATGTAATCTATATATTTCCTAGGACAAACAATTACAGAATTTTTTTCAGCAACTCTTTTTCCACAAGATCCCAAAGATTCATTCAACGTACTTTTTAATAGGTTCCCAATTTTTCGTGATTTTCTTCATGGTATTAGAATGGATTTTACTAAGACTAGAACTTGATTTCTTCTTAAAAACCTCAGTCATCTTTTTTATTGTGTTATCGACTACGTCTACGGATGAGTGCAAAACCTCACGATCGGTAGTACCGCGTATCTGAAGATTTTGCAAGGCGTACAACGCTTGAGTGGCTTCCAAAATGCTCGAATTCAAAAATTCGTTGCCACTCTGAACACAACACACATTATTACACAAGATAATCGTAAAAAATCCTAATAAGACAATAGTACTGGCTTACTTCGTAAACGATGAATACAGGTATATTACGAGCAATGTAAAATACGTGAATCGCATTCGGTCTCTGTTTCCCGAGAAGACAAATTGTATTGAATGAAAAATCACCTCCTACTAATAAACGGGCACGATAGAAATACATCAACTTGACACTGTGAGAACTTAAGATGCAATTTACCTTCACTAGCGGTCGGATTGCACGATTTAACAGAGGGTGAGTTTGAAGCTTTACTATCGTCTGGACTGTAGAAATATTCTTGACTAGCTTCGTTTTCATCTTCGCTGTCGCTATCATCATCGGCCATTTCCAAAGTGCCATTATAATCTTTTTCAAAAACGCCAAGCTCTACGATTTTGCCAATAAAAGATAGGAAGAGAAGATCGCTGGTGTGCAATTCAGCTGCTGCACGTCTGTAAATGATTCTCTGATGAAATTTCATTTAGGGTCGGAATAGAAACTTAATCGATGGTGAATTACTTACGTGGAATATAACGAGACGAAACGATGATTGACTAATATTAAAGCGTGTATTTGCGAGCACGATAAAACGGACTTCGTCTTTTCCGCAGCATCCGTTAGAGTTTTTGAACACGTATTGGTAACTTGCGTGTTCAAACGGACTTGTTCGACGGCCTCCACTAAAACCGATTGTTCATTCAAGACCGAATACGACCAATCGCTGATCAGTGCTCCAATCAGTTTACATTTCTTTTCGGACGTTTTCAACCTTATTGAAAAACCAAGAATTATTAATGAAGAACAGACAGAAACGGAATTCGGATTGACTTTAATCAACTTACAAGGAGACATCGGGGCCGCAAATACGTTTTACACACGCGATGAACACTCCTAGTTGTCTTTTCAACCAATAGCCTCGATCATAGCCGATACAAGTGAATACATAGCCCATATACTGGAAACACACAGTGATATCTTACATTGAGGAATTCAAAGTACGTGATTAAGTAAGAAAAACAATTACTTCGTCAAAAATTATAGATAATCCGTCGTAGCATTTTATCGAAGAATACGCATTCGAAAAGTGATTTATCATCACTCGTTGAGACGTAACCAGCGGTGAGAATAATTGTAGAATGATATCCATGTCTCGCGATTCATCTTCCTGTGAGAGTCACGATTGATGGTAAGAGACAGTAAACCAACGTTCGGGTACGTGTATAAATGGATTTATACTTACGTTGCTTTCAGAAACTAGCCCCTGCGAAGTCGCCAAAGCCCAAATGTGTTTGTAAAACTTCTGATTGTATTTCGCGTAGATTATATCGTTAAGATTATCGAAAACTAGAAGACACCTCATTTGAACGATCAGAATCTGAAAATTTCGATCGAGAATTAACAAGAGGGTACGTCATACACTATGCAAGATAGGAAACTAAAAAGAAATCTTGCATTTCTCAACATGAATTTACCTTTAGTAATAATGAGGAAAGCCAGAAATGAACTTGTTCCTATTTCAGGACTGTGTTATTCATTCATTCGATTGAAGACTCATATTCATCAACGGTGCGACGGCTGGATAATTTGTACAAAGCTCGTTATAAGATTCGAGAAAGATTCGGAATACTTTTCATTCGGCGACTTGATGTATTGGATTTGAAAATGAACACGGGAAGTACAGAGTTCAGTAGGCGTCATGAGAAAAGAGCGCCGATCAGCTGAAGTTACGATCACGATTCACCAATGAAATTGAAACCAAAGACTGAGAATGCTGTCGCAACGGACGGAATGCCCCTAGTGATCGTAAATGAAAACACAAGGTTCGAACCAGGTATCCACATGGAGCACTGCAGTCGTTTTCAGCATTATGATTGTTATCCTTGTTTATTGTGTTTACTGGTTCCGTCCTTGATAAATGCTGTAACAGAAGAAGTTGTAAAAAATGATATGAATGACTAGATGATAAGTTTCTTGCCTACAGTCATTGGTTACTTTAATCATTGCGACTATATAATAGCTATCACCTATCACCTATGCCAACAACCTTTGTTCTAAACCATGACCAAAACTCTATTCAAAACTCAAACATCATCCATTAATAGGGCTTTTCCATGTCGGCGCATTGCACATGTATTCTCCTACGTGTTATCGAAATGGTAGTATTTCTAACATTGCTCTTATGGGTGTTGCTGGATTGCATACTCATTTTCATTGTGGAGTAGTTTGCCATAAGAGCAATGTTAGAAATACTACCATTTCGATAACACGTAGGAGAATACGTATGCAATTCGCCGACATGGAAAAGCCCTATAAATCTGCCGTACTAAATAGAATGGACGTACCTGCTCATAAACGATCAGTAAAAAAGGGTATTTCTGCTGTTATTGAAGGATCTCTTTCCCGCAGATTGTGGATATGCAGATACGTCCATTCTACTTTGTACGAAAGGAATATTATCGGACCTCATAATGAGTGAGTGAGGTAAAAGTAGAGCACTAGTATTGAAAAACCCTTTTTCTTCATTTACGATCAAAAAGTGCCTCATAGCGCCCTCTTAATAGAGGTAAAAAACGAGTCATATCAAACGTAACGCATGAACTGATGCGACTGTGTGTAAACGTATGTTCGTTTTGCTACAAGGGAGTTTTTTCTGTTTTCATTTCGCACCTAGGGAATATTTACAAACTATCATCTATCTTGTGATCGCATTTGTCGTCTACTTTTTGATCTTAATTTCGTAAATGAAGAAAAATCTCATACGCAACACAGTTAGAAACGCCTATTTCTTGATTCGTATGACTTATCAACCCTCGCTTCGCTCAGGTCGCTAGCGTCAAACTCATCAAGAAATAACTCGTTTCTAACCCTTGTAGCGTAAATAACTATTTCAATACTCGAGAGGAACATTCACGGAATTGGGGTTTAAACCTACACTAGAGAGCGCTACTGAAAGGGTGAATCAGAGAATTTATGTACGTTCATACATTGCATTTCAATCAACTATTATTTTTTCAATATATCATTTATTGCTACATTTTTTTTTTTTTTTTTTCATGTTGATCATACAGACTACAAAATTTATGCTTGTATTTGCTTTTAAAAAAATGGTGTGTGAAATTTCTTCATTTAAAAAGCATTGAACAAAAGGGTGAATGTTGTCAGGGCTATCAACTCCCCAACTCTAAGTTTAAATCCCAATATGTACACCGTTTGAAATGAACTGTCCTCATTTGAAATGTAATTAATCGTCATTTTTCCAAGCATCCACCTGTAACTAAATAATAGGCCTAGGTGGTTTACATTTTTGTAATCCACTCATACACAAACAATGAACCTTGTTTTGATGCTCTCAAGCTCTTTAGTTTCATTTGTTTCATAGTGGGTATTTTGGAAAATAAGCTACTTCTTTTAGGAATTGTACTCTTTACTTGTGGCGTCCTAGGAGCGATAACTGTGGTAGAAAATTATTTTTAGAGTATGATAAAAGTTTTCAAAATTCTAATTGTAGCGCTGCGTGGAAAAAGGGTCTCCGTCTAATATATTTCTTATGGAACGGAGGTTCTTTTTCCACGCAGCGCTACAATTCTAATGTCGATTTTTGGTACCCTTCTTTATTAATAATAAATATCATGAGCACTTTTTAAAATACCTAATAAATGAAAATGCTCAAAAATATAAGTATATGTGATGCGCTCTGCAGAAAGGGACACAAAGTCGGCATGATAAAAGCTCCCTGCGTGTAAAACTGCATTTCATGTGAGGTTCATTTTCTGCGACGAAAGTTGTTTATAATGTTTGATTGAAAGATCATAGAAGTCAATGATGACATTCACAAGCGTGCTCCTCTCATTTTCTGGTGTAAGACGGGCCTAATTCGGCGGCCAATTTCACACGAGGAGCTTTCACCATGTCGACTTGTGGTACCTTTTTGCAGAGCGCATCACATATTATATATAATCTGACGGTATTTTGAAAAATTTTCACTCTCTTTTGATTGAAATACCCTTTCAGCATTTGGACATGTACTCTTTTGTCTTCTTTTTCAGAAAACGCAGAGGTGGGAAACATTTTTTTTTTTTGCTTTTCCAAGAATATTTTTGAGATTAGATACTCTCTCTCACCTCAAGAAAAAACTGACTAGCTTGGAAAAGTCTCACAATATTTTTTGCATTCTCTGATATGATCAATGAGGCTCGACCTCCAGAATTTCAATTTCTTGTTTTTCTTTATTACACCGTTTGTTAAAAAAATAAGAGAAAAAAAATACGGCTGAATAATGGTTCCGACAATGAGTCATTTCGCCCTGAATTACAATAACAAAAGAAGAAGTAAAAAGAAAACCAAAAATAGAACAAAACAGAAGGTGAAAAGGGAGCAATTATGCACAGAGATGAAAGTAAAGTTTAAGACAAAAGTTAATTAATAATGATAGAGTTGGATTGTGATAGTGGGGGGGGGGGGGATTAATGTAAGAGTAGATCAGTGCATCTCAACCTTTCACAGGTCGCGGACCACTGAGGAATAATTCCTAATTTTTGCGGACCCCCAAAGTTCTGGAAAATTTTCAATCACAACTATTTTCTTACAAATTGTACAGTGCACGAAAAAAAATTCGATTCGTCCAATAAAAAGTTGAAATTAAACGAAATTCAAAACGCAATATAAATACATTCAGGTAGGTATCTCAAAAAAAGTTAGAGTGAGATTTGCTGTTGGCCAGATGATAACAGCTTTTCCCACTCCGGCTCCAGCGTAAAAAGTGTCACGCGCATATCCGCGGTGGCAATGAGGCTGTTACGTTGTTTTGATTTGATGGATGTCAATGCAAAAAATCCCAGTTCGGGAACGGGAGGAAAATACGAAATGCCATTCTTCCGAGACTTTTCGCGAACCTCCTGCAATGGTCTCGCGGGAATAGATGATAGGCGTGTATTTTCCGCAACGCACGGTGAACATATTCCAATTTGTTCCCACTTCAAATACCTAGGCATCAACTTGGACAATCGTCTCTCCTAGAATATACATATTTCATACCTTTGGAAAAAATGTTCTCAAGCTATGTACATTATTCAAGCCTTGTCCAGCACCCAATGGGGTGGAGATCCCACCATTCTGTCCATACTATACAAATCTCTTACCCGCAGCAAAATGGAATATGGTGCCTTCTTGACCGATTCGGCCGCTGTCACTAATCTATATATAAGCTAGATGTAATTCAAAATGAGGCCCTTTGCCTTATTTTAGGAGCCATGAAGACTACCCCAATCGCGACTATGGAAGACGAAGCAAAACCCAAGCTGTTTTTGATACGATTATTGGAGACGATCAAACTCGATCGATTCAGCATAGCTTTAGCGTCATATCATGTTGTTCGTTAATCTGCCCAATCGTTACAATCATAAAAAAAAGAAAAAAGATACCGACCTTTCGTGCGGATTTAGGTTTAGTTTAAAATGAAAATTAACTGAAGTTTGATGCGGCTCATTACTCGTATTTCGAAAAATGAAAGTCTCTCCCACTACATGTTTTCTGTTTCATGATTCAGCTCTTTGATGCAGGCATTTCATGAGCTTCCTGCCATTATAAGAAGCTCTATTAGATATAACAGACTAACTATCTATTATTATGCATCTCAATAATTCAAACTTATTCCCTCTTCCCCCCTTGTAGCTCATATATGGCTTGATAAGTCCCATGTTTTTCCAGACGGCGCTTGGCCTTCTTTTTTAAATGACCCTCCCATAAAACAGGTTTCCTGCTGAAGAAAAAAAAAAAAGAAAACCTTTGCGAGATCTAAAACGGGTACGGTACCAGTATTTGCTTCGACCTTCAAATCCAGGGGGAAAAAAAAGTAAACACTGGCCTAATAATATTGAGCTGCGAAGGTATCGGTTTGAATGCGTAGACTAGAAATGACTTTACTCAGTGTCGCCGCTTCTCGTGACCTATAGACATAAAAACAACACTGATTTAGGAAAATATAGGTTCCACTTTTGTAAGGCGCTTCGTGCAGTAAGCTTGTTGAGACTGGCCCAGAATAAAAACCATCACAATGATGAATATCAACAATTTATCGTTCGTCATAGGAACAGAGACGTACAGTAACCCGGCGTCCGCACCGGTGATGAAGTGTTTTTCAAAATAATACGTTTAGTACCAATTGAGAATTTTCGTATGTGTATCACGAGAAAATTTATTCACAACACAAAAAGAGGATCCCGTTTCCCGAGGATCATCAAAAGGTAAGATTGTGGTTTTCTATCTCACGTGGTCATAATTTTATCTGATCCTAAAATCCCCCTTTCTCGGGCCCTGGTAAACATACTTTGAGCTGTCGTACGTTGAGACATAAGCTTTTAAAAATAATTGAAAGGGGTTAAAAAATTTTGAAGATACGTACAGACTATTACAAAATGATCTTAACGAGTCAATGTCCTCGTAATTGTTCTGAATGAGATGTTTTTATTTTCCATTCAAGTTCGAAGTGGGTATTTTAACGTTGTTATTGATGGGAGATAATGAATATAACTCAATCTTTCAAATTCGTCAAGCAAGAAGTTTCTGTCATGTTTGTGAGAAAATTTTCTAGGCTTCTTATTCTGAACAATTTTCTGGTTATCAATACTTGTGGATATGAAAAATAGACCTACGATAAGAATATCCTTTCTTATTCCCATTTAATTTTTATAAATGGGTAAGGAAATACTAGCAAAGTATTATATCCAAGTTTTTAAAGAGTTTTTTTTTTATTTTCCTTCCAAGTTTTGAACATAGGTTTGGAAAATTATAATTTTTACGATTTATGGCTGTTATTTTGAGTTGAAAGATGTATCTTCTTCTGAATAGTGAGTTCGTTTATCTCATTTTCCCGAACTCGAAAGAATGAGTCCTATATAAGTTGGACGCACTCATGGTAAGCTTACATACTCTTCTTGAGGTTGACTTTTCTCTGGGTATTTTGGTACACGCAAACTATACTTAGGTGACACTAAAATTTCTTTCAAGTGATTACGAGAATGAGCACTTCATTAAAACGAGTGCACTCTAGATCAAAACTGTGTTATAACTAATAATGATCCTAAATCGATTTCCCCTACGATAAATACCTACAGCTAAGAATTGGTAGAATAATGCTCCCTCTCTTTTGCCCTCATTGAGCAGGGATTAATCATAAATTAGTCGATCTCATCGACACATAAAACTCATCACAACCTTCGGATGAAAAAGAATTAAGATAAATTTCTCAAAATGTAGGAAGTATACTGCCATACATTTTTTATTCGTTGTACCGCGAATTACCGTTATATTCGTAATAAGTAAAGCGACATTGTTGCCCGACGAGGTCTTTCCGACACTTCTTCTTCTTCTTCTTCTTCTTCTTCATTTAGTTAGGAGACGATTACCTTTATTATACACCATTGTTAGTTTGTGGCATCGTTCATAAATTTACTAGCGTCGTCTCCGTCGTTACCTCTTTCATCTTCATCTTTTGCTGTTTCTCAGTTTTCGTTCTTCTTTAAAATATTTCTCTCGTTCTCGTTCCTTATTTTCGTGCTTATAATCCTACTTATAGAATGTAGCTCACAAATTTACAGTCTCATTTCTATTCATATGCAATTTATGATGAGAAGGGCGACCTAGACGAAGGTCTCGCGCGTACGAGCATTCTCGAGTCGAGGATAAAAATTTGACAAATTGACGCAAAGTAAACGCTGATTATTGTGTGCTTGGACGACAGATAATCCGTGCATGTACCTCTCGAAAATTTCTTACTTTAACGATTTTCATCCTTGACAAATTCGCTTTGCATCCGAATCTTCTCGCTTCCGGAAATTCACTTTCGAAAAAATATAATTCCTCCTCTTTCATACTTCGCTTAGTTTTGATCATGAAACTTATTCCCCTAAAAAAATTTCAAAAAATTACATAAAAACTCTGACCCGAGTACAACATACAATAGACCTAGATACTCCATCACGTACAGAAGCCCTATATCTTGTGATCGGACAACTAGCCGCGTCAAGCTGCTAATTGCAAGAATAACAACAAGCGTCTGGACGAATTTCTGCCTCGAATATTAATTAGGGATACCTACTGTATCATGGACAATATACGTAGTTTTTGATTTTACAGTTATATTTATGCTAATAATTTGTACTTGTACTCGTAACATTATAACATATTTGCTGCCTTCAAATGTTACGCCCAGAATGAACCCAAAACCAGCTTTAAATTGGTTCACAATGAAGCGTTTAAAATAAATCGAGTATAAAGTCAAAAGAACTATACGGATTTTTGTTTCTTTCAGAAAAATTGACGAGTAAATTTTGCGATTCACGGCCGGCGATGATAATTGAAGGTGCAAACCTTCAGGGAAAATTTGATAGTGCAGTCTTTTCTGGTTCGAAATAATATAGTCGGGAATATTCTATTGCTCATATCGCGTCTGGATAATATATCGAGCCTCACAATACGAAGATTGGCCTCCCTGGGAATAGTATTAATTTCTTATTTCATTCCTAGAAACAGTACAAACGCTCCTTTATTAATCAACCCTTCTACTTTGAAGTTTATAATTATGATGGTGGGAAATTCCACAGCAAAGTTCGAGATCAAAGAGAGGTATTTGTGGCTTTGAGAAGATGAGGTATTGAAGAAATTGTCCATGATGAGGATGTACAACAATAGCCAACAAACTTCCTCAACGAAATAAAACGGGGAACGTGAACATCGATCCTTTCCTAGGGGGCGAATTGGTTTCAATATTGAGAATTAAATCAAAAATTGGAGTACCGAAAATCAAAATTTTCTCCGAGTTCTCTTCCGTCCTACATAATAATATATGTATAGCTCAATATTCAAAATTTTAAGAGGGTACGTGTTCTATGGTCTTAGACGAAGTTAAACGAGGAACACAGTGAACCTGTTTTATGAGTCAAATTGCTTTTGATATTGAGAATTGAAGCAAGCTTAGACTTAGTATAACGAGACTCAACATTTTTCCAAGTCCCCCCATCTATCATATATAGCTTGAAGGTCGCAATTTTTCCAAGTATATAACTCAAGACTCAAAATTTTTCCAAGTCTCTCCCCACGCTCCTATCATATATTGCTCGAAAGTCGAAATTTTAAGTCCCTCTCCTATTATATAGCTCGACACTCAAAATTCTTACAAGTCCCCCTCCTATCATGATGACTAGGGGGTCGAAATTTTTCCAAGCTTTATGCCGGACGCACACGGCGATTTTCTCAAATACCCCCCTAAAACAGGTTCCCTGCTAAAATGTCGACTCTTGAGCTATATGATAGGAGAGGGCTTTCCCTTTCTTATCATATATAGCTCAAGAGTCGAAATTTTTCCATGTCTCCTTCTAGAATAGGTCACTGATGACGTTCTATTTCATACTAGGTTCATAGTAGGTCTAAGCCTCTTACAGACTAGTTATACTAGGTCTCGGCTCGCTTGAATTCTCAATACCAAAATCAATTTGACTCATAGAACAGGTTCCCTGCGTTCCTCGTTCAACTTCGTTGAGGAAGCCGTCATTTTTCCAAGTCCACCTCCTCTGATGCATTGAAATTTTTCTAAGTCCCCTTCGTATCATACGTGGCTCGACAGTCGGGTTTTCCAAGTTCCTCTCAAACTACATTATATTATAGCACCATATTAAACAATTTCCCGAGCACAACTTCTTTGATGGTTGTGATTTTTCGAAGTCCATTCTCTATCATATACAGCTCGATATTCAAAATTTTTCCAAATCCAACTCCTTTATTAGAGTAGGTCACTCTCTTCCGGACGGTGGGTCACCAAATTTTCCAGACACGTACCCCCTTTTCTCTTCATGGAACAGGTTCTCTGTTAAACTAATTCCAAAAAATGTTTGGTGATCGAGACCATGAAAGCTTGATCAACTCGAGAGTCGGACTAGAAGAGATAATCTATAAGAAGTGAAAGTTGAAAAGCCTAATTGATTAATTCAACTAGGCGATAGGATCACTGTACACGAGGGACCTATTTTAAAGAGTATTCAAAAGAATTTCTGATGAAGAGATAGTTGAAGGCTAACTCAGATCAGCAGACATACCTTCTAGAGCTTTCGAAGTGCTCATTTTAGGATAAGATAAGGAGGAATTATGGATGTCATGACTAGAGACGATCCGTTAGAACTCAGACGATTTTGAAAATTATACATGTAAATTCATCATCCAGCTGACAGATTGATACGAAGTTAGCGACTCTCGAAAAGTCACTGAAACTTTATGGTCATTTCATAAGACAGTGATGCCGAGTCGAGGGTAACAATCTACACTTACGTCTTGTGACGCTGATCACAGACAATAATAGATTTGGGTAGAATTTCAAGCACGGAGGAACAACTTTTCAGAAAATTGAGTTCTTTTGCAACGAGGAAACTGGTGGCAGGAAACCCACGATGTGTGGTCTTATATACTTAAAATTTTTCGAAGTCCTATTTCTCATTCTCGCGAAACGTAGTTGCCCAAGAAATGTTCCATAATTTCCCTATGTTGAGCGAATTTTATATTTCAAGAGAAGATATTTGGGGTAAATAGGGGAGCGAAATGAAAACACCCAAGTCTCTCTTTCCCAAGAGAGCAGCCTCCTCTAATATTCTTAAGCCGCAATTTTTAATTTCAGGTCATTTCTGCGTCCTAAATAACTCATGATGTAAAGGCTTTCCGTCCTCAAAATAGGCAAGGTCATGTGGACGTGGATTCTTTGAAACCCTTTCTTTATCCTAAGCCGCTGATGACGTCATGATTTGATTTCGTGATTTTTTCAAGTCCCATCTCTGGACAGATTATGGCTAAAATTGTTTCAAGCGCCCTGTTAATCCGAGCTTGTAGTTTTACCAAGTTCCTCTTCTAAAAGGATCCCGTTAAATTTTTTATAATCGTTTTCTGACGTCACGATTCAAGATAGTACTCTTTGAAAAGTCCCTCCTAAATAGGCGGATATCGGTAGAAATTGTTTCAAGTTCCTTGACGATTCGAGCTCAATTTTTTTTTTTTTTTTTTTTGGGGGGGGAGTAGAATAATTGTGCGGTGATTTGCAAGTTTAAATACTTTAATAATTTGATTCGAGGTTAGTCCTTTACATAAATAGATATTGGCAGAAATTTTTCCCAGCCCCCTGATGACGTCACTATTGCAGCTTGCAATTGCTTCAGATCTTTTTTCTGTGCGGATTTCAGAAAAATTTTTCAACTTGAACAAGTGATTTTCCTAGGTTTCTTCTCTACAAGAATTTCAGCAGAAATTTTGATTAATCTCTAGATGACGTCACTATTAGAGCTTGTAATTCTCACAAGTCCCTTCTCTACCATTAGATAAGGGCAAGAATTGTTTCGAGTCCCTCCCCTCCCCCGACCTGAGCATGTAATTTTTCCGAGTCCCTTTTTTTGACTTATATTAGCAGGATTCTTCCTTCTAATTCCCTCACGACGTAACAATTCAAGCTCATAATTTTTCTACGTCGCAACAAAATAAAAATATTTTCCGAGCCTTTTTGCGATACGAGTCCAAAATTTTTCAAGCACCTTCTCTATACGGATTCCAGCAGAAATTTTTCCTGATCTCCTGATGCCATCACGATCGGATGTACCAAGTTCTTTCTCGATCTGAGTCCGTAATTTTCTATCCCTCCTCTTCACGGATATTAGTAGAAATTTTTCCTATTTCTCCGATAACGTCACGATCCGAACCTATGGTTTTCCTAAGTCCTTCCTCTATGCGCGAACATTGACGAAAATTGTTACGATTCTCGCCCGTGATTTTTTAAGTTTCTCTCCTTTCTGTGAAATTAATGCCTAGAAATGTTTCAATATTCGTATCTCGATCCGAGCTTGTAATTTTTTCCAGTCCCTTTCTTATACAAATTTCAGCGGAAATCTCTTCTAATCCCTCCCAGACGTTGAAATTTTCACAAATCCCTCCTTTAAGTGTGGGTAATGGCCAAAATTGTCTCAAGTCCTCTATCTTCCCAAGTCCCTAGCTCTACACGGATTTTAAAAGAAATTTCTCTTAGTTTCTTGATGACAGCACGATCTCAGCTTGTAATTTTTCAGGTTTTTCCTCTACACGGATCAAAACAAAAAAATTTTCCAAGTCCTCTTTCCCGACTTTTCTATCATGTTACACGAAAGCGAAATCGAATTTACAATCGTTCTCCCTCCCCGTCCCTAGTTAGAGATACTATGGCGTCGATGTTTACCTCTTTCGAACGTGAAGCTTCCAATGGAGAAGTGGATACCCGAAATTAAAGCGAACGACGTAACACTGAATATAGAAAAAATGGTTCACAAGAAATTGATCCATAGAAATTTCGTTAGGACCTCGCTGTTTGAAAAAAGATTTTGTCTTCTCGACCTCAGAAGGTATCTTGCTTTTCTTTCTTGTTTATTCGGTGAATCATTTTCTTAGAACAAGAAGACCCTTAAAAGCTTTCCTTTTCCCCCGATGTAATCTCTTTTCTTATACATTAGGCGCGGCTTTAGAAGCCTTGAGTGCGCGTCAACTTCAAAGCAGTTATTCGAACTTTCTCACACTTTTTTCCTGGTATGCAAACATGTACCTCTTACTCGACATCGGAAGAGTTATCAATAGAGACATCAGATTCCAGAGATCGACTCTGAAGATCATTGAATTTTTCCGACGATAAACAAAACCACTCCTATTTTACACCTTGCCGATGCTGTTTATAAGAAATTGCGAAAACGAGTCATGTGCGATTTATAAGACGTTTTGGAAGAAATGAGAAAGTTTAAAGATAAGAGGTGCTATCAACTTTTTCCCAACTAAAAAAACTTTGCAAAAAATTGCGACCTAGAGATAAGCACGGGAGAGGCCACATAAAATTTAGGATTGGTTCGAGAAAAGTGGATTTTAAGGAGGTGACTACATGAAAATTTTTCCACATAAGGTTATAAAATTATTATAACAAAAAAAACCCAAACACATTTCTTCTCATTTTAATAAATAAGCGTTTGTTTTGTTTCGTTTTTACAGCTTATAAAAGGTGAAAGTGAGAAATCCTCGAATCGAAATGAGTATCTGTCTAGTCATTTTAATACTGAATTTCATATACATAGCCTGCTTACCCACAACTCAAACAGGTACGTCCACACTCAAATGATAAAACTCCATCTAAAATAGTTTTCAATTTTCCGCATTTTAATACCGTTTCAGGTATAGTAGTTATTTCCGGAGTATCAACGTGCGGTCAAGGTAGGGGATACTGTTTACGGGGTAACGACTGCAGTATCAACGAAGACCTCGAGCCGGACCAAGAGGGCCATTGCGACGGCCTCCACGCCAGCTACGTTCCAAAAATGTACTTCTCTTGTTGTCGATACGTCTCTAAAAATTCTAGTGGAATTATGAATTATGTACCCACCGCGATACTGAATAATAGCGAAAGCGATATTTTAGACGCTATAGACATGCTAAGGATGGCTGAAGACGTCAAACAGCCAACTTACTTCACTAAAAATTCACCCCACGAGATAAAAGAGGTACCGACCGCGGTACTCGACGATACAGGAGCAGAAATTTCAGATTCGATAGATATTTTACATCGAGCTAATGACTTCGCCGATATTAATAACAGACCCGCAAATTCTGACCACACGGAGAATGAAGCATCAAACGGGATTAACGTTGATGAGCAGGTCGTTTCTACGAGCGATATAAATTATGTATGCTGTTCCCCAGAAACCACGACTACCAACGACAGCTTGAATGAAGTAACGCCAGCTACACTCGATACGATCAGCTCTCGAAGTGTGGATTTGGATGGAGCGGACGAATCGTCCGACGAGTTTTTCCAAATACGCCGAGCTCTATTCGGCGACTATACGAAAAACGAAAGAAACTGTACGACACACGATTTCGCCTCTCTGCTTCCTTTATCTACGAATGTGTTACAAGAGCAACGAGGCGCGGCGATTAAAGAGAAATTTGATAAGAATAAATGTTTGAATCTCACAAGTCAATTCGAAAGCAATCAAAACGACGAAGGCTGTATTAATATTTGGAAATTCGTATCGCAGAATGACTTATTATGCTTCGGAACATTAATAAGCTCGGTGTGGTTATTGACATCGGCCGCATGCATTACCAGGTGAGTTTTAGAATATTGGAAATGGGAAGTGGATGATATTTTGCACGTTATTACATCTACTTCCACCTTACACCCCACTGAACGTACATAATCCTACTTTTAATTACCTGTTCGCACTGCTTTCGAACTCTACTCGACAATTTCCCGCTTCTGGAAAATTATAAACTAGTGTAAGCTCCTTTTTTTATTTTAGAACTACAACCAATAACTGCCTTTAACTATCACTTTCCATATCTATTTTCATACCAGCTGACGTACCATAATTTTCCTTTCCTTCTAACGGGGAACACGTAAACCACTGTATCCAAAAATGAGCAACGAGTCCCCGAGCACGAATACAGAGGCCAACGTGTTACTTTACTGTCCAAACAACTGGGACAGCCTTCACCGTACACCCTTATGTTGGTGAGCCCCAGCATCAAATTTCTGATTTAGTCCCGACATCATCAGCACCTGGACCCATCAGCCCGCACTGGGCACTACCAACAAAATCATTGTTTAGATTTACATTGAGAAGCGTTTTACAAGGAACAACATCGAGAGATTAAGAGGATACTCAAAGGAGTAAAACAAAAGGAAAGGCAAAGGACCGCACGAAATTGAAAACACTGAGCGCTTTCGGCTAATCAGCCATTCTCCAAGTATAGAAAGTAACTGATCCCAACACCAACAAGAACAAGCGACATCAAACGGAATCATGACCATACGAGTCATCGAAATGTGAATTATTCCCGTAGACTAATTCGATCAATCCTTCTTCAGGTATGTACCACTATTATTCCGATGTTGGAGGATTTTCATTTACGAGTTTTCCCTCTGAAGGAGGACTTCGGACCCCTCTTTAAAATTGTGACCACTTGAAGGCTGACTCCCCTACTTTCCTTTTCATCCAAGCTTTTTTGTGTTCGTCAACTCTAATTTGGAGGTGACGGCTGGTCATCCCTATATAGACGCTAGGGCAATCTCCACAAGCCACCCCACTCGGCCATTGGAATAGGGTCCTTTAATTTCACGAAAAGACTCTTCACAGTAGTGTGATTATAGAAGGCTGACCGAAAACCGAAGGGGCGGAGGATCCGGCCAAACTGCGATGCAAACTTGGCCAGAAACGCCGTTTCCTACCATCGTGGTGCAAATCCCGGCGGAGGGAGGTCGTAGAATCAAGGAATTTCCTTGTGAGCCTCTTACGATCCACGAGGTCAACGTCAACCCTGACGTGATTTACCCTAACCAGGTGCTTCGTAGTCACTAATTCTTTTTGGAAAGCGGCTTGACTCAAGGGGATATGAATCAAGCGATGTATTAGGTTATTAAAAGTAGCAACTTTGTGGGCAACAGGTACTAATGACGACCCGTGGATAGTAATATTGGTCGAGGTATTTTTTCTATAAATACCAAATAGATGGACGCCGTCAGTGACGGAAATAGACAAGTCCAAAAAGTTTATAGCGGAGCCACCAACTTCCAGTGTAAATTTTATGGAATGGCAAAGGATGTTTAAATAATCAAGAAACTCACCAAGGAGCAACGTACCTGTGCCAATAGAGTGTATGATTCACAAATACCCGGCCTGAAGAAAACAGGTCGCCCTCAAATTTAGACATAAAAACTTCTGAAATAAGAGAACCCAGTGGAGATCCAATAGGGATCTCCACCTCTTCACGTAACTCGTAAAATTTACATTAAATTTACAAATGTTGCCTTCCAGACCTACTCCCTTGCGAAATTTTTCGATCGCTGGTTTAAATCTAGAGAAGAGTTCGAGTATTGAATTCATGTTCCCTCGCCAACAATCTGAAGGATATTTCCCTCCCTCTGGGTTCAACTTTATGTTCCTTTGATGTGATGGAGCTATTCCCCAACATCTCAAAGATTGTTACTATGCAGTGAATGGGCGAACTACTTGTTAAATCTGGTATTTTTCATGAGCAGAGACCGGATTCCGTGGCTTTTGGCGCATTTTTTCCAGAGGGGGCGGGAAGCAGATTTTGAAATATGAGTACGAATCGGAGTGAAGGGGACCCGGGGAAAAAATTTTATTTTGCCGAAAATTGCCGACAGTGAAATAAATGCCGAAAATGATGAAACAGCCGAAAAAGTGCCGAAAACGCAGAAAGTGGAAGAATCACGGGAAAAAACCAAATTTTTGTACACAGTAAGGAATGAAAGAAAGGAAATTTAAATCGTAGCGAATTACTTCGCGTATGAATCATCAATTCACATTTTAAGAGAAAAATACACTTCCGTTTTCTATAAAAACGTAGGTTACAAAATGTTGAAACGTTCAAGGACAGCAGCCCCATTGGCTCTCAAATTTCGCTGGATCCTTCAATACTCAGCGCTTACACTTTCTCCCCTCTTGTAAGCGATGCCGAATAATGCCGAAATATTATATTTTGATGCCGAAAGTCACGTGTTTTAATGCCCTGAAGTCCGGTCTTTGCTCATGAGAAAATTGGTGAATTCTTTGACCTATTGAGGGTCTGTTGGTTCCCGAACTTTTTGTTTTACTCCTTTGAGTATCCTCTTAATTATGGATGACCGTGATTTTTTACAAAAACGCATCAATTCTACCACCGAGAGATTTCACCTACGTTATGTTACCCAGCCCCCTGGGAAGATCACACATTTTTTCAGGTTACCAATACCCCCTCTTGGAAATTCCAACTCAACCCTAAGACAAGACATGTTCCCGGCTCAAACTTGATCTCGACTCAATATCATAAGAATCTCCAATCACAACAAATCCATCTACATCGAGCACATCAGGCGTTCAATCCAAGAATATCCCGATCACCGTATCTGCCTTTCAGACAGATCTAAATCTGCAAATGGAGCAGCCTACGCTTATTCCGTAGGCGACATTCCAGTGCCTACCAAACCTCTGAAATCATCTGAAGTTGTGGCCATACTCCCCTGTCTTTCTTGTCTCACTCAATCCTTACCAGATAGTAATTTCCAACTTCTTACTGACTCACCATCTCCATTTCACTCACTATTAGACCCTTACAGCACAAATTTTCTCATTTAGAGGATTTTCATTCTAGGATCTATACTCAACTCTATTAACAGTAATGTAACATTTGCACAGATGCTTACCAAAACATAACATCCTTAAACAAGCCACCTCCTTCAAAGAAATTTCAGCCTACCAGCTTCAGACTATAGAAATTACTTCCGTTTTCGCATCACACAACAATGGCATACATCTTGGAAAAATCGCAGCCCTACAACGAACTCCTCCTTATGAAGAAAACTCCCATCCTTGGTCAACCTATAACAGGAATTTCAAACGAGACCAACCCTTACATACTTTTTTCCCCATCTTGCATTGCCATTGCAAAAAAGCTTACAACTCTCGCGCCCTCAATTTTCTCTTTACGAATCCCTTCCTCCTTTCTTCAAACACTTGAAAATGATCACGATATCGTCAGTCTTTTCCAACAATATCACGACTATTTTTCCCATTCTAACCACGTTATGTGTAAGTTAGGTTTTCTAATCTTATTTGTATAACGAGCTAAACAGTCCCAGTGTAGCTGATATCGTCAAATAGATAAATAAATTACTTTTAGAGGCTGAGAAATACTATTAAAGCCTATTACCAAACAAAACTCACAGCTTTCGGCAAGTTCCATTACTCAGTACGACTGAGTAGTTCAAGAAACCTGTGCTCGATCAGGATAGACGTGAGTACGATAAGCACATAGACTTCGAAGACTTTCTTTCACGATGCGATATGAAGCTCTTCTTCCTCTGCAGTACTCAAAGCTCTAAATATAAAACAAAATGAAAAAACTTGCCCCTCACTTCGTTCGCGACACGCTAGATCTCTTTATCAAATCTCGATAATTGAGGCGAATAAGGAAATTTTTCGAATTATCAATTAGAATCAACAACTCGGACAAAATTCTGCAGGTACCCCTCCTCATAGGCTACACATAGAGATCAACTATCGGAATTAGAATTTATCCAAGTTACTCGCTCTTCCTACATCTTAATGTAGCCAGATGCCCAAAATACTTCCAAATATCCACCCCAGGTTATCGACTTTGAAGTTAGAGAATAGAAATGACAGAGAGAAACATAGAATAATATTATGGAACAAAGATCTCTACAAACTAACCGCTCTACTCCATGAGGTGGACAACCGGTTTTTAAATCCTTTGACTATTTAGTTTAAATATGTTGTGGTATGTTCTCTAGAATGTTCCAAGACGGAATAGACACGATTATCGTTACGGATATTGAAGAAAAAAGCGGCTACTATGGTATATCGAATGTAATTGTGCATGAAAATTACATGACTGATGGACTCCGCGACATGCACGACGTAGGTGAGTAAAATTTTGGCGAAATTCCTCTAGAAACTTTCGACACAATTGTAAGACCCCAGCATCCAGTTATAGAATCTTACCGGAGCTAACTCCAAAAGTAATTACCTACCAAAATGCCCGAAGTACCTCCTCTTAGTGGGTACGTGGAATCGACTTCAGAACACTTTTAGCCAATCATCTAGAACTGTAAAAGACACAGTTGAGCCCCTTCCCGACATAACCGATATCATAACCAAATATTTCAGTCCACAGGTATCCTCGCTGCCAGAGTACAGCCAGTTTAAACCATTTCTCAACCTTGCACTGATTATGCGTTTACTTCACATAAAATTCACAGCCACCCAATAGAATTCTATCTGACCATTAATTAAATTCTAATCATTATCTTAAGGGAAAAACTCAGTGATTACTTACCACAGCCTTACACAAATTCACCAAGTACCCACTTAGAACTCCGATAATTCACGTACCTATACTGTTAATTCACTTACTCGTGCCACTATACGTCGAAAAAAAGAAAATGTGTTCACTGCAATTGAACACTTTGCCGATAACCCGAACTACACTCGAAAGAAGCTGAATGCCACTATTCTAAGGTTTTTCAAGCATAAAGTCTGGCTCCATACCCGAATATTGTACGTGATAAAGTCTACCAACACTTTGCAACTCAACCCCTGAATCCCTCACACGTCGTTGTGACGAACTTGAAGGTTGTAGCGGCCAAACTGCTAACAGATGTGCCGACTTCCGCTGGCCACGTGTTTATAGACGAAGTTTTGTCGTCATTCGAATACATGGATCGAAAAATTATTTCTCGCCGCACGCATAGAGTTAGAAACGAATACAATAATATGTACCCAAGAGTAGTGCATTTTTCGTCGAGAAATATTTTTAATATGTCCACCTACAATGGAGGCAGTGCAGTGTAATCAATTTATCGCCACGTTTCTGATAACAGTTATTTTCTTAATTTTAGGTCTAGTCAGCCTGAATCAAATTGTAAACGCATCATGCTTCGGATGTTTGCCCACAGAGGAGAAAAAATATGCAGATAAGTCTTGTGTAACCTATACCAACGATCGAGATCGACGAGGTAAATAAAAAATTCAAGTCATAATGCGCAAAATAGTAAAGTCAGCTTTTCCCGATGTCGTTGATAAGACGCTATTGTAAGTCAAGAATAAGTCGACGAATCACTTTACTGCGTCACGGACTAATTAAAATCGACATTTCTTAGAGCACGTTTTCTCTTCAGTAGAGGAGTTACACTTGAGTCTCAGAAATAATTATTAAGCTCACATTGCAACCTACAATTTCACCAATCAGCAATCACTTGTACATATGAGTACGATGTATTGCAGAGCTTAGCAGTTCTAGGCACATAATCCTCGTCACCTAACATGAGGCACCAAATTCCGATTGAATGCGTGGAAACTGATTATTTTCCTCAGAAAAATCATAAAATTTCCCCACAATTGAAATAAATTCTTCTGTAAAGAGAAATTTCCATAATTGAAAGAAGATTTTCGGCTTTTATTCGCACTTTGTTTGAATTACAATTCATTATAATAATAATAATAATAATAATAATTAGCCTTTATTATAATTATACAACCGAAAAAAAATTATAAGTTACATTACATTTTTTTGGCCCGTGTGCCGGGCATAGGCCTCCCTCAGCCTGTACCACTCATGCCTGTCGTAAGCCACTCTATGGTATATCTTGTTCCCTCCCAAGAATTTTATTATGTCGTCGTCCCACCTGATTTTTTGTTTTCCTTTTTTCCTCCCTTCCTTCAAAAACCAATTTTTAATTTTGTAAGTCCATCGCTCTTCGTTCTGCCTTGATATGTGACCAGCCCAATCCCATTTAATCCTTTTTGCTGCATATAAAAAGTCATTTCTATTTTTCATTTTTTTATGTATTTTTATCATACTTATTTTGTCTTTTAGTTTTATACCCATTATTGACCTTTCCATTGCGTTTTGCGTCGTTCTTATTTTTTGTTCGTCTTTCTTTGTTGTAGCCCAAGTCTGTGCACCGTAGGTAACTGTTGGTAGTACGCAGCTATTCATTATTTTTATTTTATCATTTATTGGGAAAGGGCCTTTCATTATGTGTTTTAAAGACCAAAATTTCTTCCAGGCAAGGGTTATTCTACGTTCAATCTCCTCTGTAGTTCTCTCTTCCATCTCTATGTTTTGTCCCAAGTATATGATTTTATTTACCTCTTCTATCTCCTGTTTATCTATCATTATTTTTGTTTTATCATTCCCTTTACTTAATATTTTTGTTTTGTTAATATTCATATTTAACCCTTTCTTTTTTCCTTCTTCGTTTAGTGTTTGGATCATTTCATTTAATTCTTGTTTTGATTTTGCTATAAGGATTACATCGTCAGCATACCTTAAATTGTTCAAATATTTGCCATTTATGTTAATCCCTTTCCCCACCCAATTCATCTCTCTAAAAACGCTCTCTAAAACACAGTTGAATAACAAAGCCGATAAGGGGTCACCCTGTCTTACTCCTTTCTTTATTCTGAAATATTTCCCCGTCTTATCTGTTTTAACTCTAGCCTCTAATTTTCGGTACATCTCTTTTATTATTTCGATATATCTTACTTCAACACCCTGTTCCTCCAGCGACTTCATTACACAGTCATGTTTTACCGAGTCGAATGCCTTTGTATAGTCTATAAAAGCTAGGTATAGTTCTCTATTATATTCTATGCACTTCTCTATCGTTTGGTTTATTACAAATAAGTTGTCTATTGTAGAAAAATTCCTTCTAAAACCAGCTTGTTCCATCGGTTGTTGGGTTTCCAATATATTCCTTATTCTGTTGGTAATTACTTTTGCAAAAACTTTTGCAGGAGCAGATCCTAGGCTTAGGGGTCTATAATTTTCGATATTGTGTATATCACCTTTTTTATATAGTATTATTATATCTGTCAAGCACCAATCTTTTGGAATCTTCATTTCCTGTATTATTAGATTGTATAATTCTGCTAGGTATTTTATAATGATTTTTCCTCCATATTTAATATGCTCATTCAAGATATTATCAGACCCTGTTGCCTTCTCACTTTTTAATCCTTTCACCACTTGTTCTACTTCTTCCTCTGTGATATGTGGGATATTAGGTGGATTTTCTCTCATTTCTGAATTTTCTAAATCATTGTCAGGATCTTCGTACAATTGTTGATAGAATTCTGTGGCTATATTATTTATTCCTATTCTGTCATAGATTTTTCTTCCCTTCTTGTCTTTAAGATATGATATCCAGTTCTTTCCTATAACTAGATTTTTCCTTATCTTCTTTGTACTCCCTGTATTTTCTAATACTTCGCTTATCATTTTATTTCTTTTTTGATCATTGTATGTTCTCAGTTTCCTTTTGATTATCTTACACACTAGGTTTAGCTCTATTCTCTCTTTCTTAGTTGTTGTGTTTTTCCTTTTTATCGCTTCTCTTTTCCTAATTAACTCTGTTATTTCTTTTGGCAAACCTTCTTTTTCTTTATCATTACTATCTCTTTCCTCGATTGCTTTTTCTGACGCTCTTTTCATCCATTTATTTATTGTTGAGTTCATTTTCTATTGTTAGCTCTATTTCTTGTTCCTTTTCTGATTCCTCACTCAGCTTTTTAATGTATAATTGCTCGTCCTTTTTTTCTAATCTTTGCTGGTTCTTATTGCTTGTTGCATATCGCCATCTATTGAGAGTTATTTTACACTTTATCATTCTATGATCAGATTGGTGATTAATTCCACCTACCACATCAAAATCTTCTATCTCATTTGCCTGAATCGGTGCTAACATATAATCAATTTGAGTTTTATACTCGCGATTTGGAGAGATCCAAGTCCACATCTTTCCTTTTCTCTTTTTAAATAGTGTGTTAATAACTTTAAGTTCGTGTTCTTGACAAAATCGAATCAATTTCCACCCTCTTTTATTTCTTTCTCCATAATTATATTTTCCCATCGTACTTTCTTCATCTTCCCTTCTTTTTCCCACTTGACTATTAAAGTCCCCCATGATCAGTAGTTTACTTTTTTTGTTTACTTTTTGCTCTTTTATTACCTCGCTCAGTTTTTCATAGAATTCATCACTTATACATTCTTCTGCTGAAGATGTGGGTGCATAAACTTGAATTATTGTAATTATATTGTCTTTTCCTAGATCAACTTTTATTGTTGCTAGTCTATCGTTTATACCTTTGAATATTGATACTTTTTCTTTCCATTCTTTCCCAATTATAAATCCCACCCCTTTTTGGCCTTTATCAATTCCTATGTAGCAGAATAGGTTCCCGTTCTTTGTTTCAATAATTTTTTTTCCTTCCCTTCTGACTTCGGATACTCCTAGAATATCTATTTTTCTTTCTTTCATTTCTTTCTCTAATTCTGTTAGATCATCATTATTTTTTAAAGTTCTCACGTTCATCGAGGCTATTTTTATTGCTTTCTCTTTTTTACTATCTCTTCTTGCTAAATTTCTTACTTCCTCTTGCAAATTCTTATAGTTTTTATCATTTTTTGTTCTTTGTAGGGCTTTTTCATTAGGCAGTAAATTTTCTTTTTTACGTTTGTTTCTACAATTTCCATTCCCAGGGCTCATTCTTGTTTCAAATCCTATATCTATTTTTAAATCTAAATCTAAATTTATTCCTGTACCTGTTCTTCTATTGCTTTTATTTGTGGCAGAGGGGAGTGGTCTTACGTACCCTTGCGGACCAGGCATGACTGGGTACAGCGAGTTTGGCTTACATTCGTTCTATTTTGTTTTCTTCGGAGGAGCTGTGCGGCTGACGTTCCTCGTGCTCATTCCAGCGTTCTTCTCGGTGACATTTTTCAGGTCTTCGTATTTCTTGACTCTAATTGCAGGGGTGTCTTCCTTAACTCTAACAAAAACTTGACAATCCTTTTCCCAAACGTATTTTATTACTCCTTGATCTCTGAGCATTCTCGCTTCAGCAAGCAGACTTACGGTGTTCTTAGTCAAGTGGCTATTTACATAAATACCCTTCAGCTTGACTAGTCGAGATGCTTTTACTAGTTTCGATGTTTTCAACCTATTATTCAGGCGGACGATAACGGCTCTTTTTTTAAGCTTGTTGGGCGCTAATCTGTGGTACGTATTGACATCATACTCTTCGAGGGGGACTCCCAAGCTTTTTGCTACTTCCTGTATTGATTCTAGTAAATCTTCTTCGCTTTCTTCCTCCTTCTCTTCTATTCCGCTGATGATTATGTCTTGTTTCCTATGGTATTGGTCCGTCTCCTTCATTTTTGTTTTCAATTCGACATTCTCTATTTTCAGCTCTTCGATTTCACTTCTCAGTTGTTCAATCTCCTCTTTGTTTTCACATATTTCTTGTCGTAAGGTTGATATTTCTTCCTTAATCTCTTTTTTCGCTTCCGTTATGCTTTTCTTCACACTTTTCAGCTCTTCTATTACTTGTTTCTTGAGTTCATCCGCAATTATTTTTTTCATATCTTGCTTCATTTGTTCGTTCATCTTCTTTCTTCTTTGCAGTGCTTGTAAGTGTAGTTACCGATTATCTGATGTAAGTCTAATATCGCACTATAGCAATCACGATGCTGCACGAAAAAACACGCTACGCACTATTATATGCTTATCTTAATAAATAATTCGCACCTTAGGTATTCACATTCACTTCAACATTTGAACGCAGTGCATACGTCCTGACACTCTGGCTTATCTAACCAAACTCGAATTCATTATTAGAACTGTCATTAAAATCTAATCAGGGAAATTCATTTACGTTAGTTTTTGGATATTTAATTTGGAGACGCAGGAATGGCAAATTTCTTTAAAAATACGAGTATTTTTCCCTAAGGTTCAGAATTTAAATTCAGACGCAAAGAATAATCATCAACTAAAAAAGCTTGGCTCTGGTCACCACAATACAACGGACGTTTTTCTAGCAACCTTCGGTAGAATTCAAAAAGGTTCAGGTTGCGACTCCTCCTGTAGAATTGGACTCAAAGTTGCATTATTATAACATCATAGAAATAAGACGGTGATCTTCGAAACGTTAGCGTTATTCTGTATGTTTATTATTAAAGACGGCAGTGCCTTTAAAATTAAATTTATAACATCATACTTCATCCGTTCAAAGTTGAATAAGTTCGAGCTCAGAGTATAGATGCCGACAGCCAGAAAAACGAGAGAGGATAGCCAGCTAATTTCACATTTCTAATAATTGACCAAAAACAAACACAGCACACATTATTTCATAATACGAGTATGAATTGAAAATTTTATTCTCGAGTATCTTTTATTTCGACTTCTTTCAAACGAAATTTCACGATCGAGGGAGTGCTCAAAAATTTTTGTCTGTTCAAAATATGATTCATGCGACTTGAGGAATTTTATATTCTAAGTCTTGAAAGGCAGGTCTCGAGACAAAGAATTGATAATATAATAGTTATGACGACGATGATCATGATAATTTGTAATATTGACAAGTATTTTTACTTTCGTCAGGTTCGCTCGGAAAATGCCAAGATCGTCTGAAAATTTTAAATATGAATTCAAAAATGTATCTATCGCTACCCTGCGTATCGGATGATGAACAACCTCTAACGGTAAGTGGAATTGAGAGGATCTCTGAAACGATTCCTCTCTTCAAGTTTTTTATTTAGAATAGGCATTAGGCCTACTATATCCGTACTTACGTACAGATTGATCAGAGATAAGGGCTCGGGAAATAATACAACTTTACAAGGAGTGGAACCTCATCAGTGCGTGTTGGCTTCATACAAGAGTTGAGCTTCGTGATGAATTGAGCGAACCCTCGACTAAATCGTTATAGTTAATTGTAGAAATTGAATTATTTAAAGTTAAATGGAGTTCTGGCTTATATTTCTCACAATTTTGTCCCTGTTCTCCGATGTTATAGATCTACACTCATCTCATATACTTCTTCACACTTTCGTTTCCTGATAACCTCATTCGTAAAAAGCCCAATAAGCTACAACGTCATCTCCCCAAGACATCCAATTCTATGAGCACTCGTTTCGATGACCTCATTCATAGAAAGCTCAGTAGATCACACCTTTTCCTCCCTAGAGCGGTAAAAGAACGAAGTTGAACGATGACCGCAGTGAACCTGTTCCCTGGGGCAAATCGGTTCAAGAATTTATGTGAGAGGAGAAGGACTTGGAAAAATTCCGACTTTTGATTTACTATAATATAGATCACAAGTCGAAATTTTCTCAAGTTCCCGTACCTAGGAAGTCGAAGTCTACATTTTTTCAAGTTCTCTCATAATTATATAACTTGGAAGTCGAAAATCAAAACTTCCCAAGTCTACCTCCTGTCGTAATATATAACTCGGAAGTCAAAATTCCAAGTCCAATGCCTTCAAAAGGATAGCTCGGAAGTCGAAATTTTCTTAAGTCTGTTCCTTTATTAGGAAACGCGAGTTTCTGCCGAACAGCGGAGACCAACATTTTCGATAAGACCCCCACACTGAGGCTGTTCTGATTATGATAGAAGTAACTTTACCTTTTCTTCAGTGAGCTCGATGATCTCGGCCTGACGTCACGCCGCTGATCTTGGTTGATCTTGACCTAAATAGGGACCGCCGGGACCTGGCCTTTGAAACTTTAATTATTTTCAAGTCGATTTTCCAAAGTTCTAATCTAGATCGTAGCTTCTCCTTCCAATCCACAACTCGTTATTCGTATTATAATTATTAGCTTGGACGTCGATATGTAATCAAGTCCCTCACTCGGATATCTGTAGTCTCATTCAACCAAAGTAGATAGAAGGATCCCCCCTCTCTCCTCAGGAACCAAAATTAGCCCTTCATAATACATACAGCTTGGATATAGAAACTTTTCCACACCCCTGAACTAGATCAGAGCCTCCGCCTGTCTCACATAAGTCCAGTTACCTAAAAAAATTATGTCACCCTGTAATTGATGAAAAAAAAGTGTAACACATCTATTTTCGACGCGTTTTAGAACGCTCTGCGTTCTTCTTCAAAAAAATACGACAGCCTACAAGTGATACTGAGGCTATACCTCCGTCTTGAAAGCTACAGTTGGCCGAAAAGATGGCGAAAATTTCTCCCGAATCAACAACGTCCCACGTAACAGGTCCCTAACTGTGAGTAGATCCCGTACCCGGTCAATTTGACGCGGATGATGTGGCGCGAAACTCAACTAGGCGCCGCATTCATTTGGTACGGGAGAAATTTGTTAGTCTACCTCTGCAAGTTCAGTGAGCTTCAATTATTATGATATTTGAAGGAAAAGGAAAGTGTTGTAAAGATGAGTAACATCAACTTAGCATAATTAACTTGACATCAAAGTTCATTAAAACGCTGCTGAGCTGCGTCAGAAATGTCAATATTAATTGGGCGTAAATCCATGAAGGTTCTGCGGGGGAATGCGACTAGATCCAAGCTGATGTAGGGGGGAGGCACTCAAGTACACATTGTTTGAAAATTTAAGTGCTCTTCAGAAGACCGATCCTTTCTGTATGAAGATAATGAGTCAGTGAGAGAATTGAAAAAACTCGCGGGTTCTTTAACAGAGTTAAACAAGGGAAAGGAGGGAATGTATTTTATGGGGCACATATATGATACAAAAGGGGCTTAGAATACCTCAGAAGGACGTTCTTATTCTTGCATATCTGTCTCATTGAAGGGGCCAAGTTAATTGGTGTACAAAGTATTGTATGTCTAGTTACTCAAAGGGGCTATTTTTCAGGCTATATACACTTCCGAGCTATATATGATAGGAGTGGGACTTAAAATAACTTAGAAGGATGTTCTGACTCTTATGGTGTTTGAAGCGCTGCATACCTGGCTTCCTGAAGGGACCAAGTCAATTGGTGTACGGAGCATTGCATATCTAATTACTTGAAGGGGCTATCTTTTAGGCTATATACGCCTGCAACCACCAAGCTATATACAATAGGAGAAGGACGGAAGCGTATGTGGCACATTGAAGGGGCTATGCTAATTGGTGTATAAAGTACTGCATGTCTAGTTACTCAAAGGGGCTATCTTTTGGGCTATATACACATACTACCGAGCTATATATGATAGGAGGGGGTTTTAGAATAACTTAGGACGTTCTGACTCTTATGGTGTTTGAAGCATCGCATACCTGGCTTCTCGAAGGGGCTACGCCAATTGGTGTACAGAGCATTGCAAATCTCGTTACTTGAAGAGGCTATCTTCAAGATCCGAGCTATATTATGATATGACACAAGGGGGACTTACAATACCTTAGATCTTAGAAGGACGTTCTGATTCTTATGGTGTTGGAAACTTTGCATAGCTGGCTTGTTGAAGGGGCTCAGTGGATTGGTGTACGGAGAATTGCATATCTAATTACTCGAAGGGGCTATCTTTTAGGCTATATACGCCAACCACCAAGCTATATATGATAGGACGGTGACTTAGAAAATTTTTGAGCTCTGAGCTTTGCCAGCCCGTGATAAAACGGTTCCCTGTTGAAATGGAAGGTATAGTAGACTTATGACAGTCCAGGCGGCAAACTCGTGAAAGCACATTTCAGCTCAAACCAAAGTTCACTACCACCTACAATCTTTAAAATAATCCGTACGAGAGAGCAATGAGGGATCCATCTTCAAACCAATGACCATTTAAACAGTAACCACTTAAGATTTCTATTCAATTTTCATTTTTCTGACGTTTTTGGCGCCAAATTAAACCGCACCAGGTCGATAAGAAACTAGTAGATCCGACTTCCCTAGTACACCTCTTAAATATCATCTCCTCTGACCTTAGAACCATTTCAAACATTTACAAAAGTATCCTTTCACCATCCTACAAGGGGAGCCTATAAGTTTAAAAATGGCGACTGTCGAGCTAAAATAAAAGAGGCTTGGACCTAGTATGAGCCCAGCATGACATACAGTAGTATACAAGGAGAGGCCAGATGGACGTACGGACGTGCGGACGCAAATTTTGGAATTAGGATGGGGGGGTCAGGTCAGCGCTAAGACATGAAACATGTCAAAAAATAACTCGACAAACTACCAAAACTTTGAAATCGAGTGTCGCAGCACACAATGCCTAACAAGTGCACCTTCATCGCTCACAAATTTCACCTTTTTCCGACAAGAACAACTTTTAAGCAGTTAAAAACTTTCGACACGGAATTAATTAAATTATATTTCTTCATTTTTCAAGCCTGAAAATTATGCGGCCAACGCTCTATGGTGCGAAAACAAACTAGTGGGCATCGAAACCTCCTACGATCAAGGACTGTTCGTTTTCACTCCAATCAACGAATACGTCGACTGGATCTCGCAAAATGTACAACTTTACTTATAATGTAAACACATCAAAACTAGATACTCAATTTTTACGAGGAAACATGACTCCGATCGATTCACAAAGGAGATTTAGCCTCTCGCAAAATTCTACGCGGATTCTGACGAGGGCTATACGGCTGTATACAAATTTTTTATGACAATAAATTATTATATTTTTGGTTGCTGAGTTTATTACGTCGCGTTTTGTAGAAGATAGAAGAGTGCAAGACAACTTTCACAGATTGCTTTGTCTGTTGAGCGGGCCAATTTCGAAGGAACAAATTGCCAGCTCGGCACGACGAAGAATAAAAAAAATAATACGAAGATAATAAAAATAGTAACGCATCACAACCTTGCGGACAACGTACATCGCCGCCGATTGTAAAATTATTTGTGTAATAGATATCGGAAGGCCGGAGAGTTTTAAAAATCGGCCGGGGAATCCCGTTATGGAAGGTTGTTGCAAGTCCAACGAAAACAATTAACGATTATGTGCAAAGTGAAGTCATTTATATCGACGAAGATCTTTTCAAATTTTGCACATTGTCGTAAAAGAAATGCGCGCAAAAGTAAAAGCGGGCCTCGAAAAAACTTTGGAGATCTCGAGAGCGTAGCACATGTGTTAAATTTGTTGCATGCACACAATCGCAGGCGGCTGCATAAGAGAACCTGCCAACTCTAGCTTCAAGGGTAGCGATCGTTCACTAGTTCAAAATTTTCAATTAGGAAGTCTTGAAGAGTATGAGTTTCGAGGTCTTCGGATTTTTGTCATACGCATAACTTCTACTAATCTCGTATTATGTATAGACAGGGGATAACCGAGATACGGCTTCTCTACCGTTTGTGGCTTTCTTCGTCTAGCGAAACAATAACGAATAAAAGCGGTCGAGGACTTTCCCCGACGCGAAATATTTCGTAATTCAATCTTACCTACTATCGAGTAAGATAGTTCCTGAAAGCTGACGCTCAAATAACTTACGGTTCGTAAGCTACGACATATATTCTCTTGTTCTTTGTCTTTGTGTCTTCATCGTATAGTCATCAAAACGACACCGCAAGGTCAATAACGTTTTATTTGGATAAATTGTATACGGTGTTTTTTCTTTTTTCATTTCTCTTTTCGTCAAGTTTTCCCATAAATTTTTCATTCTTTTGCAAGATCTCCGAGGTATATAGGAACGTTACTTATTGGTTTCGGAACTATAAAATTCTTGTACGTTTTTATAGGTGAAGAAGCTGTTCGCTGATTCAATAAGTTCGTCCAAAACATACGAACGCTTGAATTTTCACTGAAAATATTCGTATTAAATTACGAGTGAATGCGCTATTTTTCAAACGGTAACCCACTTTTTTACGAGCAAAGATCAACCGATAGAATCATGCCGATAGTATGTCGAAAGAATCGCTAAAAAATTCGATCGACGGCGGTTCCAAGTATACAGGCATACTAATTTCGTAAGAAACATTGTTATCAGCTTCGTCATTTTTGCATTCGGTTATTGGTAGCACAAAGTATGCCGTGAAGAACGTAAAAAAATGGCGAAATTCACGAATTGACTAGCTTTACCAAAACAAATAATACATACATTATAATCAAGATAAGAAGACGAGACATTGTTGATACTTGCCTCTACAGTTAGGAGTAAATATTCATCAGCTTGACGTTTCAAGACCCGACAACTGAATGACACACCAGCAGATCTCTTGTACATT
Source organism: Aspidiotus rigidus (assembly GCA_035079385.1). NCBI lineage: Eukaryota > Metazoa > Arthropoda > Insecta > Hemiptera > Diaspididae > Aspidiotus > Aspidiotus rigidus. The sequence goes on along the minus strand of JAVHKY010000015.1, from coordinate 11,365,827 downwards.
AGTAGGATATAAAGTAAGCTTTGAGGACTTTGGTCCTTCTGCGCACGCCTAAGTCCGGCTTTTGACGGCGATTGATCTTTCTTTCTCTGTCTAAATGACGGCGATCTCTTTCTAAGAAGGTTTGTCCGGCTATATGTCGTCGCGGCGGCGATCTTTTTTGTACGAAAGGTTGTCCGGTTATTTGACGACGAGGAGCGCGATGATGTCTTTCTGTCTAAGTTATGACCGTGTCGTATGTAGAAGTATTTGTATAGGTATAAGGAAAAAAAAAAATTAATTTTACATGTCGAGGGTGAATATCACGAACGTTGTTTTTTTAATTAAGAATAACGTTTTTCGTTGGGGCTTCCTGTTTAATTGGTGCTACGAACGAACGAAAATGAATGAGTCGCCCGTTCAACGACGATCTCTTTCTATTCGACGACGTTTTCTTTCTAAAGGGGGATGGTGAAGAAGGAAGGGTTAAGAAGTTTATCGCGTTAGGTATAAGGAAAATCCCGGTGAATGTTTTAATTTTTGGAAAAATAATGAGTTGCTCGTCGGTTTTGGGGGGTTAATGCATTATGTATGATCGTGGTCATCGTCATTTCAACGTGTAGGCGGTGATACGACGAACGAATTCACCCTACGTATTCGATCATGTAAGAGTAAAGGGTGTACAAGGATCGCTATGAATGAAGGGTGACCATGAATGAGTGTATCATATTCGCTCGTAAAAGTAGAGAATAGGTATGTACTATATGTAGGGCTTAGCGTAGTATGAATGAGTGTAACTATACGATCGAATGATGGAATGAATTTGTTGAAGTCCCTCTTTAATATATTTTCGTTTATTATCTGAATAAGTCTAATTAGAATTTTTAGGGAGTTCTCATAGCATCTACGCGTTGATCTAATGTAAGGTAAGGTAAGCTACCGCCACGCGATCAAACGCACACCTTTAATTTCGATTGTAAAAATCGATACGCACGCCTCGTTCCGTCCTCGTTGTTTTGGTCCAGCTGCGATTTGTCGGTTTACCTATTACTTTTTCGCGTATAGATGAAAATGGGGTAAACGCTTGTAAAAAAATATTCACAACTCCTTAAGAATGCGACGATTTTAATTTATTGATGTATCGGGCTAATTCTCCATATAACAGATACCTACCCCTCGTAAAAATCAACGGGCAAACGCCATTCCTAGGAGTATCATTTCAAATACGACTCGAATAAATGGGTATAGTTTTACGACTTAAGCCTAATTTTTTGTATTATTTTGAAAAACATCTGGTCAGTTTCAGTTTTTCCAAAGGTGTGAGAATTCTGACCGTACCCTTATTGTTTCGCTGGCCCGCTTTGCCCTGTGATGCGTTAGAAGGATGATTCTTACATTATTTTTCATTGGATCAGATCTCCCTATGATTAAATTCAACAAACCAATCAGATGATAGGTGGGAATATCCGTGATCAACATCAACTTATATGTTTTTTTCAAAGTATCATTCTCATTTTAACGTTGACTCGGCAAAATGTACGTTAGAAGCTTGGAAGATTTATATCGCGAGAAAATATTCAATGTAAGATGTCTTCATCCAAGGCACATTGCATGCTTCACATATGTACCTTTTATGCGTGATATTCTCAAGTTTTATAAAATATCTGGTAGTATCATCGACTTTTTTCAGGAAGAAAGAAAACAAAAAAAACCATATTCACTTAACAACTTGAATTCCCAGTAAGGGAGTGGATCACTCGCTTCTCTATTCCCACTTTCCAGTCTTTCCTCCGGAATATCTGCATGAACGTTGATGAGAAATTTTTCCAGACATATTACGTTGTAAAAGACGTTTAGCGCACGTGAAGAGCAAGAGTTCTTTTTTCTCTTAAAGGTAACGCTGACAAACGCGATGAATATTATTGGGCGATAATTCTAGGCTTGGAATCGAAGCGTTGGTGGATGGAGATATAATTTTATTTATTATACGAGACAAGTATTATCATTAAAACGGTCCTTTTCAGGACCACATAATTCTTTCGATCATAGAAGCGATCGCGAAAAAATAGCAGATGTATCTACTATTTTCAATGATCAAACGGAAGATTCATCCACCAATCAGACGTGCAGGGTGCAAAGCTCAAAGTTAGACAAACTAACTAACTCCGAAAATATTACTATTATTATTATTATTATCATCGTATTATTTCGATCGCAACAAAATGTTCAGCCTGCGTGTTTTGTGCGTACTTAAGATATTCCTTATAAGATGTCTTAAATGCGACCTTACCCAATACAAGATAGGGCGGTGTGGTCAATGCATACCTTAGCCATATTTACCCGACGCAAAGATCATATTCAATTTTATAAATTATGCACAAGCAACGTAGATTTTTTCACTCAACAGAAAAACCAAAGTTGTATATTCAGACACCGTATGCTGATAAATAGAGACTATCATTGCTGTTTTCTCAAGGGCATAATGCAGAATTTTATACGCAATACTTGTTTAAATCTCCATGTCACATATTTCAAAACGTTCGCGATTGTAAGAGACTTTTTCTTCCCTCACGACAACAGCATTGAATTTGTAATAGCGCCACGTTTATTGACCGCGAAAGAAATTAAACATCTCTTCTTTTCCTTATGCAAGGGTGATTCTAGCAAGGAATTGAATCTGGCTGTGGTGCTGCGTATATTCGAATGAGATGAAATAATTACGGGCAAAGTCATAGAACACACAACTTTACATACTACAAACATGTCGACACACCTTGTACGATCACTCTGGTGTAGCGGTAGGTCGTGAACTCTTGATTCATATAGAAGCGGATAGAGTACGACGATGTTCCCTTCCTTATTGGCTTCCGGCCTATAGTTACTTCCAGTGTGGGTAGAGTTAGTGTGCACTCTTAGATGAAGAGGGAGCTAGTGTAGCACCCGATGACAAAACACACACACTCTCACGCTTGTATCAAATTTAGGATGAGCAGATGAAGCTAGATAAGATTGTATGACAGAACTGAAAATTTCAATTATCTTTTATTCAAGTCCAAGGAATTTTCTAGCAAAAACGTTACTTCACTGGAATTTTTCAAATAACTAACTGAATGTCTAACCCTGTCAAGCTTAGAGCTGCGAGGAAGTATGGTCGCTATAGCGCGTCACTGCCGTTTAGAGTACAAATTATAATGGGGTGTTTTGTTCTGGAGGACCCACTTGCTTGACTAATGAAATTATAAGTTAAGGTCAATCGTGATCCACTCGGTGCTAATCAACTTGAGTCGTATTGTAGAACATGCCCTAGACAAACGTGAGTGATCAATCAAAGTAGGTACCTAATATTACTCAACTCATGTAAAGTCAAATCTAAATTGAAGGTTATTACTCTTCTCTCTGTCAAACATTTGCAGACGTTTGGATACTCTGTCACTTCATCCATGGAACAAGTACATTCTGTACAGTCTTTTTTTCATAAACCGGGACGCTCTGTTTTGCAATCCCATCTAGGTTTAATAACATTCTCAATTTCGTTACTATTGAACATTACAAAACACGATTGTAAAAAATCATCACGCTTAACTTTTTTCACGACATTATTTAAAACTATCGTCGAATATAAGGATTATTTTCAGCAAAGTATTTGCTTATGACATTGTAAATCACATTAGTCACCAGATCTTTTACACGAGCCTTAAGCCCGAGTCTATTGGTAGCACATTATTCAACATCGAGCATTCATACAAATAGTGATTGTTGATCAATTGGAAGGCTTTTTCCGGATTTGAACGAATTTGTTTAATAGCGTTGATGATATTACCCCGCTCCTTAGTGTTATTAGTTGAACACAACGTAAGTCAACGTACGACTCTGAATTGAAGTTGGTCAAACTTGTGAATGAACCTACACTTGTCCCTCTCCAACCCGATTCAAAAAACTTATAAAATCGACCAAATTCAATTATATTTATAATTATCGACCTGAAAGATATTATTTCATGAGAAAACCTAGAGATAGTTGACCACACACATAACAGAGTCGAAAGACTGTTCGCGATCTATATTATTCTCGTTATTATACATTTTGAAGCATATTTTACAAATTCAGGGAGGTGGTAAGTGTTAGAGAGGGTCGGGTTGACTAACAATACCGACTCACGCTCATCCACCGTTCTCTTCCTCGTAAACTATCACGATAATAATATGAACACAGGAGATAGGTACTTTCGATGAATACTTTATTGACAATTCTCTTTAATCATTGACTGTGAGTGTCGGTGTGTGTTTATTGTAGGCACATTATTTGAAATATATTCTCGTTCTCCGAGACACTCTGGGAGGAGAAAAAAACAAGTCAATAATGTCTAGGAAAGAAAAAATAAAACAAAGTAGGTAAGATAAATTTTACAAACTTATTCTACATAATATAAATTTAAAACCACTAGCCAAAGCAAGGGCTAAAGCCTAAACAATAAGAATTATGAATTAAAATAAAATAAATGAATTATATTTAAAAAATGGTCAGAAGATAGACAAAAGAGAACTTACAAAATTTACTACTTTTACCATGAAATGTATCTTATCAATATTGCTTCACGCTGTACTAGAAATCGTTTGTTTTAGTTTCGATGATATCGTCCCAAATAAATGTTCCTCTAAAACCTATTTGAGGGGCGTTCGCCCTGAAAAAATTGCATGGTATAATTAATTAATTGGTATAACATCACATATTCTTCACTGAATGAAAATAAGTCAATATTTTTTTCTTGGGTGAGGGTCTAAACTTCATCTTGCGCGCAATTAGTGTTTTTACTTATGTATGTACACACGAAACTTATCTGCAAACTATAGAGGTTGCTAGGTGAAGCAATAGATGTGAACGTAAAACAAACTTTTAAATTAGACATGTTAGCGAGAAATAATCACTAATACACTCTGAAAAATCAGAAATAAAAGAATAATCGGACTATTTCACATTAATAATAATAATAAGAAGAAGAAGAAGAAGAACATGGAATGAAAAATTAAGTTCCAAATCTGACTAGAACGATTCGAATCTCTTGAGTACCAAAGTTCAGAAAGATAAAAAAGATGTGATCTTTTTTATTCCAGATTTTGACGGGTGAAGAGAAACTGTAGACCGAATTCATGGTCTATTCAAAATATTCCCCATAAAAAAAAAAAAAAAAAAAAAAAAAAGAGGAGTGATCGAAATTATTTTTAAAAATTCGAATAATAAATTTTGAAGATGCAAGAAGCTCGTTTTATCCTCAAACGGGGATAAACGTTATATCATTCCCGGTCTTTGCGTCGAAACATTAGCTTGGGCTCATTATCGCCTCCCCTTATCCGAAGATCTAATTGTTCTTCTGTCGCAAAAACATCCTCAACATTTTCTAGTTCCCGCAAATTCATCTCCTTCTGTTCCCTCTCCAGTCTCGCTTCCACCTAATTAAGTTATAATACCTATCTGTTTTGTTTATAAGTGATCTACTCTGTTCTAATATTTATTAAAATACATTATATTGAATTATATACCCTCATTTTATTTCACACTTGGCATACACCCTTACCTCCAAAGATTTGTTTGAGGTTTGTACTTGTAGAACTCTTTCTGTCACTTGACTTAAGTACTACCTTTGCTGTTGGCAAACTTGTCGCTTCTTCTACTTCACCCAACTCGTGATTCATTGCAAATAGACTCAAAACACAAAGAGAATAAAGTAGCGGTAAAAGACAACCTTAATATCAATTTCAAATATTTTGGATATGCGAGCAAATTGTGATTGAAACGCAATTTAAAAAAAAAACAAAAACAAAAAAAAACTGATTTCCCATACATTCTATCCTTGTATTGGCGTAGAACAAAACTTTTTTTATCTAGCTAAATTGTTCATATTAGCTACTTGTAGTTTCCTTCTTTAATTTTTGAATGAAATAAATACACTTTTTGTTTTCCTTATTTAGCGATGTTATAATATTTGTAACTGGGATGGAAACCATTCTCTAGGCGTCATTGGTGCAGGCTTAAATTATTTTGTTGAGGAAATATAATAGCCTCTGTAAGACTTTTGTCGAAAGGAGGTTAAACGCGATTTGCCGAGAAATGGAAAGCGAGAATTGTTCCGAGAGGTTTGTAGGTAAACCCACTCACACTGAATCATGTATTGTCTCACCACGAAAAAAAATCATTGAATGTCCTTTGGTCAAATAAAGTGTGTACAAGTACATTGCTTTTTGAAGGAAAAAGAGGCTTCTCTCTGTATAATATGATCGAAGCTGACAAATACGCAAGAGACGCTTGTTGTTTCAGATGTTGGAGGGTTTACCTAGAAACGGGTTCCCATGTTGTGGTTTGCAGAGAGAGACTGACTATAGAGCCCCATATATCTTTGAGGCGGACAAATGCAAGAGAGGTGCTCGTTGTTTCAAGCAAAAAGATCGTTCCATCTTTGTATTTTTCTACTTATTTATTCAGAATGAGTTAAAATACTATATAAATGTACACTGCGATTTTTACCATTCATTCAAATGGGTATACAAGCGCTTCTTTAGAAAGTTAAACAATTATACGAGCTTTGCGGAGTTTTTTCTCTATTTTGCGTATTTTTGGAAGCGTTTTGGTGTTTCCAGATTTTAGAGCTTTATGAAATAAATACAAGCTTTCAATAAGGTCATTAATATCAGTGGTTGAGTTGTAAAATGGCTTCTTGTTGGGCTTATGTAATACCATCCTAGCGATTGTCCCATTATTAATATCTTCTTCTCCAGAAGATGAACTATATTCCAACGGCTGAAAATGATTTGATGAACTCGCTTTGTCGGGTTCCTGTGATAACGTCTTAGCAAAAGACCCATCATTAAAATCTTCTTCTTTGGAAGATGAACTACTTTCCATCGGTTGGAAATATTTTGATGTATTTTCCATTGTATGATGTTGATAATTGCTTTCGCTGAATTTGTCATTTGATAACTGCTCATGAGTGCTAGCAGGAAGAGTAGAAGTAGACAAAGTTGAAATAGGCTCGGGATCAAATCCTCTATCCTCGGAAGCAAGTTTTTGTGTCATTTTCTCTAACAAAGGTACACACTTATTATTGACATTTTCTTGATGATTATGTTTGGGGTACTCTCCTAAAACCTTGTTATCAGCATCATATTTTAGGTATGCTTTACACGTTCTTCGTTCGGCACATCTCCATCTCTTTCCACCTCTGACCAAAGGCTTATGGAATACAAACTTGTATCCTTTGAAAATAATCTGATTTTCATTATGTTTTTCAAGCATTTCTCAACTCAACGCTAGTATTGCTCAACTATCTTTGTTGCCTTAGTTTATATTACCGATCAAATGCCTTTGTCGTTATCATTTTTATAGATTTTGGTCCCATTAGATCCTATTGTGGTCCCGTTTGGTCCCGTTTGGTCCCTTTGTGGTCCCGTGGTCCCGTTTGGTCCCTTTATGGTCCCGTTTGGTCCCTTTATGGTCCCGTGGTCCCGTTTGGTCCCTTTGAGGTCCCGTGGTCCCGTTTGGTCCCTTTGTGCTCCCGTGGCCCCGTTTGCTCCCGTTGTGGTTCCGCGTGGTCCCCTATCTCTTATATAAAGACAAAACGCTTTAGTTTGAAGTAGCCTTGTTTAAGCAATCTTTGTCAACTCTTTCAAAAGTCCTTTGGGGATTAAGTGCTAGCGTTGAAAAATTGATCATAATTGCCTAGTGTGTTTGAAAATTTCATCTGAGAGGAATCAATTCTAGAGGATGAATCTTAAACATCATTCAAAAATGAGAGTTGCGTAAAGGCAAAGAGGGGGTGCTTATTTTTCATAAGGGACTAAAGATTTGATGGGAAGAACTGGTAAGAATGATTAACTAATTTTTTTCTGCTCCTCAGAAAGAAAAAAAAGTATATATATATATATGAAAGCCGCGAATGTGTTCTCCGACACTAGAAAAATGGCTCACTAATTCTTTCTAAAACAAAGAGGCATCATTGTAGGAGGAGATTCGATTTTTTCGTCAATCCAACAACAGAAACTTAGCCATATACATGTTCATTCTTCATTCTTCTTTGACTCAGTGAAAATGTCTCCGTGTTCAATTTTACGGCAACCAAAGAGCTTACAAAAATTATGTCTCAAAAAAATATTCAGTAATATTGGTACAGTCCATATAGGGTGTATGTGCGATGAGACGCGTCGACTTAAACAAAGAAGTAGTACTTCGTTTCTTAGAAAATACGCTCCACAATGCCTTAAAATTCGCACATATGTACCAAAAGAAAGACATTTTATTACATTTTGTCAATTATCTGGGTGGATAGTACGATTTTACAGCGAAGAGAAAAATCAGGATAGTCCTTTGAACATGCGACTCTATGGAAAGCGAGATAAATACACCCGTTATCATCCTGAAATAATTCGGAATCTCATACGTAATTTATGCATAAATCTCGATGAGAAATATTTCAAGTCGTTCTTTGTCGTGAAAGATCTTTATTATTCACGTGATGTAATCAACATTATTATAGCTCCTCGCTTACTAAAGTGGAAAGAAATGAAACTTCTCTTTGACTACTTATGTGGTGGAATTCCATCAATGAAAGACGCTCTAGAGAGAGCATTGAACATAAGAATGGGACGTAGATGTTATTTTTTCCGGAGTAATTAGTATAATATACGCTAGCATTAGATATTTTTAAAACGGCCCTTTTCAGGGCCACCCCTGATTCTCTAAAACATGCAATTATTTATTCAAAGCGAATAAATAAAAGGTTGGTCTAGTTGAGAGACAAGTTGCTTTACACGTTCTTCGTTCGGCACATCTCCATCTCTTTCCACCTCTGACCAAAGGCTTATGGAATACAAACTCGTATCCTTTGAAAATAATCTGATTTTCATTATGTTTTTCAAGCATTTCTCAACTCAACGCTAGTATTGCCCAACTATCTTTGTTGCCTTAGTTTATATTACCGATCAAGTGCCTTTGTCGTTATCATTTTTATAGATTTGGTCCCATTAGATCCTATTGTGGTCCCGTTTGGTCCCTTTGTGGTCCCTTTGTGGTCCCGTTTGGTCCCTTCGTGGTCCCGTGCTCCCGTTTGGTCCAGTGGTCCCATTTGCTCCCGTTGTGGTCCCACTTGGTCCCCTATCTCTTATATATAAAGACAAAGCGCTTTAGTTTGAAGTAGCCTTGTTTAAGCAATCTTTGTCAACTCTTTCAAAAGTCCTTTGGGGATTAAGTGCTAGCGTTGAAAAATTGATCGTATTTGCCTAGTGTGTTTGAAAATTTCACTTATGAAGTTTCTTCTTGCTCGTATGCTTCAGTGATGAGGAGAAAAAAAAAAAGTAAAAGTTTACGAGTGAAGATGGAACCTCGTAATATCATCGACGTTATTAAAAAAATTTCGTCTCACCCTGAGAAAGCTTCTAGATGGATCAACGATCGCTTCCCTAACGTTAGTAACGGGACATTAATGTGTGTAGCAAATAGACCTATAGTTTGCGCGAAAGATTTAGTGCCGAATGTAATTTACATTGTTTTGTGTAAACATTTTGAACAACTCTGTTTTCTGCTTGTGTTAAATGATGTCGCGATTAAAGTTCCGCGAGAACAGTTTTTTCTATCGTACTTCGTTTTTTTTTTCGACGGTCACGAATCCAATTCGGATGAATGTTTACAAGTTTTTACCGTCGAAAAAAAAAAACGAAGTACGATAGAAAAAACTGTTCTCGCGGAACTTTAATCGCGACATCATTTAACACAAGCAGAAAACAGAGTTGTTCAAAATGTTTACACAAAACAATGTAAATTACATTCGGCACTAAATCTTTCGCGCAAACTATAGGTCTATTTGCTACACACATTAATGTCCCGTTACTAACGTTAGGGAAGCGATCGTTGATCCATCTAGAAGCTTTCTCAGGGTGAGACGAAATTTTTTTAATAACGTCGATGATATTACGAGGTTCCATCTTCACTCGTAAACTTTTACTTTTTTTTTTTCTCCTCATCACTGAAGCATACGAGCAAGAAGAAACTTCATAAGTGAAATTTTCAAACACACTAGGCAAATACGATCAATTTTTCAACGCTAGCACTTAATCCCCAAAGGACTTTTGAAAGAGTTGACAAAGATTGCTTAAACAAGGCTACTTCAAACTAAAGCGCTTTGTCTTTATATATAAGAGATAGGGGACCAAGTGGGACCACAACGGGAGCAAATGGGACCACTGGACCAAACGGGAGCACGGGACCACGAAGGGACCAAACGGGACCACAAAGGGACCACAAAGGGACCAAACGGGACCACAATAGGATCTAATGGGACCAAATCTATAAAAATGATAACGACAAAGGCACTTGATCGGTAATATAAACTAAGGCAACAAAGATAGTTGGGCAATACTAGCGTTGAGTTGAGAAATGCTTGAAAAACATAATGAAAATCAGATTATTTTCAAAGGATACGAGTTTGTATTCCATAAGCCTTTGGTCAGAGGTGGAAAGAGATGGAGATGTGCCGAACGAAGAACGTGTAAAGCAACTTGTCTCTCAACTAGACCAACCTTTTATTTATTCGCTTTGAATAAATAATTGCATGTTTTAGAGAATCAGGGGTGGCCCTGAAAAGGGCCGTTTTAAAAATATCTAATGCTAGCGTATATTATACTAATTACTCCGGAAAAAATAACATCTACGTCCCATTCTTATGTTCAATGCTCTCTCTAGAGCGTCTTTCATTGATGGAATTCCACCACATAAGTAGTCAAAGAGAAGTTTCATTTCTTTCCACTTTAGTAAGCGAGGAGCTATAATAATGTTGATTACATCACGTGAATAATAAAGATCTTTCACGACAAAGAACGACTTGAAATATTTCTCATCGAGATTTATGCATAAATTACGTATGAGATTCCGAATTATTTCAGGATGATAACGGGTGTATTTATCTCGCTTTCCATAGAGTCGCATGTTCAAAGGACTATCCTGATTTTTCTCTTCGCTGTAAAATCGTACTATCCACCCAGATAATTGACAAAATGTAATAAAATGTCTTTCTTTTGGTACATATGTGCGAATTTTAAGGCATTGTGGAGCGTATTTTCTAAGAAACGAAGTACTACTTCTTTGTTTAAGTCGACGCGTCTCATCGCACATACACCCTATATGGACTGTACCAATATTACTGAATATTTTTTTGAGACATAATTTTTGTAAGCTCTTTGGTTGCCGTAAAATTGAACACGGAGACATTTTCACTGAGTCAAAGAAGAATGAAGAATGAACATGTATATGGCTAAGTTTCTGTTGTTGGATTGACGAAAAAATCGAATCTCCTCCTACAATGATGCCTCTTTGTTTTAGAAAGAATTAGTGAGCCATTTTTCTAGTGTCGGAGAACACATTCGCGGCTTTCATATATATATATATACTTTTTTTTCTTTCTGAGGAGCAGAAAAAAATTAGTTAATCATTCTTACCAGTTCTTCCCATCAAATCTTTAGTCCCTTATGAAAAATAAGCACCCCCTCTTTGCCTTTACGCAACTCTCATTTTTGAATGATGTTTAAGATTCATCCTCTAGAATTGATTCCTCTCAGATGAAATTTTCAAACACACTAGGCAATTATGATCAATTTTTCAACGCTAGCACTTAATCCCCAAAGGACTTTTGAAAGAGTTGACAAAGATTGCTTAAACAAGGCTACTTCAAACTAAAGCGTTTTGTCTTTATATAAGAGATAGGGGACCACGCGGAACCACAACGGGAGCAAACGGGGCCACGGGAGCACAAAGGGACCAAACGGGACCACGGGACCTCAAAGGGACCAAACGGGACCACGGGACCATAAAGGGACCAAACGGGACCATAAAGGGACCAAACGGGACCACGGGACCACAAAGGGACCAAACGGGACCAAACGGGACCACAATAGGATCTAATGGGACCAAAATCTATAAAAATGATAACGACAAAGGCATTTGATCGGTAATATAAACTAAGGCAACAAAGATAGTTGAGCAATACTAGCGTTGAGTTGAGAAATGCTTGAAAAACATAATGAAAATCAGATTATTTTCAAAGGATACAAGTTTGTATTCCATAAGCCTTTGGTCAGAGGTGGAAAGAGATGGAGATGTGCCGAACGAAGAACGTGTAAAGCATACCTAAAATATGATGCTGATAACAAGGTTTTAGGAGAGTACCCCAAACATAATCATCAAGAAAATGTCAATAATAAGTGTGTACCTTTGTTAGAGAAAATGACACAAAAACTTGCTTCCGAGGATAGAGGATTTGATCCCGAGCCTATTTCAACTTTGTCTACTTCTACTCTTCCTGCTAGCACTCATGAGCAGTTATCAAATGACAAATTCAGCGAAAGCAATTATCAACATCATACAATGGAAAATACATCAAAATATTTCCAACCGATGGAAAGTAGTTCATCTTCCAAAGAAGAAGATTTTAATGATGGGTCTTTTGCTAAGACGTTATCACAGGAACCCGACAAAGCGAGTTCATCAAATCATTTTCAGCCGTTGGAATATAGTTCATCTTCTGGAGAAGAAGATATTAATAATGGGACAATCGCTAGGATGGTATTACATAAGCCCAACAAGAAGCCATTTTACAACTCAACCACTGATATTAATGACCTTATTGAAAGCTTGTATTTATTTCATAAAGCTCTAAAATCTGGAAACACCAAAACGCTTCCAAAAATACGCAAAATAGAGAAAAAACTCCGCAAAGCTCGTATAATTGTTTAACTTTCTAAAGAAGCGCTTGTATACCCATTTGAATGAATGGTAAAAATCGCAGTGTACATTTATATAGTATTTTAACTCATTCTGAATAAATAAGTAGAAAAATACAAAGATGGAACGATCTTTTTGCTTGAAACAACGAGCACCTCTCTTGCATTTGTCCGCCTCAAAGATATATGGGGCTCTATAGTCAGTCTCTCTCTGCAAACCACAACATGGGAACCCGTTTCTAGGTAAACCCTCCAACATCTGAAACAACAAGCGTCTCTTGCGTATTTGTCAGCTTCGATCATATTATACAGAGAGAAGCCTCTTTTTCCTTCAAAAAGCAATGTACTTGTACACACTTTATTTGACCAAAGGACATTCAATGATTTTTTTTCGTGGTGAGACAATACATGATTCAGTGTGAGTGGGTTTACCTACAAACCTCTCGGAACAATTCTCGCTTTCCATTTCTCGGCAAATCGCGTTTAACCTCCTTTCGACAAAAGTCTTACAGAGGCTATTATATTTCCTCAACAAAATAATTTAAGCCTGCACCAATGACGCCTAGAGAATGGTTTCCATCCCAGTTACAAATATTATAACATCGCTAAATAAGGAAAACAAAAAGTGTATTTATTTCATTCAAAAATTAAAGAAGGAAACTACAAGTAGCTAATATGAACAATTTAGCTAGATAAAAAAAGTTTTGTTCTACGCCAATACAAGGATAGAATGTATGGGAAATCAGTTTTTTTTTGTTTTTGTTTTTTTTTTAAATTGCGTTTCAATCACAATTTGCTCGCATATCCAAAATATTTGAAATTGATATTAAGGTTGTCTTTTACCGCTACTTTATTCTCTTTGTGTTTTGAGTCTATTTGCAATGAATCACGAGTTGGGTGAAGTAGAAGAAGCGACAAGTTTGCCAACAGCAAAGGTAGTACTTAAGTCAAGTGACAGAAAGAGTTCTACAAGTACAAACCTCAAACAAATCTTTGGAGGTAAGGGTGTATGCCAAGTGTGAAATAAAATGAGGGTATATAATTCAATATAATGTATTTTAATAAATATTAGAACAGAGTAGATCACTTATAAACAAAACAGATAGGTATTATAACTTAATTAGGTGGAAGCGAGACTGGAGAGGGAACAGAAGGAGATGAATTTGCGGGAACTAGAAAATGTTGAGGATGTTTTTGCGACAGAAGAACAATTAGATCTTCGGATAAGGGGAGGCGATAATGAGCCCAAGCTAATGTTTCGACGCAAAGACCGGGAATGATATAACGTTTATCCCCGTTTGAGGATAAAACGAGCTTCTTGCATCTTCAAAATTTATTATTCGAATTTTTAAAAATAATTTCGATCACTCCTCTTTTTTTTTTTTTTTTTTTTTTTTTTATGGGGAATATTTTGAATAGACCATGAATTCGGTCTACAGTTTCTCTTCACCCGTCAAAATCTGGAATAAAAAAGATCACATCTTTTTTATCTTTCTGAACTTTGGTACTCAAGAGATTCGAATCGTTCTAGTCAGATTTGGAACTTAATTTTTCATTCCATGTTCTTCTTCTTCTTCTTCTTATTATTATTATTAATGTGAAATAGTCCGATTATTCTTTTATTTCTGATTTTTCAGAGTGTATTAGTGATTATTTCTCGCTAACATGTCTAATTTAAAAGTTTGTTTTACGTTCACATCTATTGCTTCACCTAGCAACCTCTATAGTTTGCAGATAAGTTTCGTGTGTACATACATAAGTAAAAACACTAATTGCGCGCAAGATGAAGTTTAGACCCTCACCCAAGAAAAAAATATTGACTTATTTTCATTCAGTGAAGAATATGTGATGTTATACCAATTAATTAATTATACCATGCAATTTTTTCAGGGCGAACGCCCCTCAAATAGGTTTTAGAGGAACATTTATTTGGGACGATATCATCGAAACTAAAACAAACGATTTCTAGTACAGCGTGAAGCAATATTGATAAGATACATTTCATGGTAAAAGTAGTAAATTTTGTAAGTTCTCTTTTGTCTATCTTCTGACCATTTTTTAAATATAATTCATTTATTTTATTTTAATTCATAATTCTTATTGTTTAGGCTTTAGCCCTTGCTTTGGCTAGTGGTTTTAAATTTATATTATGTAGAATAAGTTTGTAAAATTTATCTTACCTACTTTGTTTTATTTTTTCTTTCCTAGACATTATTGACTTGTTTTTTTCTCCTCCCAGAGTGTCTCGGAGAACGAGAATATATTTCAAATAATGTGCCTACAATAAACACACACCGACACTCACAGTCAATGATTAAAGAGAATTGTCAATAAAGTATTCATCGAAAGTACCTATCTCCTGTGTTCATATTATTATCGTGATAGTTTACGAGGAAGAGAACGGTGGATGAGCGTGAGTCGGTATTGTTAGTCAACCCGACCCTCTCTAACACTTACCACCTCCCTGAATTTGTAAAATATGCTTCAAAATGTATAATAACGAGAATAATATAGATCGCGAACAGTCTTTCGACTCTGTTATGTGTGTGGTCAACTATCTCTAGGTTTTCTCATGAAATAATATCTTTCAGGTCGATAATTATAAATATAATTGAATTTGGTCGATTTTATAAGTTTTTTGAATCGGGTTGGAGAGGGACAAGTGTAGGTTCATTCACAAGTTTGACCAACTTCAATTCAGAGTCGTACGTTGACTTACGTTGTGTTCAACTAATAACACTAAGGAGCGGGGTAATATCATCAACGCTATTAAACAAATTCGTTCAAATCCGGAAAAAGCCTTCCAATTGATCAACAATCACTATTTGTATGAATGCTCGATGTTGAATAATGTGCTACCAATAGACTCGGGCTTAAGGCTCGTGTAAAAGATCTGGTGACTAATGTGATTTACAATGTCATAAGCAAATACTTTGCTGAAAATAATCCTTATATTCGACGATAGTTTTAAATAATGTCGTGAAAAAAGTTAAGCGTGATGATTTTTTACAATCGTGTTTTGTAATGTTCAATAGTAACGAAATTGAGAATGTTATTAAACCTAGATGGGATTGCAAAACAGAGCGTCCCGGTTTATGAAAAAAAGACTGTACAGAATGTACTTGTTCCATGGATGAAGTGACAGAGTATCCAAACGTCTGCAAATGTTTGACAGAGAGAAGAGTAATAACCTTCAATTTAGATTTGACTTTACATGAGTTGAGTAATATTAGGTACCTACTTTGATTGATCACTCACGTTTGTCTAGGGCATGTTCTACAATACGACTCAAGTTGATTAGCACCGAGTGGATCACGATTGACCTTAACTTATAATTTCATTAGTCAAGCAAGTGGGTCCTCCAGAACAAAACACCCCATTATAATTTGTACTCTAAACGGCAGTGACGCGCTATAGCGACCATACTTCCTCGCAGCTCTAAGCTTGACAGGGTTAGACATTCAGTTAGTTATTTGAAAAATTCCAGTGAAGTAACGTTTTTGCTAGAAAATTCCTTGGACTTGAATAAAAGATAATTGAAATTTTCAGTTCTGTCATACAATCTTATCTAGCTTCATCTGCTCATCCTAAATTTGATACAAGCGTGAGAGTGTGTGTGTTTTGTCATCGGGTGCTACACTAGCTCCCTCTTCATCTAAGAGTGCACACTAACTCTACCCACACTGGAAGTAACTATAGGCCGGAAGCCAATAAGGAAGGGAACATCGTCGTACTCTATCCGCTTCTATATGAATCAAGAGTTCACGACCTACCGCTACACCAGAGTGATCGTACAAGGTGTGTCGACATGTTTGTAGTATGTAAAGTTGTGTGTTCTATGACTTTGCCCGTAATTATTTCATCTCATTCGAATATACGCAGCACCACAGCCAGATTCAATTCCTTGCTAGAATCACCCTTGCATAAGGAAAAGAAGAGATGTTTAATTTCTTTCGCGGTCAATAAACGTGGCGCTATTACAAATTCAATGCTGTTGTCGTGAGGGAAGAAAAAGTCTCTTACAATCGCGAACGTTTTGAAATATGTGACATGGAGATTTAAACAAGTATTGCGTATAAAATTCTGCATTATGCCCTTGAGAAAACAGCAATGATAGTCTCTATTTATCAGCATACGGTGTCTGAATATACAACTTTGGTTTTTCTGTTGAGTGAAAAAATCTACGTTGCTTGTGCATAATTTATAAAATTGAATATGATCTTTGCGTCGGGTAAATATGGCTAAGGTATGCATTGACCACACCGCCCTATCTTGTATTGGGTAAGGTCGCATTTAAGACATCTTATAAGGAATATCTTAAGTACGCACAAAACACGCAGGCTGAACATTTTGTTGCGATCGAAATAATACGATGATAATAATAATAATAATAGTAATATTTTCGGAGTTAGTTAGTTTGTCTAACTTTGAGCTTTGCACCCTGCACGTCTGATTGGTGGATGAATCTTCCGTTTGATCATTGAAAATAGTAGATACATCTGCTATTTTTTCGCGATCGCTTCTATGATCGAAAGAATTATGTGGTCCTGAAAAGGACCGTTTTAATGATAATACTTGTCTCGTATAATAAATAAAATTATATCTCCATCCACCAACGCTTCGATTCCAAGCCTAGAATTATCGCCCAATAATATTCATCGCGTTTGTCAGCGTTACCTTTAAGAGAAAAAAGAACTCTTGCTCTTCACGTGCGCTAAACGTCTTTTACAACGTAATATGTCTGGAAAAATTTCTCATCAACGTTCATGCAGATATTCCGGAGGAAAGACTGGAAAGTGGGAATAGAGAAGCGAGTGATCCACTCCCTTACTGGGAATTCAAGTTGTTAAGTGAATATGGTTTTTTTTGTTTTCTTTCTTCCTGAAAAAAGTCGATGATACTACCAGATATTTTATAAAACTTGAGAATATCACGCATAAAAGGTACATATGTGAAGCATGCAATGTGCCTTGGATGAAGACATCTTACATTGAATATTTTCTCGCGATATAAATCTTCCAAGCTTCTAACGTACATTTTGCCGAGTCAACGTTAAAATGAGAATGATACTTTGAAAAAAACATATAAGTTGATGTTGATCACGGATATTCCCACCTATCATCTGATTGGTTTGTTGAATTTAATCATAGGGAGATCTGATCCAATGAAAAATAATGTAAGAATCATCCTTCTAACGCATCACAGGGCAAAGCGGGCCAGCGAAACAATAAGGGTACGGTCAGAATTCTCACACCTTTGGAAAAACTGAAACTGACCAGATGTTTTTCAAAATAATACAAAAAATTAGGCTTAAGTCGTAAAACTATACCCATTTATTCGAGTCGTATTTGAAATGATACTCCTAGGAATGGCGTTTGCCCGTTGATTTTTACGAGGGGTAGGTATCTGTTATATGGAGAATTAGCCCGATACATCAATAAATTAAAATCGTCGCATTCTTAAGGAGTTGTGAATATTTTTTTACAAGCGTTTACCCCATTTTCATCTATACGCGAAAAAGTAATAGGTAAACCGACAAATCGCAGCTGGACCAAAACAACGAGGACGGAACGAGGCGTGCGTATCGATTTTTACAATCGAAATTAAAGGTGTGCGTTTGATCGCGTGGCGGTAGCTTACCTTACCTTACATTAGATCAACGCGTAGATGCTATGAGAACTCCCTAAAAATTCTAATTAGACTTATTCAGATAATAAACGAAAATATATTAAAGAGGGACTTCAACAAATTCATTCCATCATTCGATCGTATAGTTACACTCATTCATACTACGCTAAGCCCTACATATAGTACATACCTATTCTCTACTTTTACGAGCGAATATGATACACTCATTCATGGTCACCCTTCATTCATAGCGATCCTTGTACACCCTTTACTCTTACATGATCGAATACGTAGGGTGAATTCGTTCGTCGTATCACCGCCTACACGTTGAAATGACGATGACCACGATCATACATAATGCATTAACCCCCCAAAACCGACGAGCAACTCATTATTTTTCCAAAAATTAAAACATTCACCGTTGAGTAAATATCGATTTTCCTTATACCTAACGCGATAAACTTCTTAACCCTTCCTTCTTCACCATCCCCCTTTAGAAAGAAAACGTCGTCGAATAGAAAGAGATCGTCGTTGAACGGGCGACTCATTCATTTTCGTTCGTTCGTAGCGCCAATTAAACAGGAAACCCCAACGAAAAACGTTATTCTTAATTAAAAAAACAACGTTCGTGATATTCACCCTCGACATGTAAAATTAATTTTTTTTTTTCCTTATACCTATACAAATACTTCTACATACGACATGGTCATAACTTAGACAGAAAGACAACATCGCGCTCCTCGTCGTCACATAACCGGACAACCTTTCGTACAAAAAAGATCGCCGCCGCGACGTCATATAGCCGGACAAACCTTCTTAGAAAGAGATCGCCGTCATTTAGACAGAGAAAGAAAGTTCAATCGCCGTCAAAAGCCGGACTTAGGCGTGCGCAGAAGGGGCAAATTCCTAGAACCTAACTTTATATCCTACTCAAATTCAAACTCGGGTACCTATCAAATAAATTGAATGCCAGTCCAAGTACGTTGATATTGGGCCCTACGACTATACACCTGTGTGACGTCATCACTACCGTGTGTATTTTATGTGAAAAAATGTTGACAGTCATTTCTTTTAGGAAGGATATTTGCGACTCACCCCGGTGTGTGGGTGGTCAACTGTTGACGACGGTTTTGAATTTCTCAGGCTCCTTTAGCTCAGGTTACTGAAGAACGCTACGACTGCTCCCACATGCCAAGCGGTGAAAAATATTTTAACAGGGAACTTGTTCTACGAGGGTTTTCAAGAAAAATTTGCTGTTCGCCGTGTGATTCCCGACCAGAACAAAAATGGTCCATGGCCTCTTCCTATCATACATAGCTCAAAGTTTGGACAGCAAAATTTCGACTTTCACACAATAATTCTATGATGGGCGGGGTCCTTTTCCAAGTTTACCGCCTATCGTCTATTACGGCAAGGGACTTGGAAGAATTTCGACTTTCGACCCTGTGACGTCACGATCTGATGACTTCATAGGTCAGTGAAATTTTGTTCAAGTCCTGAAACTTCGGTTTTCGAACCATATTATATACAGGGTATCTACCGGTCAAGTAAGCTAAGTAAATCAAGTGAAAGTCAAGTACATATTTGATAAGAGGCCGAGTAAACAAGTAAAAGTCAACGTTTTTCATTAACGGTCAAGTAATAATGACGAGAATGACTACAAATTTTGAAAAAAGCAAAAATGGAAAATAGTATTTTTAGTTAATTTGACTTTTTTAAAAAATTCTTTCTTGTTTACTTGTTGACTCGTTTACTTTGAAAAAAGGTCAAGTAAAAGTCAAGTATTCCCAGAATTTCCTTTCAGTAGACACT
Organism: Aspidiotus rigidus; assembly: GCA_035079385.1. Lineage (NCBI taxonomy): Eukaryota > Metazoa > Arthropoda > Insecta > Hemiptera > Diaspididae > Aspidiotus > Aspidiotus rigidus. The sequence goes on along the minus strand of JAVHKY010000015.1, from coordinate 11,345,653 downwards.
CTGATATAATAGTAAGAAGACTTGAAAAAATGTTGATGACGTCAAAATAGTCTGAGTTACACCTTGGCAGATATGGTCCAAGTCCCCCTCCTATCATATAGCTCGGAGATGGGACTTTGAAAAATTTCGACTTTCGACCATGTAACGACACGATTGAGATTTTTCTAAGTCTCTTGCTATTATATACGCTATACACATATCCCTAAAAATATGATAGAAAGGGACGTTAGAAAAATTTTCATTTTCAGATTGTGTACATCATGACAGAGGACTTGGAAAAATTTCAGATTTCTCAAAACTGAAACCAATCTGACCCATAGGACAGGTTCCTGTTCCACCTTTTACCTCTTACCTGCCAGCAAGTGTGTCATTTACCCACGTTATGAGAGCAAATCCATCCACAGTTCTCCAATGTAAAGGAGTGGATTTGCAAGGTCAATACACTTCCAACTAGATGGACAGAACCACTGTCGGAAAAATGGTTTGCGTGACAAAAAGACATCAACCTCACATGGTTCGACTGGACTGAGATTCTGGTTGCGACCTTCTATCAAGAGCAGAACCTTGACAAACGGATTGTGGATTCAATTTACACCAATTGCACTCCTACGACTCCGTACCTTACTGCAACAAACGTCGGTCGCTTTCATGGGCAAACACGGGGTACAATTGATTGTAAACGAGTACAAGAGTTGAATGAAGCTGCAAAACCACCAACTCCGGCTGAACTAGTCCAGTTTTTTTATAAGCTATGGATACCACAACCTCTACTGTTGGACACCAACTTCAAAAATGGTCAATGTCCGTCTTACACAAAATTCACTGGTAACTACCATTATTTTGGCCGTCAAGGACATTGCAGGAAATTTTGTACTGTGGCCACCAGACACGCCAAGGAACATACGGTGCCATAATCGCAATGTCACGCCCCTAAATCAGGTACACCATCAGGCACCACGTCAACGGAAGTCTGTAAATCCCAACCATCAGCTACTATCACCAAACGAACAAACTCCGAGCAACTAACGTCAACAACGTAAATACGTTTGCGACGGACCTTTCTCACAAACAAGTCAAGGAGAACCACTAACTGTACCCATGGATTTTGGCAGACAATAGGAACTAAAAATCAGCTAACAATCGCTTCTGAGATTATTAAACTCGATCTTCCAGTACTACTGTCATTAGTAAAAGATATAACAGTAACTGTAAATGAGGAACGTTCGGTAAAAGTTGAAATTGATGGTTTTATGTCATACAGTGAAATGTTATAAATATGTAGTAGGTCATTGCACCTCTTTAGCTGATACCACTCTTGGTCGAGATTCTACTGAAACGGAACTGTTTTTTTTTTTTTTTCAAAAAGAAAAATTTAATGATGATTTGTATTCTGTCGGTCTTCAGAGAAATCAAAACGCTGGAAACTTTGAATTTTATCAACTTGTTCGTCAAAATATGATTTCACGGAAGTTGGAAGTTGATATTGGACTCACAAAGAGAGATAACGTCGAGACGCCGTTAACGTCAGTATGGTCGTGTAATTTGAATATTCGACTGAATGTTCAACCGTACATGAAGTGTTTGCTTAGCAATACTAGATTTACAGTATATCTTTTAAACATCAGACTCCTAAACATAAAATTCGTATAACATTCAATGAAGGAACATCTTTCTATAAGCAAATCTCTGTATTCTTTTTACATTTTTGACGTCATAAAAGGTAACAGTCAGGTATATTTCAGACTGACCCCCAATCCAAAGACTTATACTGGATCAAGTCGAGGATTCCTTGCAAATCTTCTGGGGGGGGGGGGGGTGGGGTGGGAGGAAGACCAACTCGGACTAGGAGTCGCAGATCTCTAATAGACGGATGGGGTGATGACAGTCAAAATATTAAAACGAGGAAACCTTTTTGTGACGTGATCAGCTTGAATTTACCTGTCACGTTATAAAGCTTATGACGTCATCAATATCTGTAACGTCATTAATTTGTGACATCATCAATCGTCCTCTCTTTTGACAGCAGAGTGAGTGAATCCTCGAAAACTAGTTAGCTTATAAAACTCATACTAGACCGAGAATGAAGCCAACCGAGCAGAAGCAGCCTAGTATACGATTGATACATCGATACAAATGAGGTTGATATTTGATAAAATGCCCAAAGATATTCCATAAAGTAAAGAAATCTCCCTCTTTTCAGCTTCAACCTAGGCTTAATGAAGCTATACTAGCCTTAAACTAGGCCTAGTATATGCCTATCTAATATGTACTGGGCTATCTATACTCGGCTTAAATTGAGCTTAGCATACAATGTTCTAGTCGTATATTTTACTAGGCTATCTTCTGCTTCCTTCTCGTTGATAGACTTGAAATCCTCGACCTAATCCAGAGATATGCGAATCAGAGGGAGAAAAAAGAAATATTTCAGTAATTTGATGAAGTCACCAGAAGGTCCAGGCGGACGACGTCACAGATATTGATGACGTCACGAAAAGGTTTAAGCTGGTTGATGTCTTTACTGTGTCTTTATCCCCTATCAAAAATAATTCTGCCTCGACTGGTAGCTGGGTCGAGCAACTATTACAAAAATACATTAAAAATGATCTTCATTTATTTGACTCCACCGGAACATTCTTTATGTTTCGTTTACAAATAAATTGGAAACTCGTACTTTATGATTCGAAGAATGTAGCGGGGTCTGATTACTCTCAAAATAAAAAGAAAACAATTCTCACGATTAATAGTCTTTGAAAAGATATTCTCAAACAAAGTAGCTTCAAAACCATTGAATGTACTGAACGCAAAACTTGCACAGTCAACAGCCCTGCAAATTTCATCCCGTTGATGTCTTCAGAGTTGAAAATTTTAATCTCTTTACATAATATTGACAATTTTTCCGTTTGTTACAATCTTACCTCCAGCCATTAGTCAATTTACTTGATAGAGACCACACAAAAATCTTGACTCATACTAACGAGCGACCAGTTTTACACGCCAGTTTAGCAAATGCGGCATTCACAGAGGATATTTGAATATTAAACGATTAATGTACTCGTATACGGTCTTTAAATTCGGGTAAAGGGTATCCCATAATTCTAACAGGTATTAAACGTATAATTTTGAAAATTTTCCTAAGAAACACGAGGTAAGTTATGATGAATGACAAGAGTTATAAAATCTGAAAAGGTGGAGCGAACACGAGAAACCGACGAATGCCCATAATACTCGACATTAATAAGCTTCCTTTGTGATCGACGAAGGATGGACATCCCTAAATAACGTAACAGTGTAAACTCGACAGGAAATATTGTTGTAATAAAACAAGAAGTATTTTATATTTTTTATTTCTCTCACTACAACTCATTGTCTTTCTATCTCCGACGCGATGAACATAGAACATACAGCATATTAATGCAAAAAGGATGTTCGTGATCTTTGTACATAATGTAGCCACGATATTATTCACGGTATTTCGTAACGTAAGCTCAGTCAGTAGACTTATGTTTTAAAAAATTTTAGTCATAAAAAGAATGAATAAAGTACTTCATGCGAAAACTTTTAGCCACGATAACCTTCTCGTTTTCCTCCCGCAGTTTTTTTTTTCATTTTTCTTTAACGTGTTCTCTCACACAAAATAACCTGAAAACTAAACAATGATGTTTCCGATCTACGATGGAAAATATTTCTGCAAACCGGAAACGCTTGAAAAACGAATTTTACGCATATGTTGTTACGGGTTCGGTCATGGTCTTTGATACCGCTATACACCATCTTTTACACCGCGACATATTTCTCATCCGACCTCTTAGTATACATATCTTCTTTTTTTTTATGACCGATACGAAATTGTAACGCGCAAGATGTGTCAAAATTGGCCGTTGGGACCTCCCGTTGGAATTTTTTTCTATTAGTTTATTTCAAGCAAAGTTCTACGAACTTTGATACAAAGCCTTCGTACTGAAGTGAAACTTACTGGGAGATGTTATTTCGAAAACTAAGGACCACAAAATTACTATCGAAGCAGAAGTTTTTACATCCTGTAGAATGATTATCAGTCGAGAGATTGGTAATTCGCCAATCCAAAGTTCGAAATTTCGTTAACTATTCCCTCACATCATTTATAACCAATAATCGTTTGTTTACCAACACTTTGATGAAATTATCTCATCGTGATGATGTAGAGTTTAACGAGGTTTCTCATCTCATTCGTTTGGACTATATAATGATTATACAGTGAAACCGCTCATAACAATGGAGGCGGGCTTCATTTTCACATGATAACTTATTAAGATAACCACAACAACGCTCAAAGAACAAATCGACATACGGTATGTGCATAGTTTGTAATACAATTTCGAGAACAGCACGCCGCAGCAACACTTCACTAATTCTCGTCAGTCTCGCGCACCACTATAAAGATCGACCGTAATTCTTGGCAACCTCTTATATTTTTAGTCGTAAAAATATCAAGCCGGACCATTAGTCACTTATTATTGCTCGATCTCTGAATAATTATGTGTAACAACTTTTCCCCTCCTCTGTAACGCTTCACGACTGAAAGTCAATCACTCTTTTTCTTTTCATTGGGTCACACTCATCAATTAATACGGGCGAAGATTATACTGAAAGAGAAGAAGAGACCAAAGGAATAATCAACGACAAACCACGAGTAGACAAAAAAAACTATAGACATTCGGAAAAAAAAAAAAGAAAGATACAATTGATGCTCCGAAATGATACTAACTCGTGTTCCAATAGTTTCTTCGCATAAATTAACGTTCGTTGACAACAACTCATGCCCAAGGGTATCTCGATTTAATCTCTCATTAACCACGTTTAACGAGAAAATTTATGCCAGGAATTATAGATTTTTATTATACACCGGGAAAGATTTGAGTTGGACTCTATGGAATACAGCACCGTATTCATTAAATAGAGGGAAAAGAGAAAGAAAGAATTAAAGAGCATGCACGCTGACCAGTTTATGAACGTGTGGTAAAAAAAAAATAAATAAATGAAGCCAGTTTTTCATCCTAATATTAATCCAAAAGGTAAATACTCATGGGATTCAAACTTTTTTTTTTCAGACTGAGAGTGAGTGTAAGTCGTAATTATTCAGAAAAATAAATCCCGCATAGCTTTCCAAGCTAGGCTCTACATACACGTGTAGTTTTTTACATCAAATACTCAACTGCGTTTTCATATCATTTGAAATCAGATGGCTTAAAATTGCAGGCATTTTCAATCATCTCAACAAATTGATGAAATCGTTCCAAAAATAAATTAATTCAGGAGGGGACTCTCCGTCGAGTTCATTGATTAGTTAAGTCACTAAAACTCACTTTCTGCTTAAAATGGTCACTGAAGTCACTTTTTCTATGAACAATTGCTCTTTCCACTCAAAATTTTCTCGAAAAACCAAGGGTACTAGTTTTTCGAAAATTGGAGGGACTAATTTCACCAAAATTTAAGGGATTCTTGAAGAAACAAAATACGAGATACCTCATTGACTACATCGAAAATGAAGGGACCAATTTCCTTGAATTTTGATGAAATTAGTCTTTTTGACTTCGATGTTATCGACAGGGTACCTCGCATTTGAATCGTGAAAAGTCCTTCGTGTCCCTGAATCAGGGTGTCTACCAGGTCAATAAGTCCAATAAAAGTTCACTATTTCAAAAATGGTCCAATAAGTTATTAAGTTTGATGCAAGTCCAATAAAAATCAATAATCGAGAATAGAAGTTCTAATTTTAATAAGTATTCAATAATCCAAAATTTAAAAAAAAAGGTATTTTTTGCTTGTTAAATCAGGAGATTCGCGACAAAAGGTCCATTAAAAGTTCAATATTTTTAATTTTCAAATTTGGTAACATCCTGTAAGTTTTGTCGTGATTGATGAGGTACCTCGCATTTCAAATCATCAAAAGTTCCTTGAATTTTGAGAAAATTAATCTCTCTAATTTGGGTGTCCCAGCATTTTGAATCATCAATAGTCCTGTAAATTTCGATGAAATTAGTCCCTCTATATTTGAGGTACCTCGCATTTTGAATCATGGAATATGCCTTACCTTAATTTGGAGTAAATGTCTTCATCGAAATTTGAGGGATTATTGATGATTCAAAATGCAAGGTACCTCATCGTTCACATCAAAATTAGAGGGACTAATTCTATTAACATTCGAGGGACTTTTGATGATTCAAAATGTGAGGTACCTCATCAATCACATGAAAATCGGAGAAACTAATTTCATTGAAATTGAAGGGATTTTCCATGGTTTGACGGAGAAGCTACCTCATGGATTACATCGAAATTAGAGGAACTGTATCATCAACATTTGCAGGACTTCTGGTGCACCAAAATGCGGTACCTCGTGGATTAATTTGAGGGACTGTGGGATTTTCGGTGATCCGAAATGCGAGGTACCTCACGTCATTGAAATCGTAGTAAATTTTGATGACGCGAAATAAGTACTGTTGGAATTGTGAACATTTTCTTGATTTTTTTGAAGCTGCACCGATATCAGGACTGCTGGCGGTGGGAGACCTACCTCCTTTTTGGTTCCAGAGGAATTCTGTTCGATTCGGCGCCCGCTTTTGCGCCTATGTAGACTCAGAAGAATTTCGAGCTCCTCTATAGAGACTTGGAGACAAATTCGGAGCTCCGCTGTTTACGTACTTTACCCTAACTTTTAGTTTGTGGTAATGATTCAAATTAGTCATTATTATTATTCAGCAGGGCTTTCTCTCTTACTGTTAACATAAATTTGATTCCAACTTCAAAGTTTTGCTCGATAAATGAAGGTTTCAGTTACGGATTGGGTCAAGGAGAGATCATCTTATAAAGTCACCGACTGTTTTATGAAAGACCTGGTGGACAGTCAGCAGGATTCTTGCGTGAGCTTTTCTCATCGGTTAAAAACAAAAGATCCTTTGAAGTCAAACCCGGTGGTTTCCGAAAGTTTCAATATTGAGCCTCATCATCACTGCAGCATGCGGATTAGGAGAATTTGTAAATTTTGAGGCTGTAGCCTCGCAAAGGTGGAAGAAAAATTTTCAACTAATGGATATATCGGATTATATCTTTGGAATCCTAGGGACATTTCTCAAATCCTTCAATTGATGAAACCTCGGCTTACAAAATCAATGAGAGTAGGATAGAGATCATGAAACCACAAAAAACGTAAACATTTCTACTCCCTCGTCCAATTTTTGTCAGCGAGCTAGTCCTGAAAAAATTCTTCAAAAAATATGACATTCAAAGAATAGACGGGAAATAAGGAGGTTATCACACGTGAAACAATCTGCAAAAATGGTTTCTTTTCAGTTGTACCAAAGATATTTTTACCCGGATCGTTTCTTTCGGACAATCTCTTTTTCTATACTTTGAATTGTACTGGTAAATGTCTTGTACTACAAAAAGCAGAGTAATTTGCTGATTCTTGCAGATAAATCTGGTTTTGGAATAATTTCGATTTGTATGTGGCACACATTAGAAATTCCCACATTCACAATAAAATAACCCACGGTGTAAAGCCTCTCGATATCTCTGCAAATTACGTGAACCTTCTATTGACATTTGAAATTTATATCACAGTTTTATGCGGTACAAATCCAGGGCCGAATACCAATTAAGGGATTCATTCTGCGGATCAAACTTCGAATGGTGGTGGATTTGTATTTTGGGCACGTTTCATTCTGTCTTTCTCGAACTTTCCCACGCTTATCGTTCCGGAATTCACGTTCGGGTATCCGTAAGTCTGAACGACGATGACTTTAGACTTGAGAAAATTTTCACCTTCGAGGTAAATATCTTAGTCCTTTCGTCAGAGTGGATGAGCGAGCCGAGTTGAAATTCTTTTTTAATGAGCAGAGTTTGTTTGTCACGATGTTCAACAATAACATACCGACAATCCTCCACCTGTTGGAGGTTGAATACCCAAGGACCATCTGTGCGCATGCCATGGTCCCTGTTGTTCTCAATGATGACATTATCTTTCGTGCTGGGTGGCAGCATATCACGCTGCAACCAGAAATCGAAACTAATACTTCATGAAATGGAGTGCAAGTGTTGGCAGTGCAATGAGTGCCTGTAGACCACACCGCCTGTTGACGTAGATTGTAGAATTTTGGTGGAGCGCAAACGCTGGTAGCGACCATTGTTCTGACGTTCCGTTCTGAGTTCTCCTTTTTCTGTACTTCGATGGAATCTGGGCACTTCGTTTCTTCTTGAAATTCTGTAATCAACCTATTTAGCTCTTTTGTCTCCTGGATCATCTTTCTTTCGAATTATCGCGCGAAAAATTTCGTTCAATCTTCTTTATTTTTTGTAACCTTTTTCTTTGCCGTTTATCAAAACTTCCGATGCTGATTGTACTTTGTGACTTGATTTGTATCAAAATCATCATTGAGGTTATGAAATTTGAATAAGACCCTGATACAAAGTTCGTTACATATGCTCGATCCTATTCGCTCTGATTTGATTGGGCATTGAGTGTTATTGCGATCAATAAACTATTGCGGAATATTTGAGAATTTGATAAGAAGATACTACCGCTATACAATTCCGTCAGAGCGCGCTCCTATCACGCTACAGCGATAAGAAGCAATGGGTGAACCCATTTCATTTTTCCATTATCAATGTACTCACTCAAAAATAAATATCTCAAAAAATAAGACGTTTTCAAAGAAATTGATGAGAATAAAACTTGTAGGAAATGAAATAAATTTCCTATGGATTTCGACTATTTTTGTGCTTGAAATCCGAAATTTGGCCCCATGTGTCAGAATGTTCTGCCTCTGTTCGCTGATATGAGTTGATGACGCTAACCCTATACGTCCCGAATGATTGGCGTCGTGAAGATTTCTGAACGATGAATACAAATTTGTGGAGAAATTTAATCCAATTTCATCAATCTATAGTCTATTTTAAGTTTCTTGAAAAACTTGTTTGAACGATACCGCTGCCTTACACTTCGTTGTGAAATAAAAAGAGAATGGCGTCATTATTGTTCTAGATCGAGATAATACGAACGCCTGTCATTGTTTTCCTTATCGCATATCGTCATTTTACGGCAAGGACGTCATTTTCTTCTATTTCGGGTCGGGTCGTAAAATATAAAACAACTACATATTTTAAATCTAAATCCATAGTTTTCAAAATTATTTCAAATTATATGGTCGGTTTATTTTAGCTACGTTGTAGAATTTTAAAATTTCTATTTTTGGTCCATATTGAAGAAGTTGAATTGAACGGACGCATGAGAAGCGATAAGATTCCTCAATTTCATCTTTCGATTTCAGGATAGTCTTATTCTGCCGGGCTTCAATTTGTATAAATTGCAGGGTATTAATTGATTGTAATCACTAATTTCAATTACAGCAGTTTCTCAAGACATCTCTCTTTTCTCTTCCTATTTTTCTTAGCGTTTTTTTTTTCGCTCGTCTCAATATCTCGAGCTTATGGTTGTAGATAATTTTGCTTGATTTTTTTTCATCTTGGATCATAGAAGATGAAGATCATACCTCTGTTTGAAATATTTAATTGGACCCTCCTCCAGTGAAATTCTTACTGCATTGACCGCATTTAAAGAAACAATTATTCAAACCTGAATACACGTATCGCTTATTCATTTAATCACATCGAGCCGTCGCGGATCTGTATTAATGTGCGTGAGCAGTTACTTCGCGGTCGGCTCATTTCATTTCTATGACAAGTTTTCATAGAACAGAAGCATGCTGTCACTTGTATAGCATAAACAAAACGCCGTACTCCGGTCGTCTCTCAACCGCCCACGGATTGAGGAAGACTGTATTTATTCGTGATACATTTCAACGTGCCAGAGCCTTCGTACCTACCTTCGACTCACAGATTCTTGGAAAGAAGGCAATAGTTTATGTCCGTTAGCAATCCTTGTTGTCCCGTTTGAACAGTTAGGACTGAATTTCTCTGATTTATGCTGTCGGTGTAATCGTCGTACGCACAGTAAATTCTGGTGATTTTGTATACAAGGTACATCCGAGACGCGCGCGCATAAAAAGATGGTACTTTTTGATGGATATAAGTTTTGAGTAATTTGCTGGGTAACGCGTTATAAATTGTATTTGTAACCTTAGTTTTGCTCGCGGAAACGTATAATATAGTCTGTACGCGCTCTTCTGCCTACTCGATTATTAATTTCATTTGACAAATTAACGTTGGCACACTGACGTTCCTCAAATTTATACTTTACGTGTACATACACCGAAACGGCGTGGCGGTGCTGTATTCTCGTGCGAACATCATTAACTTTTTCTCTCGCCTTTCTTTTTCCGCGCTCGTATTTTTAACTCGTATATCATTCTAATTGCTCGAAAATTATTCTCAAGCTGTCGCGCCGCTGAGAGATTACACGTATACGTATATAGTATACTGTTGTACGTACGAGAAGGAATAATGAAAACTTGGAAAATTTGTTTGTCTAGCTCAATAACATCAAGTATGTACTTCATTCTGTATGTACATTCCTATAATTAGAGCAAAATGATACGAAATGTTGTGCACGACTTGTCTTGTCCTATCTTTCCGACCGAGGCGGCTTCTTTTAGGTTTTTCGCTAGCATGTGTATCGCGGAAATTTTATAGAAAATTTGTCTCGATGATGGTGGAGAACGAGAAGCTTCGTATTTGAATAATTCTTCGATCCGAGAATTCATTACCAAAGGACAGAACATCCAAGAAAGATGAGCTTGAAAAGTGATATCATTGTCTTTTCTTAATGTTGAGTAAAGGATCCTCTATAGAATGATACGGATTGATTTGAAAGATGAATGAAGGGTTGTAGAAGGAATTTTTCTCATGGCTCTTGGAGAACTCAGCTAGGAATTGTTTCATATTCTATTTTTTGGATTTTATATTTTTGCAAATGAGACTGAATGAATTCCTTCTCTAGACGTCTAAGGTCAATTTATGGAAAAATGCGGCTTGGATTTCTAGAGATTACGTTTCAGATGAATGAGAAAGAGGGTTAGAAACAGATTTTTACGAGTCATGATTGTATCCGAGGTTAGGCTTTTAAAAAGTGGATCCCCCTTTCCTTATGAGCATGTCATGAGTAAGTAGTTCTAATCGAAAGACAGAAAACATTTTTTCCTCAACAGCATTTTGCAAGTTCAAGTGCACCTGTATACTCTCCAATTCTTGTTTCCTGTTTAAAGACTTCATAAATTAGTTTGATGAACACTTATTCCTTACTTCAGTAGCATTTTCTATTGTGCATATGTTTGGTTTCTATCAAAAGATACATATGTAAGAACGCACGTGTTCTTGCGATCGTTTAGTGTCGGTTACGTCACACGAAACGTACAGATGAAATTCTGATTCGCGAGTCCGTAAGGAGCCGAGTTTCACAGCACCAGGGCTTATCGATTCAGCCGTGTAAACATGTAACCATGGTCACCTCGCCACTCGTGGGACATTTGCCAGTCTCAGGACCGATCTCACTAATGTTCTTGTGAGAAGGCAGTCCCACAAGCACGGGCCTACCAGTGCCCAGTGGGGAGCTAAACCGTTCCACTCTTGGTCCCGGGCTTAGTCAGAGGGTAAGGTAACTGCTCGCAGTGTGAAGTTCCAAAATATCGTTATTATAATGGTGGCATAAGAATAATTCTTCGTTTGTAGAACCTCTGAGTCTTACAAATCAATAAGCTATTACGTCATTAGTTGAGGAAAATGGAATGGCTAGGAGTCGAGTCATTGAACTTGTAAGATTAAGGGCTTTCATGACTGGTGGCGAGCTCCTCGAGTGAGACGGGTATATAAAAATGCGCGCGTTCTTTCGACTACCCAGAGCTCTTAATGTTGCACAAAACTCGCAGATGAAATTCCAAGCAGTCGAGCGGCATACTATAGTGCCGGTGCTTATCTAATTGAAAATACAATAATTCGCCTTTTTTCTTTGGTCCCTCGGGTTGCAAATGAAAGAGCATTGACTGCCCTTTGGTCCCAGTTGTGTTGACATATCAACAAGTAGTGTATTGCAGCCACTTGAAAGCCAAGAGCGGATTCAGCCAAATTTTTAGTGATAAGAGCAGAGCTGAAAAGCAGCTTTCCGTAAACCTTCCTAAGCCTAAAGCCTAAATTGACCAGTTTTTTCATTTTTTTTTTTTTTTAGGTTTTCCAATTTTTTACAAAATAAAAAAATGTAGAAATAAGAATCGCAGATTTACAGCAATAGGCGACGTAACCTACACTAGGTAGCGCTACTTACAAAGGTGATCATGGATTTTTTTCTTATGGACCAAATACATGCGTGAGTTCAAACGCATTTTCTGAAGTTATTTGACTTTTAATCAAGAAAAGTGTGAGAATCAAAGTCGTGGAGAATTCTGAAACGAACATTTTTTGTAATAAACAATTTTTTCAGCTCATACTTAAATTGGAAAACAGAATTGAAAAACTGTTTGGAGATGTACAAATTGAACCATGATCACTTTTGTACGCAGGGCTACCAACATTGCAAACTCCAAGTTATGCCGCCTACGTCTTCTATCTTGTACAATTTATGTTCAGTTCAGCTGTTCAGCCATCAGCATAGAAAACTCTGGTGTAGTCATCCAATGGAGATGAATTATACAAACTGGAAAATAGGTATCTTCCACAAGTATAACACAGCCCCAATTCTCCTGACTGTTTCATCCGGCCTCTCATTACGTCATAACATACTTCAGCTGAAAATCAGCTGACTTAGGCCAAAAGAATTGAGCCAAAAGCAAGTAGAATTTTTTTAAAAGCCAAATTTTTTGAGGTTGTGAGCGGAAGCCAAAGCTGAAATTTTCGGCTGCAATACTCTGTCAACAAGTCTTTAATAAATTATTTTTCTTTTTGCGTTAGGCAGCGCTAGTATCGCTCACTACAAAAATGGGGCAATCAATGGGCGACACGAGTGATAAGAAAAAGCTTTTCTTGAATCAATCGAGATAAATTTTTATGAGAAGGTAGAATTCTGTTCTCTTGATTTTTCCGCTGAATGGTCTTATTTTTGACTTATTCCTGATTACCATTCAAACGGGAAACTTGTCTCGATCCCGTTTTCAATTTTGTCGATTAAAGCGCTCCTAGCGGATGACCGAGCCTGAGTAGAAGCTCCTACGCGCGCCATTGTTGAACCCTTTGCACTTCAAAGAGAATTGTTTGATTCGGGCTTTATTCTGAGAGTGTTTGTTGCTATATTTCTCGTCCATGTAGTTACCTTAGACTTAAGGTAATCTGTCTTCTCTCTTACTCGGAAAATATTGCCCGCTTAAGCGTCCAGAGATTGGATCTCGTTAAACTGAATCTCTATTCGTTGTGTTTACTTCAAGAAATAGAATTTATTGATGAAATTGTGCTGTTTTGATTAACCTGTGTATTAATTTTAACTTTTTTCTATTTGTTGCAGGTAAGTTTCCGTTCATATTGGGTATCCATCAGTATGTGTATAGTCTGGAACTTCGGTGAGTGCAATTATTAAGAAAAATATGCTCACTGGAGAGTGGCCAGAATTATGAGAGTCAAAGAAAAGTGAGAATTTCTCTGATAACACTAGGAGAGTCTTTGATCCTGCGTTCGGTAGAATTGGATGCATGAGTATCGATCCAAATGCGAGTATACAAAATTGAAAATTAAGGAAACTCGATGTATTGTAGTACAAGTCTGCGCAACAATGACGACAACCGCAAAATCTACTCCAGATGAGTTGAGAATATAGTTTATTATCGAGTCGTTAGAAGGAGATTGTATTCGCCTTCAACGAACCTGGTTTAAGAGAGTAGTGTGAAACTTCTGATTAACGTTCATAATACCTTTACTGACTACTACGTGCACGCTGGCTCGAAAGATGTATTAGTACGTTATTGTTTGCTGCCATTGTCTATATACTCTATAATCTTGGCGTAAGTAAAAAAGAGCTTAGGTTAGATAGAAGAAGAGAGTGAAAAAACACGAACGCATGAACCAAACAAAAAAAAGAAGAAAAAAAGGGGAAAGAGCGAGATGAATGAACGAGATTATGATGAAGAAAAGAGGAGGAAAAAAAAAATGAACTCTACATTGACGGGATCAAATACTCGATAGATGCTGTGTCTCAACCATCATCGTTATTAAGAATACAAGTTCATTAAGCAACGGCTACTCGAACTACACGTACTGTCTATAAGGTAGCACCTCTTTAACATTTTTTCCCCTTTCCACTTTTTTTTCCAGCTTTTCGCGTTTGTGTGATTGAGTTTTATTCGTAACATTGTGAATTTTATTTCACGACGCGTAAGAAGTGCGGGAAGAGAGACTTCCAAAGCGAGAGGTAGAATAAATGAAACAACACAACAACGATATCGATCTGAGTGAATATGTTTAATTACACATTTTATTGACACTGTTACTGAACGCTGGTATGCATTATGCAGGTGCACCTTTTTTTATATCGTTTAGTCTACTCTCCGAGAAGATGTGTATCGTTCGAGGAAAAAAAAAAGAAGAAAGAGGAAAGGTGAAGCGTAATTCAGTAGTGGTGGCGATGGTGTTCATTGATCGTAAAGTGTGATAGTGCTAAGGGTCTTATAAATCAGACGCATTGCTCTTTCTCGCCGAGCGTATACGTTATCCAATGCAGTAGAATCACAGATCTATCTAACCTTGATACAATAATTGTCGTGTCGATCATAGTCTAGTGAAATCACGAGCCAAAGAAAGGGGGAAGGGAGCCAAAATTTTTCTACAGAACTGCCTACGACTAATGTCTGGACCGACAAAGGCTGATAACCTAAAAAAATGAAGTCCGCCCATTTGCATTCAGTCTCTTGTTTCTGTATTACGTCGATTGACTATCGAAACTTAAGTTGGCGTAGGTACCTAATAAGAGCAATTTCTCGAACCGTCCACCACATGACAGTATTCACACCTTCAAATTAGTGTCCCACAGTAGATATCAGTGTGTGTACCCTGTTGGCTGATAATTTTTATCTATCAAGTTGTTCGGAGCGTTTTTGTAGTTTCTTTTTTCTTTCAGACTTTGTTACTTTACGTTTGAATTTCCTATATGCATTATGTAATCAGAAACAATTTATCGAGTGAATAAGTTGTTACTCGCATAATCAAATTATTAACAATTTTTCCAGCGTCCATGTATATGTGTATTCCTGTCTCATTCCTAGATTTGGTAGCCCATTCTTATTCAAATAGTATTTCTCGGTCATTTTTCTTTATTATAAATATTTACGTGCTCGATATTGTACTTTTTTACTCAATTCCTTATCTCATTCCAACCTTCCGCTATAATTGACGTTGCTTTGTACAGGGTGAAAGTAGAAAAAAAATATGTAAGAAAGTGAAGGTTTGCAGGTCGAGTACGACATTCGCGCACATTCTTTCGAACCTCGCTATGCTCTACCTTTCTTTTATAAGAGTGACTGAAGAACATACAAAATTTAAGAGAGTGTAATAAGTTTACTTAGCAAAAAATAAATCGCTCTTCTCGAAAAGTCTTAGCCATTAATGGTCACAATGTTTCCAAAGTGTTGTCGAAATATTGATAGCATTTTATTTTCAAGATGATTTCTAATAATGATCCTTCTACACAATCCTTTCAATTTTTTTTGTAGCGTTTCATGGGCCGAAAAATTGGTCACTTTTCCCCAATATTGGGAAGGCTGAGTCAAATATCGCCCAAGATCGCGACAGCCCGATAACATTTTCTAAATAAATGTTATTCAAAAGTCAAAAATCATATCGAAATTGGTATTGATAATGAGATTTATATTCTGTAGATTTTCGCTTGTCCTGAGAATAGACTGCGAAATCCTCGTCCCATCTGCCTCCATCAGTGAACTTTTGATGTGAATTTTTACCTATGTATTGAAATAAGCATTAAGAGTGTTTGAGGAGAAAATGCTTGGAATTTGCGATCATCAAACTGGACTGCTGACAACTTTCTTGTGTCAATATTAATCTCGAGCATGAATTTTGGATTAGATAAAGGAAACAAGGAATTATACCGATGTGTCCTTTTAAGGATCAGCGCAGTAGAGTGGTTTACCCAAATTTTGTCTTTTATTTGACGCCGAGGTTTGTCGATTTCGTTTTGTCGAGCCATAAGTGCTTTATGACTATTTGCTTGCCTGACTGTAGGTGATGATGATGTAAAAAGTTGGGGTAAAAAACACAACATTGGATTCATCTTACTGGAAATTACCAGGGCTAAAACTTTGTAAATGTCAGTAATAAAGGTGATGGAGTTGACCAATTTCAAGTTGCTCATTATCGTCCTTGGTTCTGCGACTCTAGCGCTCCTAACAGCTCTTGTAGTCAAGTAAAATCTTTATATGATCGAACTCTACCGCTTGCACCCCCATCGGAGAAAATTAAAACAAAATAGAAAAATTTGTTGTTGTAATACTGCAATAGTTCATAATTTAGACTGGATATCCGCTTGGAGCGTTGCAGTCGTTTCTTGTGTGCAAGTTTTCACCTTACACACAGAGAAAATAGGCTGAGTTCCTGATACTCTTACTGAACAGTGTGAAATTCTTAAGAAGATGATTCTTGCTAGAAACATTTTCAACGCTGAATTTGAATACATTTCCCATTTTTTGCTGCTACATTTTTGAGTTTTCACGTGAAAGATGAAAAACTGTAGTTTCTAATATATCATGTTAGAAAAAAATGATAATAGACCTCTATCGTGTGACGTCACTGAGCGAGCTAATTTACCAGAAACCCGTTAACCAGGCCAAATGCACTGTTGACTCCTGTAAAAAAACGCCAAGAGCTGAAATTATTATGTTATAAATTGGGAATGAGAATTAGTAATAGAAGTTGTAGATTCTTGATATACCGATAGAAGGTCTTCAGCATTTGCAAATGAACTTTTGAATTTATGATAGCTAAAATATTTCTTATTGTCAATCATTAGCCTAATGGTCTTTGCTTTCTGTGTCTTTCTTATGGGACTTGATTGCCCGATTGGTCCAAGTGACAGGGTTTCTGCTATTGGTACGCGCTGTGACGTCATGAGAATAAAGAAATATGGAAACCTAGCTTGAATCTTCCTTAATCACGTATTAAAAATGCAGAAAATTTAGTATTCTTCAAATAAGTGATTTTCAATTTCATTTCTGTGACTCTAGCACTCCTAGCAGCTCTTATTGTCAACTAACTTTGTCAGAATTCAAACACTATCGCTGGCTCCCCTACCAAAGAAAATTAGAACAAATGGACCTTTTTGAGTAAAATCAAATTGAGCGACATTTTTTTTTTTCAAGTTATCATAGCCGTATTCTCGGACTAACAATATAATTTTAAGTGCACTTAAAGAGTCCCGGAAAGTCCCAAAGAAAACACTCAAGTGACCTCTTTTTTCGGTTCTTTCAGCAAACTTGAAATTATTTTGTTGTTTGTTTGAGAATACGGCTGTCAATGTAAAATGTTCAATGAGTAGAATCTAAAGAAGCCAAAATAAAACCCCCCCCCCCAAAAAAAACAAAACAAAACAGAAAATGCAGAATGTAAAATTTAGGGAGTTATAATAATTTGAAAATCAGCTGTTACATGGTGCCTTATGGGGCTGATTTTTCTCCAAACTTGGATATCTCAAAACTAAAAATGTGTCGTATGGTTTGATTTAGCTGAATGCGGCCCAAGTGTAGATAGATAAATTTGATATTTTAGTTTCTAATAATTTATACGAAGATTCGCTTGGAGCGTTGCAATTGTCTTTTGTTCGTGAGCTTTTGCCTTATACATAGAGAAAATAGGCCGAGTTTACTGATATTATTACTGAACAAAATAATATCAAAAAAGCAATTTTAGCTCGAGGTATTTTCAACGCTGAATATGAGTTCTGTGAGTACTTACACAAAATGTGAAAAGTTGTCAAACTTTGTGACATCATTTCATGTTGAAAACAAGTGATAATTGAATATAAAAATTTCGCTCAAATCTTCCTTCATCATTAGAAAGATAAGTGGTTTTCAATTCTCTTTCTGCGACTCTAGCGCTCCTAGCAGCTCTTATATAGTCAAAGTTGAGACCAGTGGTTGAGACGTTTAGGTGAATGTTTGAGCAACCGCTTCAGTGGAAGCTTGAGCTCCTTTCTGAACGGCTGTCGAGCAAATCGACATTTTTCGCTTACTATGCGCGTAAGTCAATCAAGGAGCAAACGCTTTTGAGGGTATTGATTTGTCGCTCTAGATCCAGTTCATTTTGCTTCAAAGCCGGTTTATTTTGCTCTAGGGCTGGTTTAATTTGTTTCGGATCCGCTTCATTTTGCTTTGAAGCCGTTTTATACTGCTCTGGAGGCAAACTGATAACCCAGCGCTTAAAAGCTAATGATGAAAGCAAAGAGCTAAAGCTGAGTGGTGAAATTTTTCAAAAAACTTGTACGTCTAAGCTGAAGTTTGAGCGCTTTGCGATCCGTCTCTCATCTTTGTTGCACCCTAACTAGAGAAAATTAGAACAAATATAGATAAATTTGAATTTCTGGTATTCAATTCGCGAAGTAGACAGCAGTTGCGCTGCAGGTGTCAATTTACAGAAACTAGACGAGAAGGTAATTGTGTATTTTTTACCATAAGAAGATATACGCATGAAATCAGCGTTATCTCTTTTATTATGAATTTCTATTAAAAAGTACAGAGAATAAAAGTTGTAGCTGTCGAGTTTCTTGCAAGACTTTTTCCATCGTCATCACCTTCTCGTCTTAATTCATCGATCAGAGAGCCTACCACCAGATAGCGCATCACTCGATGTATTGTGCGAATCATTTAGACCGGGTATCCGTTTGGAGCGTTGCAGTCGTTTTTCGTTTTGCCTTAGAGCGCATTTATAGTGGCGCTTGATCTGATCAAGCAAAGAAAGCAGCGCAGCGTTTCGTTGGCAGGAGGGGAACAGAGAAGAACAGAGAAGAGAAAATACAAAAGGATATTTTCTCTGCTCTGCTTTGTTTGCTTGTTCGCTGCGCCACTATAAATCTGCACTTATACGTCGACTCGAGAAAATGGCCTCAGTTTACTGGTATTATTACTGAACAAAATGAAATTTTTTAGAATCATAATGTGATTCTATAGTTAAACTAAGTTAGACGTATTTTCAACGTTGAATCTGAATCCATTTTCCGTTTTTTACGTGATACATGAAATCGATGTGCTAATGAGTAAAATCAGTTTCTTCAATGTTACGATTCAATCGCTACCCGGTCTGAATGCATAAACTATCTCCTTTTAATTAATGAGTTGTCAAGTCGTACCCTATCTCAGGCAAAAGCCCTTGTTCTGTGTTTGCGAATGAAACCAAAATGTGTGTGTAATATAGCGTTGAATATTTGCTAGTTTTGATGAAAAATTTTAGAAAATAAAAAGCTTTCACATAACATATCCGTATCTCTGAGGTAGAATGTATCATTTTCGAGAGTTTATTTTTGCAAGGAAGACAATATTAATGAGGATATAACCAGCCATATGTCTGAATTCCGAGAATAAATCTTTAAATTTCCCTCGTACAGCTTATTGTCGAGTTTCTTCTTACTCAACGAGGCTAGTAATTCGGTATCTCGTGAAATGGAAGGTTATATTATTTATTTTTTATAACATCACGAGTATACCGATGTCGGTGTTTGCGGTTTCCGTTTCATTGCGGCGTTAATGAATGATCAGGAGCCAGAAAGTGCGAGAGAGACTGGCCGATGCACGTGCTCTTTAAAGGAGGTAACGCGTATAGAAGGAGGTAAAAAAAAAAAAAGAATGAGAATGGAAAAGGAGAAGGATGGAGAATCTACTGTAGGCCAAATGCCAGAAATTACTCACACCAGAAGTTCCCTGGCAAATATTTTGGCCCACACAACTCGCACCGAGAAAAGAAGCTCGGCGCGTTATATCCCGGAACGAATCTAGAGGAAATCTATACAGCATAAATGAGTGAATGAATTAAATTTGGAAATAATTAACGTGGAATAACCGCCTGCTCCTTAGGATTAAAATCGCAATTGCTCTAGTTGTCATGCCCGAGAAACAATGATAGGAGAAAACGACAATGAACAAGTGTGTGAGTACAATCTTGCTAATCTATTCTGTAGTGTTATACTTTCAATTCGAGTTTCCGGTCCGGTACTTTTTTTGTTTTAGCTGCGGGAGAAAAGTTGTCAGCCTTTGTTTTCCTCCCAACCCTTTCCGTGCGCGACATTCGTCGTTGGTTTCTTCTTGTTAAGTAATATAGCTCGAGTGCGAGCTCATTGCATTTGTAAAAATTATATTTTACAGTTCGTAAAACGTGTTCGTTCTTATTTTACGAGTCGTACACTACCACACTAGTATACAAATACAGCATCCAGCGTTTGTTCGTCCATATGCGTTCTGTCTTTTTACTCGTTTCTTTTCTAATGTGTACGTGGTGGCAGAAAATGACGTCGACGTCCGTTTGTCTATATTACGGCATGTATATATGAGCTCTCGCTTCAGTTTTAACTCGGCATTTATTACTCTCCGACTTGACATGCGAGAGGCTCTCTCTGTGTCGAACGATACGGATGCGAAGTTTGGACCATATGTTGAAGAAGTAAACAACCCGCGCTGCATAGTGAGCCAGAATCGTGTAATGTTTGTATTTCTTTCTCCAGATACCTAGAGAACTGAGATCGAGTATGGAGAATAATCCGTGTAAATTTGATCGGAAAAAATATTGTATCAAGCTGGGAGTAAGCCTATCGAGAGTTGCGACGTACGGAAGACAGAAAATCGTTCTTCCCGCGGAGAATTGTTAGAACGAAAATTAAAAACGTCTCTCCGAAATGGTTAGTGTTTCGGTGTTAATTCGTGGTTAGCGCGATCATGAGAGAAGCGAAAGATTGTATATTAGTGGGGTACAAGTGTGTACACTTGGAAACGAAAGACAAACGTCTGAGTGAGACAGAGGCGAGTCCGCGAAGAGATTCTGTCTGTACTGCGGGCGAGGATTTGTTTTCCTGAAAACGTAGTGTTACCTTTTGTGCATATAGGCACAGGAGGTGGCGAACGAACACTGCTATCAGCTAAGAACATATTATTATTATTATTATTCTTTTTTCTTCTATTATTTTTTTACACTTCGTATCTATATACGCCGGGCCGAGTTAGTGGTACCTTCTAGCGAAACCCTGGATAGGAAACCGGTTCCTCACGACAACAACAACGTATTTTCATCCAGTTTTGACGCCACTCTGACAGTCTCGTTTATGTTACAAGGTGATAACACGTTGATTACCATTCTTTCTCGCTGCTTCCGATGGAAGACGACGACCGCAAACTGCAACACAACGAGAAGATGGTCGACGGGGATGTTTACGAGCGGGTAGAACGAAACACGATAGGGAAAATTTGGTTCCCATTATCGCGTCTTCTTTCTGTACAATTCTTCAACGTTTTTATGGACCTATTGATTACATAAGTTCTTGGTTTCCGCAAAAAGGACGAAAATTTCATCTCTGAAAACATTGACGATAAATGCTCTATATAGAACCGGTTGGACTACGTGTATTCTGCAGGATAGGCGAGATTTTTTCTCTCTCTTCTGTGTTTCATCGCCGACTTATATGTAATACTTTGTCTTTTACCTGGCGAGTGGTAGCTCTTAATTTGTCACGGTTAACGAGCTTCTTGTACGTTGGTATTAATTATAGAAGAGAGATGATAGCGTGGCAGCGTGTAGCGGACACGAAAGAGGTAGAGTAGAATCGGAGAGATGTGCTAAAAGAGAGAGCTGTTGATACGTTGTATGGTGTGAATGCATTATTCCGCGTGAATTGTTTCGTAAACGCCGCTTCTCTCAAGATGAAAGAAGAAAGGCCAACTTCTAAATAAGGGTGGGTGCGCGCGTTGCGAAATAATGAAGCTGACGAAGGCTTGCCAACACCGACGTTCTCGAGCTTTATTCGTTAGTGGAAGTGCTCATACCAGTATATTTACATTGAGACGCGTAATTGCTCGGGCAAATAATTAACTGACCATTTGAATCTCGGAGATGTGTGATAAGTCGTGCATTAATTACTGGACGTAGGAGAAATTATCAGACAGACGATAGATTGGAAAAATGATACACGTATACTCTTTACTTGTTTAAAGTCGTATATCTTCATCTAATTATTCTTTCTGCAGCGAGTCGAGTGAGGAAACTTTATTTCTGTCGAGGTTCCCAGGCCACACCTACCTTATGACGTCATCGAAGGGTAGAACTATTCTGATTTCTTGACCTAAAGCAATACATCTACACGGCTCTGGAAGGGAGGGTTATTGATGGTGTCATTTGAACCTTTGAGTCTAAAGTAGGCCAAGTGGTCCCGTCGCCTCGTACCTGATATGTTCTAGTACTCGAATATAACTAAATTACTGTGTACTGAGTAAAACACTTCTTCCCGAGGCCACGCCTACCGTAGGATGTCATCAAAGGATCGAACTGAGTCAATTCACCCTGGAAGATGGTGTAATGGGGTATACTTGGCCAGAAAGACCTGATGTGTTTCTCTGTGTTGAGAGCTCAAAATTTTTTCGAATACATGTCCACCCTAATCCTTACTTCATCCTTTCTCCCCTTATGCTAGTAACTTCGTCGCTAAATTTTCGAGGGGTTGAACAAAATTTTATGCAATACTTCACCATTTTTGTAATTTTAATGGTAAATTTTGACCCCCAATCCCCTAGGTACGCCACGGCTCTCCTTCTCCATCTCGATCATGAATCAATAACAAATTAGCCTGGTGGAAATGAGCCGCGCTCCCTCCTCCATCTTTTTTGGCTTAATACGGGTTTGTATTCTATGCTAGACCAGACCGAAAAGACGTCACTTTAGGATTCAGGGAGGGAGGTGAGTAGATCCAGGTATGCTATTTTTCCGAGTTCCAAGGTGTTAGTGGCAGGAACGAAACCGACGTAAATCGCAGAATCTGGTCTAATTCAGAAGATCGAAACCGATGAAACGAAAGTTCATTAAGAATTTGGATGGAGGAACATAAAATATTTTGAAACATGCAATTTCTCCTCCCCTCTCTTTCTCTCCTTCACAATCCCTTGATAAATTGAGACTATAAACTGGGTTCATTTGGATTTAGTCATCTTTAACTGCCCATGAAAGTTCTGAATAAAGTTGAGCTTTTTAATTCGTGGATTAAATTTTAGTAGCGTGACCAGAAAATTTTTAAGGTGGCTGGGGGTTGAATTGCAATACTTTACTTTTTTCTGAAGTTAATTTTCCTGTTATGGATAGGATTTTTGACTCCCTACCCTTTCTCCTGCCTACGCTACGGTCCCGCTGATTGATATTTTCTTAGCTTATTGTATGCTGCATACATCCTAGACGTTGCAAGAATATTTGACAACCGATGGACATACGAAATAATGTTTTGGCAACCATACAGAAAAAGGAAAAGAGGAGGTCGGGAACGCAACTGGAGTGACGGCATAAACAAATTTCTGGGACGTTTATTCCACAGAGTAGTTTGGGATCGAATAGAATAGAATGGATCAGATTGAGGGCGGGCCTAATGAGGTGATGTGGAGTTTGAAATTAAACTAGTATTCAACTATTGTAATATTAATGAACACTACCAACATCCTGGGCTCTAAAGCTGTAACTTACGCTTAGCCGATGTCATCAGATGGCACCAGAGTCTGAAATTCTGTTAGTCTTTCCTTTCTTCCCTTATAGAGATCCTCTTTCTTATGAGGTTCAAGGGTCAACATTTTTCGAAGTTTCGAAATTAGGTCAAGGTCATTGTCATCAGGCGCGGATCCTCACTCTCCCTTCCTGTCAATAGACATCTTCACGTCTAAAAGTTAAATTCCTCCACAACGTTGAACACCTCACTTGACTGAGTCACGAAAAGAGGTGCCAGGTAACTTTGGTTCTAATTAATATTGGATCGTGAAAGCTCGACCACTAATTGAAGAAATCATTGCTAAACCGCACTGTATGTTGGACTGGTGGTCAATGCCAACTACTTCCAGTGCTTACTCTACCAGAAGTCCGCTTTTTGGACATCGCATCTAGTTGATTGTGTCGGCCCTATTTACATACGACAAGATGCTCCCCTCCTACCCATGAAAATCTTTGTCGCCCTTTTCATTTGCTTAGTCGCCCTCAGAGCACACTCAGAACTCTTGTCTAATATGCCAGGAGACAAATTTCTCCGTGTCCTAACATGCTTCTCTTGGCGTCAAAGTTTACTAAAGTGTATGATTTCAGACCACAGTACCAATTTTAAATTCTTGTTGGCGAAAAAGTAAAACTCACCCATCCTGAATTAATAACTTTTTTTCTTCTAATCAAATCTAGGGGAATTTTATATCTGCTCTCTCTCTCTCTGGAAAGAACTCGGTCAGTATTCCACACAAATGATCGATTGTGTCACCCTTCATACAGCTCTGAAGTGGTCAATAATCGACCCCTCGCATACATCCTTTCTGATGACCTACAAGTTCCAGACATCAATAACACCTAAGAGGTTCCCATGTGAGTACGACTCTCGAAATCAATATGAAACGACTTTCATCAACTCAAACATGCTCTGAGGCTTGTATCCGACTTTATAGCGGCTTTTCAAAGTTATTATCGTCTGCTCGCACCTACCACCATCCTCGAGATTCATTACCATTTAACCCTTAAAGTGGGGACGTGGCACTCACGCAAGAACCATCTGTCCTCCGAGGATCTTGGCCATACGAAGTTATTCAATCAATGGATAACCGTAGCCTCAACCTCCCTGAAGGTTAGGATCGCACACAACCCCGCATCAAGGAGGTCACTAGCAATCGTCTTTACCCCCTTGAGCTAGCTGAGTCCGACCAGTCAAGGCCTTTCCATTAAATATAGCTCGACACAAGCTCCTAAGTCCCTCTGCCATGAGGAAGGGTACCATTATCAATCGATTTTGGTCCCAATTTTCGACTTCGATCTCATTTTGGAATTGAAGTATCGAAGTCAACATTCAAAATATTGTTGGTCACTCATTAAACCATAAATTTGCAATGGGAAAAGCCAGTGAGGACCTCAAGACCGTTTACAGCTCTCCGAGTGTCGTTTTGTGATAATTATCATGTCCTGGAGGAAAATGAATTTGTTAGCAGTGGTTCGACAACACCATACCCTAGAGTGTAGAGAAGAGTTTGTCAGAATTTTTTTGTCGTCTTAGTTTCTAGTGTCCGCAGAGCAGTGAGCGCTTCTAAAGTTGATTTTTTTCTCCTGTCTGTCTTTCACAACTACCTTGAGCGTCGGTCTAGTATGAAGTTGTCAACTGTTGCTATCTCTGTTTTAAGAAACAGATTGGAGCGCTGTCATTTGAAGATCGCTATAGCTTTCATCACAAAAGTTCTGCGCTTTTAGCGGTTTTGATCATGTGTTAGCGAAAGCTACGGCAGTCATCTTGTATAATGTTGCTAGCTGCGGTTCATCTGCGCAGATAATGCAATTCTTTCGATTGTCTACCTATTTCGTGGGATTGTTCGATTCAAACGCGGCGAGACGCTCGCTTGCCAATTATTTGGTAGCTTGGCAGAGAGCCATCTCTCAGAAGAAATCTATACACTCATTCTGTAACACCTTCGCAAATCGTATCGAGTAATTCTTTTCAGCGGTCGTTCGTGTTTTTCACGCCATTTGCGGGTCTCTAGTTTATCTGGAATGACGATAATTTACTCGCTGATGATCATTTCGCATGAGCTTTTTATAAGGAAGAGGAGGCGGTCTTATTCTAATTACCGTTGGTATCGTGAGTACATTGTGTATCGAATTGTAGGTGGAATAGGATTGAAAATATTTACGACTAATTAACGAACAGGTCTAGTTTTCATATAGCTCTCAACAGCACCTACGTACATTTTGTAGAAGAAAGGAGAAATATTTCACCCGAGGGTCTTTGGAGACCGCGTAGACGTACGTGTGCATAGTTTAGGTCTTTTGATCAAATTTGATCGCGCTGTCACGTGTGTAGAAAAATGTGTAAGGTGAATAGAAATTAACTTCTGTAAGTCTATCGCGACGTTTACGTGTATATAGGTGAAGAAAGAGGTCTGTTTCGTTTGTGTCACAAATGGATTTTTTTTTTTTTTTTTTTGTAACCCGCTACGGCTGTCTCGTAATCATCGAGAAACTGGATAAGAATTTCAAATAGAGAGGTGGGCATCAATGTAGGAGACACTGCGGCGCTTTACCGGCTCGCCGTGTGATTGTGGTTTGACAGGCATTACTTTCGATAATGTTTATGGTTATTGTGTACGTTCATGATGATGGATTCCGCGAGTCGCCTCCTTTAAATTGGAGCCGATCGTGTGAGGTATTATGGGAAAATGACACACTCGGCTTGTGCATGAAAATTACGCGCTTTACGTTGAATGTATACGTGACGAGCTTTACGTCCTCGACTTCGAAATTTTTCATTATTCGATAAAGTTGCAGGTGCATCATATCTGTTTGTAGTAGAAGTAATAAATAGGCATCTCTCGAAGACGCGATCACTATGCCGGACGCTCGATTCTGACGGATATCATAAATTTTTCACGTACAGACATTATTTTCGTGCCTCAGTCTTACCTCTATAATGAATATTTTGTTTTATGATTTGGATGGCAACACTTCCGTACGAATATTCGTCGCTTTCAATAAGAAAAAAACGGAGAGATGATATTGCTATCATTCTATCTAAAAAAAGGGTGCATGTGTGCGTGCGTGCATTATTTCGTGTACGTAGAAACGTATAGGGCGTATTGGAAACAAAGAGCGACCGTGTATACGGCGAAAAGCTAGGCACTCGGGTCTATATAATATGTATTTTAGGTATTCAAATAAGGCGCATTAAAACGCTCTCCAGATTGAGTGTAGCGCGTGTAGCAGAGAGTGCTGGTATTGTAGAAGAGATGGCGGGATATAATGTAATGACTCCGAAAGAAACGTGAAAGAATGAGAAGGATTGGAGGCGAAGGTGCGACATCTTCCAAACAAAGCATGTAAAAATGAATAAAGCATGAGGAATTAAGAAGTGTATGTATGCGTTTTGGAACGTACACTAACAATACCTCTAAATATCATAAGTTACTGTGCTGCATTTACCGGAGTGTAATCGCAAATCGTATAGCGTTCGGAGTGAGCTCATAATGCAGCGTGTATAGATGAAAAATGGAGAAAAGAGAGAAAAATACGAAAATAGGAAGAATTGAAATGGGGAAATTGAGAGGAGAAAAAGAGGGAGTTGATGGAGTAAGTGTTATGAAGTACTTCAGCGTGTGTACAGGATGAGAAGACGTCGAGATTGCGATGTGTATTGAATCACTTGGGCAAATGAGAAAATGGTTAATCGAACGGGGTTTTTGTCGTTGTCATTAGACGTATTCCATCTCGCTTTTTTGACGAGAGTTCTATACAGAACATATTATTAAAAGGAATATGTAATTTTGAAGCTACAGAATGTGGGACAAGTCCCTGTAGTTACTTTTATTTACGGAGGACCGTCATGGAATTCTATGGTTATCATCTTTTGAAGTAGATAAATTTATGATTGCCATCGTAATAGAATACATGTGATGCCCTGTACTTAAATCTTTGTCTCATTCAGACAGGACAGTGCTAATATCTTCAAGACAAAGTTTTAGAGTCCTTTGAAAAATGAGTATCTTAAAAGTGAACTAAAGGATCTTCAAAAGCTTCTTGTATAGTAATATTAGGTTATCTCATCGACTATAGAGTTTTCATCATTAGTACTTCTACTGAGATTTTACCGGATAGGATATTGTGTTCCACCGACCAAAAATTTAGCTCGTTTTCGATGAGTACGTCATTTTGTCTGCCTCTGGATTGACATATTTTTAAACGATATGAGAGTAAAGAAATTTTCCTCCAAACTGAGAGAGAAAATCGACTTCGCGGAAAAATTACAGGTGCGTAAAATATTGAAGCACGACCCGTCTCGGAACGCTTAAAGCAGTTAATCGTAACTGAAACCAACTCAGTCATTATTTGGGTATAAAACTGCCGAATAGAACTCGCAAAGTTTTAGAATGTCTACCATTTCTTCCAATTTGTTGAGAACTCTGCCTTTCGGCAAGCCGTGAAGAAGGAACATCTTGGAAAAAGCTTGCAGATAGGATGGCCCGAGCAAAGGCAGATTTGTGATGCTGTGAATTGCGAATAGCTGATCCATGCTCACTTATCCGGTCCTCAAGAACCCTACACAAACTCCACAGATGATTTTGTATATTCTTGTCCTTTGCAGGAGGAGACGGGACCCTTAGTGTTAATGGGTTGCCAAAAGGTTCGAGGATTGTGAAAGGCAGGTCGGTAGCCATGATTCTTCAATAGTTTCTGCATTTTATGAGTCAGATAGCCCAGATAGAACACACGAACCGAACGCGTCCTGTCTAGCACCACTAAGGTCTTGAAGAGAGGTGTCTCTTTGCAGGGCAGTCAGTGGCTTCCCTTTTTCTGCGTACAGTTTTGCGAACGTCGATATTCATGTTGTTGAAGAACGGGTATTAATTTCTAGAAAATGCGAAGGGCTTCTTAGCCGAAAGTGCTTGCGGTACTCTGTTTGTTTTATTTCTGCGGCTTTTTGCAATTTCCCTACGTACATTTACTCTTTGTAGTATTTGTCGGTTTTCGTTCATTTACTCATTGTGGTATTTGTCGTTCTCAAGTGAAAGAAAGGTTAGTCAAACTATGCGCCACGGATAAGCCACGGTTAGTTTGCCCGGTGTAGGCAGTCTTACGAAAAATAGCGAAATCGGTCGCCGAAGTACCCGTAAAGTGAAACAGGAGGGAGATTTTGAGGTCCAGAAAGTTCGAGGAGGACCCTCCCCCCTTAATTTTATGAGGTAGTTATTTAAGGCTTCATGGAAAGCATGAACACATCACCGACGCAAATGCAGAAGCCATCGTCAACATACCTCAACCACTGCGGGATGTCCGCAGCAGAGGTAGAAAATTGATGAGGGCCAGGAACAAAAAAGACAGTTTAAACGAGGAACGCAGGGAACCTGTATGTTGAGTCATATGGGATTTGGTCTTCAAGGAAGCCTAGACCTAGATAAGCTAGTATAAAGAAGGCCTACACCTATTAGAAGCGTAGTATAATATAGTTTGAATCTCGAGCTGTATATGATAGGAGGGGGACTTGGAAAAATGTTGACTCTCGTGCTATATATGATGGAAGGGGGACTTGGAAAAATTTCTATCACATATGGCTGGAAAGTCGAAAGTTTTTCCAAGTCCCCTTCCTATCATACATTATGGCTCGGTAGTCGAAATTTTTCCAAATCCCCCCCCCCCCTATCATGTATAGCTCGAGAGTCGAAATTTTTCTAAATTTTTTGTTGGACGGCGCACGGCAAACTTCTCAAAAAGCCCCCCATACAACAGGTTCCCTGTTAACATAAATACTTCTATCTTATCCACGAACACCTCAGCCACAATGGGTAACCCAGGGGGGCAGCAATGGGTAGACCATCTGGAAACTTGTAAGTACTACCTCGGATATTGCTAAAGTCCGCAGACAAACGGAGACAAGACCTGAACCAACTGATGATAGAACCTTAATTGTTTCGAAACCAGTCATAGCTTCAAAATTTTATGTGCCTTTAATTTTTCCTTACGATCGATCTTCTCTCTCGTGCGACGAAAATTGTCAATAGAGCCCTATAGATTTTTGTGGTGGGCGAAACGATGCCCCTGCGTCTGTTTTCAATTGATTCGTGGCAGGTCTTTCCTCGTACCCAATGAAGAGATACTCGAAACACGAAGAATTTTTCTCGTGAGCCACAGAAATGAACAACAGACCGGAGGCTCTTTCGGTGAAACAAACATCATGTAGCGAGATATGAAAGCAACTAAACCAACGAAGACTACCTAATTCACCTTATTGTACTGCATGTGTACTTATGAACCTAATTTACCCCCCCCCCCCCCCATTACCTATACAGTATACCACGAATGTGGGACTTGAAAAAGATTTCGACCATCGAGCTATGAGCCTAGTATATTGAAAGGAACGAGCGGCGCCTGTGAGTCTATGAGCTAGTTTGCTCGACATACTGTATACTAATTCTTATAGGGCAAACTAATTCGCCTGAGATGTAGTATACTAGGGCTTGAGGTCTCATATGGAGCTTTCTATAAGCCCTCAAGCTAATCTAAGACTTCGACTCGCTAATGACTCCATTAGGTAGGTGTGGCCTTGGTACAGAAGTCAACAAATACGTAGGGCATATAAAAGGACATGAAATTGATTGATCCACATGTTTAAACAGGGACCCTGTTCTATCGGGGGGTTTTCGGAAAAAACGTCCGCCGTCCGGCCGACAAAGCTCGGTGCTCGAAAATTTTCCAAGTTGCCCTCCTGTCATATATAGCTCGGTGATCGGTGTACTTATAGCCTGAAAGATATACTCTTCGAGTAACTAGATATGCAATGCTTGATATATCAATTGACTTAGCCCCTTCAATGAGCCAGATATGCAACGCTGCAAACACTATAAGACTCAGAACGTCCTTCTAAGAATTCTATGTCCCCTCCTATCATAATATATGCCTTAAAGGTCGGTATGTAGCTCCAAAGTTCGGGTCTATGACATCACATTTTTTTAATTCCACGTGCCCCATAAAACAGGTTCCCTGCCACCCCTCATCTATCTCTATTAAAGAACCCGTTAGTTTTTCTCATTTGGACTTTCAAAGGTGCGAAAATTCCAAACATCGAGCTATACCCGTGCATATAGGGGGGGGGGGGGAAAGCATGGATGACTTTCAATTTTTGAGCTATATATGATAGTAGAGACGCCTCGAAAAAATGTTCCATTTCGTTATCAAAAGCATATTAATTTACCTCCTCTAGAACAGCTTCTCTGCATCTCTCGTCCAACTTGCTATGGTGGTCAGACGGAAATCTGTGTGACGCTTCATGACGTCACCAGTGACCTTGGCGTACTTTGGAGACTTGGAAAAATAAAAAATAGTAGGCGCCTCTTGAGGTAAGAAATACTGGAGGAGGTTGAAGCGAACGAGCGGGCCGAGTAAATACCAAACGTATGATTCAAGGTGGAGAAATTCATGTAGTTCTTTTTCATAATCTTCTTCTAATCAACGTAGATCGATGGGATCGAAAATTCCCGATGTAGATCATTTTCATTTTATACCTCGATAATCGAATTTTCCTCGATTCCACCTCCCGATACATATAGCTAGAAGGCCGCAGTTTTTCCATCACCAACTATGGATCCGAGCTACGCCTTCCCCCTCCGAACTATCATCTACGGGAAGGAGGCAATGGGTAGTGGAGGGTGACTTTATTTTTTGAAACAAGTTCCTTGTTTCATCATTACGTCAAAATGAAAATATCTCAAACAATGCTTTCTCATCTCGCGCAGCTTCTCTGAATTAGGCTCCAACCGTCTCCATTTAAAGCTTGAAAGCGTATAAGCGTAATCGATTGCCGTCCATAACCTCCTTATTGCATCTTTTCCTGCTTCCTTACCGCGCCCTCAGTTGCGGTATGAATGGTTTCAATCTGATCATACTAAATCCGAATTGAATGAAATTTTTCCTCGGGCAGTGGGGTACAGCACTCGTTCACTATTTGGAGTTCGTAAAGAAAGAGCTGAAGGCTGTGTCACGTTTCTTAGATAAAATGAAACGGGAAAGTCGAGATTTCGTATACGATTACGGGTAATTTGTGTGTGCGATTTAAGGTGCAATGTTGAGTGTTACTCTCGCGAGATAGTTCCATCCCTTAATCAAACTGAAAAGGAGAGACCCTTCCACTTGGATGATCGGTGTCAATCTACAAATGCACGAAACCGTATCGGCGACGTTAAGACTGTCTTCACAATAACTTGGCGCGGAAAATTCTAAAGGAAATTCTTCACGTTCTTCGCATTCCGCATTCGAAACCATTCCGAGGCAGTGCGCAGATTAAATTGCAACAACGTAATGGGTGTACGCTCTTTCAAACCTCTTTCTTTCTTTCTTTCTTTCTTTTTCTTCCTTCCTTCTCATCGTTCTTTGTCAGTTTTTTAATAAAGTTAAAAAGTAGCGTAATTTTAGAACGTAAACTTTATTCTAGAATTGTATTACGTACGCGGAGAACGACACGAGGACGACGTCGACAACGATAAGAGAGGGACGATGAAGACGAGCATAAAAATTTAAAAGGGAAGAGATAAAAGTCACACGAGCGTACAAAATTACATATTGGAAAGTCCAGATAGGCATAAACAAATACGAAACGACGGGTACAAGTGACGTCAGAGATGGATTTACGAGTGAAAGAACCAATTGCAAGTGTGCGGAAGATGTGTAAGGGTTGTAACCTGTACGCTGAATTTTTCCTATTCCTCCGACGCAAACGTAAGTATACGGTTTGGAAAAAGTGAGAGAGAATTTTTTTTTTTTTCTTTTCGTCTCGTATCTTGGGTTTTTTCTAATGTTTGTTTTTCTCGCAACAAAAAATCTACATTTCATATTTTTCACTGAGGCGAACACGTGATACGGATATTACCTTAATGCACTGCATGTGTGCCTCAACTTATGGGTGCAAGCACGTTCGTGTTATTGACAGGTGTATGAATACGAAGTTGGTCGTGGGTCAAATTCGATATTCTCGAGGCAGTCGGTGGAAGAGACATGTACGTACATTTTTTTGCACACTTCATCCACAATATATTTGAGTGACATGACAGCGACTGGATAATCCTGAAATAAGGGAGATTCAGCGCGGTATAGTGAGTTTGAGTTGTTGATTATATGAATTTACTGCTAGTTATTAATGATAATCAAATTCGATAGAAAGACGAAGCGTAATACTCGACATACCTACTAGAAATACTCGTGTCATGTAGAGCTTTATCGCGAGAGAATATATAAGGAAAATATCTTTCCTTCGCGCAACTGGCTTGAAGTCGATATAGAATGCGCATTGGTGAAAACTGCTGCTACGAATTTATTGTTTCTTTCTATATGTACGTATCCATAAAAGTATAGGGTTAGGAAAAGAGAATTACACGCTTCAGATGACGCATTTCTCATTAATTACGGCCGTTCGAGTTTACGGAATTTCGCGAATCAAAAATACCGTAGTGTAGGAATACAAAGGCTTTTCTTTTTTTCTAATGTAATTTCGAATCGTCGGTCGACGTCAATCCGCCAATCAGAGCTTTTTAATGTTTACGCGTCATCGAACTTCTACGTTGATAATCTTTAGATCATTGAGGGAGATAAATTTTTTTCAGTTCGCCCTTTTTCATTCGCTCTGTCTATAGGAAGTTATAATTAATTATTGTATTCGGTGCCTGCGAGTTGACTATACGCTGTTTATTTTTTTTTTTTTGTAAAGCACATCGTTCGTGAATACGTGAAGTATGATTGTGAATATACACATGTCGAAGAGGGATGGAATCACTGTATAGTACTTACGTTTCAACTAGTCCAGAAGTAGCGAAATAGTTACCGCGTTTGCTTAAATGGTTGCATAGACAAATATATTAGGAGACTTCCTGTCTCGACCGTATACAAATTAAGTGGATTGTCTTTTTTGAGCTTCGTTCAGGAGTTTTGTTTAGTGAATAATTTGACGTCCTCGCAATCGATCAGTTTCTGGTAACCGCTCACCATTCCAGGAGTGAATAAAACTCTGAAACAACCCCCCCCCTCCACAATGAAGAACAAATAAATGAATAAAATAAAATAGACGAGGAAAAGATGGTTGATTCAGGAAAATGAAGGAAGTACTCAAACCTGTTTTTCTAGAATTGAAGGGGACTTCAAACGTTTTTATTAATTGTAGACATTAATATTCAGTGCCCAAACGTGGGTAAAACTTGGAAACAACCAATGAAAGCTTCTTAAGTCTGCTTCATTTTTTTTTTTGAAGCAGATTTCCAGAACTAACAATAATAATTATTTTTCTTTGTTATTATTTTTATTCCTGAATAATATTGATTAACAATGATCAGTGATGAAAGTTACAAAAACAGTGTTGAGATATTTATATTATCCTTAGTGACTTCGGAAATTATGCGAATATTTATCGTGTGTGTGATTGAAAATGATTTCTATCCAATCGGAATTATTGATATGAGAAGAGATAAGCACGATAAATTTTGCGGATATTGATAGTGCCAGTGGCGTATTTAGGAATTCTCTCTGGGAGGTTGAAAAATTTTTGAAGACGAAATTTCCACCAAGCAAAAAAAAAGAGAGAAAAAAAAGCAATAAAATCTTAATGCTAGAAGAAATTGAAATAATATTCAATATGGTTAAAAAAATAAATTTAATAATTTATATAATTTAAAATGAATAATATGAATTTGTGAAATTAAAAATAAATTATAAATTTTAATTAATAAAAATTTCTATTAGTTAGTTGAAAATTAGTAAGTCCAAAGGTTTTTGGAGGCCTTCTAGGGTGGAGTGTTGTGCCCCCTCCCTTTATACGCCACTGGATATCGAATGATTAAAGATTAATGATAATAATATTTCATAAATTCGTGTCCTAGGAGACCTGAATGAGGACAAACTCCTATTTTAAAAATGTGACAAATAATTTCTTTATTTTATTTCTTTAGTCGTCTTCATTGGTTTTATAAATCATGTGTGATTTCTATCAGCTGTAAAAATAATTGTGAAATGTTTTTACAGTCAAGTTCTGTAAAGTGAATTTAAAGTTGGAAGAATTCAGGAGAATTGGCAGATTTTCGAACCAGAGCATTGTCTCGAAATATTGTTTTTAGTATGAATCAAGGGTGGAGGTGAGAGAGGAGACATGGATGCAGCCTCATCCTATATGAAACAAAATTTAAGGGGGAAAAGTGGATGGAAAAAAGCAAACGATATCAGGGTTGAGTCTTCTTTTATCAAAAAAATTGAATTTTAGTCTCTTCTCCGTCCTCGCCCCCTTCCAAAATTAGCGAAATTCAAATAAAAAAGTCAGTTAGAGGGGGGGGGGAGTCAGGTCAAATTTTCTTCCCTATAAAAAATTCATTTCTCTCCTAAATTCGCCTGGAAATTTTCATGGGTCCCCTTTTGTCACAATTATCCTGAATAAGACTAAAAATGAAGTGAAAATCCTTACTGAAGGAAACAGAGTGGGTACTCGGAAAAGTCTAAAAATACGATAAAAGTTGAAGAAAAGTTCCCAAGAAATTTAAAGCATTTTTTGAGTTGAATTGTGAAAGAAAATATTTTTTCTACCTGCCCAACAAATATCCCTCAAGAAAATTTTTCTACTGGAAAAATTATTCTTATTTATTTTGAATAGACCAAAAATCGAAGTCTGCAATCGACCGTAATTCACGTGAATCATTTTTTTGATTCTGTCTTCGAGAACATAGCTTTAAATTTGAGTTCACTTGATCGTCAGATGATCTTCGGAATCAATTTATAGATGAAAAATCCCGTGACACAGCACAGAACCTAACGTGAGCGGCTCAGGCTTTAAATTTGAGTTCACTTGATCGTCAGATGATCTTCGGAATCAATTTATAGATGAAAAATCCCGTGATGCAGCACAGAAGCTAACGTGAGCGGCTCAGGGCTCATCATTCTTAGCCTAGAACCAGTTTAGCATACTGTACGTTAGGCTGACTAGCTCACTATAGGCCTATGACGTCATACTACGCCTCGCCTTTTTTCTCTCCCTGGCCCTAGTTCACTACACATTAGAAGTATGTTGGGCTAAGTTTCTGAGCTTAGTTCAGTCTAGTGTACCGTAGGTTATTTCTAGTATATATAGGAAGCCTAGTTTTGGGGACAGGGTGAACTACTTGACCTAACATAGAGTACTCGAAGTTTCCAGTATATTGTATGCCAGGCCCAATATACTCTGACCCTAGTGTACGGATATGTTCAGGGCAGTATGAGCTAGTCAGCCTAATATACAGTATATGAAAACCCTAGTATATTCTGAGTCCGACCTAGTATGTTACGCCTAGTATGATTGAAGCCAAGAATATAGGTGTCGAAGTATCGAAGACCAAAATCGTCTTGTTCCTACATTAGCTCAAGGTCATTGATGATGACATCAAACGTAATAAAAATCGAGTAGTCCCAGTCAAAAAACCGTAGAAAAACTGTGTCGGATATGTCTTAGAGTTGGATGTCATTCTGGAATTTGCGTCACGAAATCTGAGACGGACATTACATCATAGAGACTTGAAAAAATTTCCATCTCCCTTATAGCTTTCAAGACCTACTAGCGCTATCATAGACTATATTGGTTTTTTCCCCAACTTTGATGACGATTTCAAGCTTGCCAACTGTCTTCAAATTCTTTACACAATTCACCAACTCTTGTCTTTGATTGAGAAAAGCTTTCCTCCTCCTCCACCGTTCACGACGGTCGTGTTCTTCACGTTGCGAACCATTTTTCGATGAAGAAGAATCAATGATATCTTTCAGTGACGTGGGGGGTTGGGAGGTCAGACCCTCCCTTCCGAACACTTGAAATATCATATTTTATTCTAGATAATTCACCCAAAAATCGCTGGTAACATTTCTTCTCTCCCACTTTTTCTTCAAAATCCCCTTCAAAAAATTTTCTGGCTACGCCACTATCTTTGTTGCTTAAAAATGGATTGAAATTCAAATCCTATTCAATCAATTTCTTTGGTCGAATATGACTCGACTATCGAGTACCATTTATGAATCTCAAAAACGCTCGTGGAAAAGGCAGAAAATATAAAATAACTGGTCTCTCAATCATGTCAAAATAATTCCAACTTTTTTTTCTTCAGTTATATTATTAATCACTTATTGTTCCTCTGTGAGTACAAATATCAAGATGTAAAATTATTCTTGAAATTTGTGAAGTGTTTTCCTATGAAAAAAAGGAATTACGAGTATCCTTGTGTAGGCGTCCGCATTTTTCATTTTATTTCTTATTAATGTCATATTATAGCTTTAAAAACAGTACATCTTTTGTTTGCCTCTTCATGAACGAGCTGGAAGAAAGGAAGGCAAAAAATTAGCGAGACTCAACTCGTACCTAAAGTCGTGTTTCGAGAGAAATCCATTCAGCGGTCACTTTTTCGCGAACGCAAATCCGAATCCATAACAAATGAGGAACAGATTTACTATTTTCTTTTTCATTGCCTCGTGACTTTTTACGTCGTGTATACATGCTGGCATTTTTTGCTTGCCTGAATAATCTATTAGCAATGGACGTACTTAGGATGTACAGAAATGAGGGTTTCGTTTTCCCTCCGGGTCCACTCGATCAAGTGCTTCAGCCTCTTCGAGAGGTCGATATTTGCCCGGCTGTTTATGATACGTTTGAGTAAATTTACTAGCCGTATTGAAATCTCATTACACATTTCTACATCGCAGTCGAATTTGGAGACTCATTCTTTCTCGTTTGGGGTTTGTATATGTTTTGTTCTGTAGTATTCTCCCTCTTTCATTGTGGTTTGATAGATTTTGCACTGTTTAGATCTTCTTTACGTTTTACGACAGGAGGAGGAAAACCAACCCCTCATTATAAATGTCATCGTTGTATTGTGAACGTTGTCATATCCTCTTACATCGTGGAGAAGAATGAGCCGGTGTATTTTCGAATTAGTTTACGTAACCTATTTATACTTTCTGTATTGCTGCTCTTGACCTTATATTAATATTGTTTGTACTGTTGTCAAAAGGGATTGTCATTTTTTTTTGTCGTCAAATGAAAGTTAATCATTTGTTCTAAAAATAGGTGAGCTTGTTTTCTTTTTTTTTTTTTTGATCGTAAATTTCTGTTCGTTTTGTCTGTTCTTATTTCCGTATTGTCCGAATGATTATTCGCGATGGTGTGAGGCAGCAAGAAACGGCCTGATATGCGATAACGCCGAGAGAAGTCGTCCAAAGGTGATAGCGCGCAAGTCTTAACCGACGAACAAATGGGCGGATCCGATTGGTGCCGCCGAAAATTCTCCCTTTTCATTTTGCCAATATTTCTCACAAATACTAATCGTCTATGGCCGCAACTTCGTGTGCGTTCGTCCAATTTCATTCGCCGCGTGTATTTTTCCTACTATTTTTCTTTACTTCCGTGTCCCTATCAATTTTTTTTTTCTCATGTTTTTCATCGTAGAAGGTTTTTTCAACGCCTGCCCATTTGTTCTCTGTTTTTATTTTCCTTTCGGAGTACATTATTCGTTTTTCGTATTACGTTTCATAGTCTTGCTCGGAAACGCGTGTTCCGATGCTTATGCGTCCACACGCGTTCCCCTTTCTCCATCTGAATTGTTAGGATGTAGGGCGATTATGCACTTGACATTCTTGTCAGCGAATATCGCTGCAACGAGTGTGGAAAAAAGGTTTTTTTTTTTTGCGACCCTTGCTTGTAGATTTTGTGAATTGAGAAAAACTGAGTCTTGTCAATAAACTTGATGGCAAATTATTGGGTGCTCCAATGGTTAGAAGACTGACGAATTTTTCGAATTTCTGAATCGAGAATTTTGATTTCACAGTATTGAACGTAGTTCGTTTTAGAGAATCTACAAACTAGCTTCCTTTATCAAATTTGCCATAATTTTTTTCTCAAGTCTCACATCAAATAATGCAAATTGAATGATGATAGCAATTTAGGAATGTCTGTGTACCAATGAGTAATGGTTTTCATCATTTAAAATTATAAATTTTCTGATTAATCAAACTATAAGAAATAAGATTTGGATGCGAACGACCAGGAATTCATTGCGAGGCTGACTATTATATCAAGAGGCGTCAGTGGTCTCTTTGACTTCTAATGCCTCCTCCTCCTCCTCTCCCCTCTCCAGCATGATAAAAAAAAAGTGTAATTTTTTCCATGGAAAATATGGTATCGTAAAATTTGTAATGAGGAGAGAAACAAACTTACTGTGGAGATTCGAGTGTAAGACTTGGAAAAATTAATGGCCAAGGCGTATTTTCTTACGATGGCAGCGTGGAATCTACGATTTCTACTGCTTTTAAGCGTCTGCTTTGACTTAGTTCTTTCTTCTCTTTTAATACGCCCCATGTAACTCTCCTGTCTGCAATTAACTCCTCTTCTGTTCTTGAGTTGGAATTTTTAGAAGTCTCCTTACTCTGTATAGCTTGGAACGACGTTTTTCTAGGTTTCTGTAAAGAGACTACATATCTCTCCCCGACTACTGGTTAATTCAATCAACGTTTTCTTCCAAATCCCAGTCATGACATTCCTTCCTGATTCTTTCCTCCCCGAGAATGTACCCCCAACGAAAGCTCCCTTTTATCTTCATTTACTTCTTCTCCCAGCCTTTAGATACCCGTGGGCACCTCTAGAAGTTTCTTCAAATCCTTGTAGTGGATCATAATGTCGACAGGGCACCTGTTTTATGATTTTTTGGAAGAACTTGACGACTGGCAAAAACTGACCTATTCTACCTTGCACTTGGGAAAAATTTTACTCTCCCGTTTTCCCCCTTTTGTTGGTGTCGAGAAGTGGAACTTGGAGAAATCCGGATTATCGAACTGTGTAGGGCCACTTGAAATATTTCTGACCATCGAGTCATATATATGATATGAGAACTTAGACAGTTACATGAGGGGGAGGGGGGGCGAGAACTTTTTATGATCGGTGGGAATTCGAATTTCCAATTCCTTTCTCAATATCAAAACTAAATTCGTTCCACGAAACAGGTTCCATACATTCCTCATTCAACTGTCGTTTCCTTCTAATCCCTTTCGCCTAGCCTAGAATTTTCCAGCGTGGACAATACTTTCTAGCTGGACGCGGATGTCGATGGAATCAGAAAATGCGTCCCCAACAATAGTAAAGGGCGTTCCCTGCTAAAGGAGAACTAAGGGTTGGAATATTCCTCATCATTTTATATCGATTTATTTTATGATTTGTATCCAGAATTTGCATGACTTCCATTTGATAACTTTCGAGTGATTAGGTCGCTTTTTTGAACCCGTGTCGCCTCTTGTTACTTTCTTCCATTTTTTTGATTCTTCTTCTTCTGAATGCTGTCGGCACCTTTTGCGCTTAACGATCCATTGGCTTATATTTTATTTTCATTGGTCAGGTAAAAGTCAGGAAGGTTTGAGATGGTTTATAGAACGAAAAAGTTCAGCGTCAGTGACTTTTTGTTCTGTATTACACAGTGATTGTAGCTTAATAAAGTATTAATTTTCAAAATCGATCGCCTAGCCATGCAGTTGGAGTAACTCGGAACCAAGATAATCTTTTCAACTATTGGAAAAAATTGAGAATTCTACGTGGAAAAATCAGAAAATAGTCAGGGAGAAGTCAGTACACTTTATCATTGGCCACATGGTTTGCCTTTTTCAGCGCGTCATCGTTTTTCATGCGTGCTGTCCACGGGATCTTCAACCTTTTGCGATAGATACCCATTTCGCATGCCTCTTCAAATCGGATCACTTCGCCGCATAAGTTGCAACTTCCACACCATGCATTTATTTCTACCAAACACAGTTAGTTTGCCCAAAAAGTTCAAATCGCTTCTCTCCCGCTCTTAACTCTTGATTCCTTCTAATCAAGTAATTTTTAGAAGTTTCTCCTTCAATGAAGGGCATTCGCATATTCTCAGATGTATCCCGATAAAAGTGATGGCGAATTCTTCGCTGAAAAAAAATGTAAATTCCTTTTGTTTCTTTTATATCGCCAATGTCCTAGGTATCACAGAAATAACCCTTCGGCGCATGGTAGAAGAGGTGAACACTCGGGTCTACTCTTGGTTCGAAATGAAGAAAGTGATTTGAATCATTCTCCAGTGGAAAAATCAATTGGTATTTCACGGCTTCTCTTGACCACCCAATCACCTTCCTCTCCCCGGAATTGCGTTTTCAACAAGCTTGAATGTTGAGCGCTTCCTCTTCCGATTTGTGTGAAGGTCATTTAACCTAGTTTTGGGGAAGGAGCTGCGCAGAGGCTAATTCTATCGATTGTATTCGTTTACCATACCGATAATTGTCTTGGGATTGGAATGTACCCCCTCCCTCTCTCACCGGCTACTTCGATCTGCTTCGATAATTGGAGATACATCTATTACTAAGAAAGGTTCTTCCACACCTCTCCAGTGGTTGTACGTAGAAGTTCATTCTTGAAAATTTCTCAAGTAGGCTCTAGGGTTCTTCCTTTGGCAACAGACCCATACAATACGACATTTTGATAATAATAAATTGGGCAATGAAATCCTATTCGTGAGCTGCAAATTTTTCTTTGAAGAATTCTCGCAGCCTGTGACTCTTTTTCGTTCCAATAGAAAGGTTAAATTCTCGTGAACATTGCCCGAGCTCTGACTCGATATTTGTCAACATACTTTCATTCTTGTTCTTCTCTCTCAAAGTTGTTAGGAGAACAGGTATTGACTTTCTTGTCTTTGCTTGTCCATTACAGGCAAAGAAAAGAAAATCTTCTACATTGGTTACTTTCATACTTACCTGAGTCAATCACTGTCTGTACACGTTTCAGTCGCATTGTTACAGTCAGCACAGCTTCATGTTCTATCTATATCAGTGACTGATCAAAATTGACTTTGTGTATCCTGTTTCGTATCATAATCAATTCGTATGTTGTACTTGATTTTTATTAAAAAATATGTCATCTGAAGATGTGATAAAGGTCCCATTATTAGAAGATATTTTACAAAATATTCGAGAAACCTATGGGACTCTAATTATACAGTTCTTGGTAAGCTTTTCTTCCGCCTTATATTTTTTTGCATGTTATTACTTTCTTTTTGTGTGCAATCGAAACAACCACTGCCGATTTGTCGTCTACGTATCGTATATGCCCCATGCAACGTACGCAAAGACTTAATAATAATAAGGGCTATAATACACAAACGGGTATAATGCAATTGAGGGGGATGTCCTGAAAATGTAACGTAATCGAAAGGACAATGACGACGTTGTAGATTGTTTAAGTAGGTTGATGAGATGGTTATCATTGTCGCATTGACATGATAATGATGTTGTCAACATATAGAAAACGATGACGACCGTCGAACAGATGTCCGTATGAAAAAAAAAAGTCCCCTTTTTTTCGTACTTATTTTGCAGTACGTATACGCACGTACCGTGGAGTACATTTTCAAATATTTTTGACCCCTTTGTCGTTTCCTGTAGTCATTTTATAATACTTCTATTTTTTTTTTTTTTTTTTCAATCCCTTTAATAGCTCGCATT
This sequence comes from Aspidiotus rigidus, assembly GCA_035079385.1. Lineage (NCBI taxonomy): Eukaryota > Metazoa > Arthropoda > Insecta > Hemiptera > Diaspididae > Aspidiotus > Aspidiotus rigidus. The sequence continues at coordinate 11,303,515 of JAVHKY010000015.1, read as the reverse complement.
CATTGTAATTATTCGGTATTGCGAAGAAGGAAAAGGAGGGAAGATCGGATAAAGAGTAGTAATCGATAGTAATTATTTGGTGAACCTATTTGCGATTTTGAGGCTTTTAGTGTAGTTGTTTTTTTTTCTCTCTCCATGTTATTGTGATTGCTCAAGAACGAAGAATTGATTTGCACGAATTGAGGAAAAAAATGGGAACATTGCATCGTGAAGTGTGTGGAACCGACATGCTGTAAAATACAGAGAATTTGACTCGACTCGCGTTTCCAAGAATTTCGCATCCTCACTTTACGATCCTCGATGTAAAAAAAGTTTTATACGACGCTTGTTGAAATTTTCGGCGTGTTTTCATCGCAATGTGTGTGCCTTTAGTTGGTATAATTGTTTCATACGAACACGAAAGTTCCTGGTTCGAAAATTATACGATGCAGACATCGTATCTCGCGGTATATACAAAATACTAAGCTCGCAAGATAGACGATGACGGCGATGACAACTTAAATACTATATATCAGGGAATAAGTTGTGTTAACGGGTTTATAATAATACGTATTTATAATACGTGCGCCCTGTAAATTTTCCGTTTTTATAATAATGTGTATATGTTTGTCGACCGGCATGTATCTCGTAAAACAATTTATACGTAAATGAGGTTAGATCGTTAAGCTGTTGTCGAGTCATCGTCGCTTCGTTCGGTCGTTTTTTTTTTTTTTTCTGTTATTTACCCTAAAAAAATTATATTAAATGCTGGAATGATGATTATCCGTTTAAGTTTATTGTTTCAAGTGCGAAAGAAATTTGATTTATTGTCACCATAATCAGTGAACAAGACGAGTACCACTCTTTGTGTAATGTTTTATTGTATAGACGCGGAGTGTTTTATTGTTTAGAGACATTTGTTTCGGTTAAAATTCGTGAAGTATAACTTCTATGAAAATTATACGAAGGGTGACGAGATATTAATGAGTCGATTCGTTTGTGTCGGGTTTTACTTTGTAAATTTTTGTCTACTAAATTACGACGAGTACAGGAGTCTTCCTATGCGGTAACCGGAAATGTGAGGTTTTGGTTGGTCAGCCTTTTTTTGTTCCATTTTCTGCGATTTTTGCTCGTCTTCTGATAGGTTTATTAAGGAACAAACAACACACATTCCCACCAGTCGAAGTGTTACCTTGTTTCATAATTTTGGTCGAATTTTGCATCTAAAATGTTTCAATTTGTTGGGTTTTTACTTCTTTCCTTTCTTGCTATTCAGCTTTTCGAGTCATTGGTTCATGTACGTCGAGTCGCAGGAACGATGCGGTGGGATATACTAGGACTGACAGAAAGTGAAACCTGTACCATCCCGAGCAGTAACATTACGCATCACACCTCCATTACATCCAGTCGAGGTTCAACTTGGACCTCAGCTCCTTCGTGGCACTCGCATCCGCCGAATCGGGATGCTGTACAAGCGCAGGTTCTTGTAAAGTAGCTGAGACACAACCAGCGCTACCGCTGTCAGTTGGTTGGTGCGGTGCCGCGTGTGGTAAGTCAAATCTTGTTGAGGGAGAACATAAGGCAGACAAAATGTCAGGAGCGTCAGAAAAGTTCCCGGAGCCAGAGACATTACGTGATACACTCCAAGAAATGTCTTAGGTATTAGTTTCATTTTGCCATAAACTTTCCCCTCTTCAATAGTGGAGAATGGGGACAAAAAAGAAACAAAAATGCTTTACCTTAGATTTACGAGCTGCTTAAGCGTTTACGACATTTACTCTCCTCATGATGTAACCTTTCACTGCCTACCTCCACATCGCAATCCTCTAGGAAATGAGCGGCAAAAGCAGACTTCCTGGGTTCATTATCAGCGAAGGCTCGGAGGTGTTCATTGACTTGATGGCCAGTTGATCCATTCCACCAATATACTACACAGCAGGGCAATCTTTACGGCTCGATTTGTAGACACCATTCTGCTCATTTCTTGGAATAGGGTCTTAAGAGTCGTACTGGCTCCATTTCCTCAACCCCTCATGACGGAATTTTGAGTCGCGACTAATGCCATGATTTTGTTCACATTTTGTTTAATTTTGTTCAACACATTTTAAATTTTGTTCACTCGTCCTTTCCCCGCTACAACCATTTCAAATTTGGGGGGGGGGGGGGAATGCAGCCTCCCCCACCTCCGAATTTTGGGTTCCAATCAATGTGATAATTTTGTTCATTTTGTTCAGGAAACTTTGGATTTTGTTCCCCATCATTTCCCCGCTACATACATTTAACATTTTGGGGCCCAAGGAAATGTATACAGGGTGGACCAGAAAGATGTTACCAGTTAAATGGGTGTTTGCGCTAAATCTGTCGTAGCGCGAAAACGCAAAACGTTAGACATATAGCTTAAATGTACGAATTTCGTATCTCAATTTTATCTTTAATTTGAGCCATATTCGAAGTTTCTATGACTTTTCTGAGCCGAGTTATGGACCAAAATGTGCCGAAAACTTACCAAATCGCCAGGGTTTCCAAATTACGACTTGAAAATTAATCAATTTACAGTATTGAGCTGAATTTTGAAATTTAAATTATCAAATTATTGTTTCTGAGGTGAATTTGGACGGGGAAATCGAGAAAAATAGTAACAAAATCCTAAGAAGCACCAAAATGGTTTAATAGGCCCAAAAAGGGTCAAAATTCTCCCAAGTTGGAAAATCGTTCAAACTTTTGAATTGTAATTCGATTTTTGAATGGAGTTTCGCGCTGAGTCCGAAAAAAATGTTTAAAAATTCTTCGAAGCACCGACATGGGTTAATGGGCCCAAAAAAAGTCAAAATTTCCCCAAATTGGAAAATTGTTCAAACTTTTAAATTTCAATTCGATTTTCAAGTGGAATTTTGCGCTGAGTCCGAAAAAAATGCTTAAACAGTTCTTCAAAGCACCAAAAAGGGCCAAAACTGTATGTAGCGGAGAAACGATGGGTGAACAAAATCCAAAGTTTCCTGAACAAAATTGAACAAAATGTAAACAAAATTATCACATAGACTTGAACCCAAAATTTTGAGATGGGATCTGCATTGCCCCCGCCCCCAAATTTAAAATGGATATAGCGGGGAAACAACGAGTGATCAAAATTGAACAAAATGTGAACAAAATTATCACATTGATTTGAACCCAAAATTCGGAGATGGGTGGAGGGGCTGCATTTTCCCAGCCCCCTAAAAAATTTGAAATGCCTGTAGCGGAGAAACGACGAGTGAACAAAATTGGACATAATGTGAACAAAATTATCACATGGATTTGAACCCAAAATTCGGAGATGGGGGGGGGGCTGCATTTCCCCAACCCTCCCAAAATTTAAATGGCTATAGCGGGGAAACGACGAGTGAACAAAATTTAAAATTTGTTGAACAAAATGTAAACAAAATTATGGCCTTAGTCGCGACTCAAAATTCCGTCATGGGGGGGTTTGGGAAATGGAGCCAATTTTACTCAAAGTATTGAAAAAGTGAAGGCAGGCCAAAAGTTAGTTTTGAGAAACTTGATGATGGAAGAAGAGAAGTTGGTCATGCTCAGTAGAAAGGAAGCGGACGAGGGAGGTGGTAGATTGATCTTACTACCACTTGATTGATGGGTAAAAACTATTCAAGATGGAAAGGAATTCACCAACGTCAGGAAGAAAGCCATTCCAAAATCGTAAGATGTCGTTCACATAATATCTATACCAGTATGCCACATGGTACAACAACTCGTATTTTGAATCGAAAGTTTCACCTTCCATGCGCTCGATGAAAACCTCAGATACATAGTAGAGAATCTAATTGGGGTTGACCGTACGAATTTCTTTCAATAATTAAGTCAAAACTCTTCCGAAATCCCTCACTTTAGCTCGATGGTCGGCGTTCTTCAAAGTTCCCATCCTCAGCTGATGTATCGCCCAGAAATATAAAAATTCGTTCAAATCGTCCACTCCCCGTATACATGCCTCGACAGTCGAAATTCCTCCAAGTCCTTCCTTCTCAAATAAATTATAGTCAGATGGTCAGAATTTTTCCAAGTACCCTTCATATGCTTCTCCCAGGTGACTCCTAAATTGTTGATGTATTGCTTTTGCTGGCCTAGACTGTACACTCATCGTCCACGATCCGAGGGCGCAGGTAAAATCTCGCTTTCTCCACCTTTTGCAAGCTGGTAGTCGCGAACAGACTCATGGCAGTCGTACAAAGTCTGAAAGCTTCTTACAACCGGTAAAAGAATAACTGAAGTTGAGTTTAGCCAAGGTCGAACGATTCAGTTTGTGTTCTTCGTTGAACTACCCCTTGTAGAGCATGTCAGACAATTCGTCCCTTTCCTTTGAATCTTGACGTCTAAAATTTACCACCTGGGTGATTTTCCATTCTTCCACTTGCATCTGTGAAATGGGGTCAAGGAAGTACGATTGAATAGCTGTGTTACCGGGCCTTAGTCGAAAAATTGTGTAAAAAACGGAAGACATCCAAGTCAGGAAATTGTTCAAGATCACATGACTACACAATCTTATACCATTGAATGTCGCCCTTTGTTGTCCAAGGTGATAATTCTGATACGAAGGTCGGGGTGTGTTTTACGATCGAAATCAAAGGAGAACTAGTTTATGAAGAGATAATGTGCGTGACTTTCCCTATTGTCACATGACGTTATCGATTCATTTAGACTTCACGGTGACTGAACGAAAGAAAGTAAATGCTCTCGTTCGAGGCCCATGTGTATTCGAAATACTTAGAATACTGGAAATAATTTGTTTACATAATTTGTTTATTTATAATTTCGCTAACGGGCGTTCTTTTTTTTTTTCGGTAGCATTCACGTTCACACGAACTCGTTGAACTGTAATCTTCACCGTGGGGAGGATTTTTCTATTCGCGTACGTGTGCGCCCCCATTTAGTGTGTTGTCTAGCGAGTGCTATATAGCTCTATATCGTTCTTTTCCGCTCGTTGTCTGTAGCTCTGGCCTCGCGATGAAAAAGAAAAAGAGCCCGGTGACAAGTTACGCTTCATTTGATCTTTTGTAAATGTTGAATAAACTGTCTTTTGTCTGTCATCCAAAATTTAACCCCTTTAAGGCGTGCCCCTTCATTTGTACCTTTCATCGCAAATAACACGCGGCAAAAAACGATGGTACAACCTTATTAACAAATTTCGCTCGATGTAGGTAACAAATAGTGTACCGGATGCTGGGACTTTCGTACTTCCATGTTCGAGAATTCAGGAATGATCGTGGAAGTCGCGATGTACCAATAGACCAATATCTGTTTTAGGTACTTCGTCACCTACGTAGTTGCCTGTTTCTCGTTCGCGAAGGAGAAAAAAAAACTGACTAGATCGAAAGTGCAGATAATATTGCCATTATCCCATTCTTTTACGTCAATATATTAATTACGAAAGTTGTTCGCGAGGGAGTTACGATATTATCGTATACGTATTATATGAACTCGGGCATGTGCTGAAATCGATTTTAAGGCGATAAAAACGGTAGCTGCGATCGACGTCCTCCGCTCCGGCGATAACAACGCGACGTGATTCCTGAGCGTGTGCAGCACTCGAGAACTATAAAATAAAATTGAATTCTGCATGCTGTCGCGAATGACGTCGTCTCGACTCACGTTTTTTTCGTGGTGTTTATAACCTGACTCTCTTTCTCTCTCTTTCGTTCTTCCTTATACACCAGCACGACGAAAATAGTGTGTAGTAGCTCTTTGAAAGTTTGTGGACGAGGCGATACGAGTTCGAGTGGCGTTTAATAGCTATTCGGTGGAGAATGAAGAAGACGGAAAGTAGTATTTCAATCGTATATATGTGTAATTATATGTACGAGGTGTTTTTGTTTCTTTCAGACCATTACGATGTATACGTGTACAGAGTGTGAACCTTCGATCGATTGTGGAGTGCTTTGTCGAAAGAGTATATTTTCGTATCTCGAAAGTACATTTTTTCGAGTGCTTTCTCGTTTCAAAACGATAATACACCGCGCAATTAGGATAACTCGCGTATGTATTTCGCACGAAAAAGGGGAAGTTGAAAACGATAACCAATCTATTGTACGACTGGTATAGAGACTGGCTGACTGGGCCTTGTAAGGCGATAGAAGTTCAGCGCGTTGTGTCGGTAGAAGTTGTTGACTGTTTTGAGCGCGGTTAAAGTTCCCACAATTATGGCGATGATATGAACGCTTTTGCTAAAAAAGAGAGAGAAACAAGAGTCATTTTACCATTCGCTACTTTTTTATCTTCGAAATTGTTGAAAGAGAGTCTCCGCTGACGAGTGGAACGACCAAAATAAGTAAATAACCAATATACGGCTGAGGTCAGCGAGAGAATGCGGAAATATCGAGAAAAACCAGAGCCAGATTGAGAGGAGGCGGCCCCGGGCCCTCGTATTCGAGGGGCATCCGCGATTACAGTTTAAGGAACATCAATGAACAATGAAAAATCATTCACGTATTACGAAACACAGAGACAGTTGGGGCCAGTTGTCTGTGAGGTGAATTTCGTGAAGGCGCGGTGTTTTTGGTGAGATAAGGACTGTTTCATTTGCGTTAATTCATTCTAAGGGACTAGTTTTTGACCATGGGCAATCGGTTTACATTTTTGTCCCTGGTCCATCGAGCCAATTGAGCCTGTTCTCTTTATCCACTTCACCTTTGTGACTGAATGTACTGTGCGAATGACTAAACTCACTTCTAACAAAACGGCAAATGATTCATCCACCTGTTATGCGTCTGACGGAATTTGGACGAAAAATTATGTTCCTGTAATATAGTCAGTTTCCTATTCGATACTTATGAAGCGAACGACGCGTCGCGTCGCCGTTGGAAAGAAATCAAGAACGAGTGAGAGGCGAAAAAAAAAGCGACTAGCACGTACGCACGTTCATACGAGCGTGCACGAATGGTGGGTTGTTAAGTGGTTTTATGCGATCAGTTGTCCGTGAAATATGGATTATTGTTATGATCTGTGTCGAAATATGAATGTACCCTCCCTTTGCCTCGAATTGTTGGGATACCGTTGAGGGTTGACTGACTAGTAATGCAAGTACTTACTGGATCGGGTGTGTACAAGGGTATTGGTTGCCTTGTCGGGTTGCTCGTTGCTTTTATATAGGATTATAATCGACTTGTAATTGATTATTATAAATACAGTTTGTAGTATTTAGGGTACAAATGTGTAGTGCGTTCTTGTTCGGCGTGCGGACATTGATATTCGGTAGAAACGGTGGTTTACGGTCTTTGCTCTCCGGTCGACCTTCTATTTAGCTCTCGGTGCGGTGTCGCCGTTATTATAATTGTAATCATAATAGGAGTAATGATAATAATAGTAATAATATGATTTTACCGTATAGTGTATGCGCATTACGCGTAGCTAATACTATTATTTGACGTGTATACATTCGTATATTATTTATTTATGTCAATCATCTCTGAAGAGTCGTTTACTTTTTATAGGGCAAGAAGGCATCATAATCGGAGAGATAGCGTCGGGATGGAGTGTTGGCTTTATGAAAACTAGGTTGTTAGTACATTCTTTGTACATGTTTTCGGCCTTAGGATGATTTTTGTTCACAACTTCTGTGTGGGGGGTTGATGTGGACGTAAGGGTATTAAGGAAAGAGGAAGGATGGAATCTCATACTTATTTTGAGCTCGAAAAAGCTGTGAAATTTTTAAGAAGACGAAATGCTTGTAGTTGATTAGGTAAAGAGAAATTCAAGTTTAGTTCAAGTCTGAGAATCTAACTCTGAAGAATTGTTTATATGGTTCAAGAGCAAGCTAAAGACCGATTGACCGAATCTGTGAAATCTGTGAAAGACGTGAAATTTTAGAAACATTAAAGTTCGTTCAAAGTAAAGTTCTCTGAGAAAAAATAAACAGTGTCGTTTTCAAGCTACATTATGAGCTTTACTCGCGTGAAATGATTTAACCTCTGTACTGGCAAAGAGAAGGCAGGCCAAGCTACACTTCAATTTGAATGCAGACCCCTTCTGTAATCATCCTCTGGAAAATATATCTTGATTGATAGTCGCATAAAAACTCCCTTTTCAGGAAAAGGACCGACGTACTCGCCAAAGAAATCAATTTCCAGTGACATGTTCTCGTGGAATGATTTTCCTTTATGTTTTTGTAGTGGTTAGACTTCATAGCCAGAATGTTAATGGTTCCTTCTTATTTTCATCGAGCATTATTTATCAATCCATTTTTCCTGTAATTTTGCACTTTCGCGAAGTGGGATAGCGAACGGACAATGATACGAAGTCCTTTTTCCTAGAGGATGATTAATGTTTCAAAGGGAAGAATATTTTCATTATTTTTGATTGAGAGTTAGTAGTATCAAGACACTTAGCCGTCAGGAATCTCTGAAATAATCTTGCGTCCTAGGGAAACGCCTGGCCTAGAGGGTTGAACTAGGCTGACTGACTCCACAGCTTAATATAATGATATATACATGTGCTCGAAGCTCAACTTAAACTGGTGTTGTTGAAATGAGCCACGTTCGAAGAGCAAGAAGCTTAAAAAATATTTCAAGTCTCAAGGTCGCGCCGACCCTATTACACTGTGGCGTACCCGGAAAATTTTCTAGGGGTTTTTAACAATATTTTATGCAATACTTCATTTTTTTCTTGTTATTTCGATTGTATTTTAAAGTAGAAGTTTCAATTCAGAGGAGAGGTACATGACCAGGCGTGGATCCACGGGGGGGGGGGAAATTCTCTCCCCCCCCCAAAAAAAAAAAAAAAAAAATCTGTAGTATTGAAGAAAATGTTAAAAAAGAAGTCCTTTAAACTTTTTTGGGATTGTTTCCCCTCCCAAAGTGATCGTCTGGATCCGCACCTGCATGACAAGACAAAACTTGGCTATTTGATCCTAAGCCCAGTACTGTATATGAAATGATCTCACGTCTTAGAGCGACGTCTGACCTGTGCAACTAGGCTGACTTATCCTATAGCCTGACGTATACTAGTCCCCAAATCCCAGTATATCGAATTGGATCAATTGGTCTTCAGCTTCGTATTGTTGAAATAAATCAAGTCCAAAGGACAAAAAGCTTCGAAATATTTCAAGTCCCAAGACGAGGTCGACCCTATTACGCCGCAGCATGAGTAGAAAATTTTGATCATGAGCCCAGTTTTTTATATTGAATTGAGCCAGGAAGCTGTGAAATAATCTCACGTCTCAAGACAACACCTGATCTACAACTTCATCCGAGAGTTAAACTAGGCTGCCTGATTCCACAGCTTAATATAATGATGTATACTTTTACTCAAAGCCCAACTTAAACTGGGGTTGTTGAAATGTGCCACGTTCGGAGAGCAAGAAGCTTTGAAATATTTCAAGTCTCAAGGTCGCGCCAACCCTATTACACTGTTGCGTACCTGGAAAATTTTCGAGGGGTTTTTGACAATATTTTATGCAATACTTCATCTTTTTTTTGTTATTTCGATTGTATTTTAAAGTAGAAGTTTCAATTCAGAGGAGAGGTCTGGTGTTAGCAGTACATGACAAGACAAAACTTGGCTATTTAATCCTAAGCCCAGTACTGTATATGAAATAATCTCACGTCTTAGGGTGACGTCTGATCTGTGGAACTAGGCTGACTTATCCTATAGCCTGATGTATACTAGTCCCCGAATCCCAGTATATCAAATTGGATCAATTGGTCTTTAGCTTAGTATTGTTCAAACAAATCAAGTCCAAAGGCCAAAAAGCGTTGAAATCTTTCAAATCCCAAGGCGAGGATCGACCCTATTACGCCGCAGCATGGGTAGAAAATTTTGGTCCCAGTATTTTATATTGAATTGTGCCAGGAAGCTGTGAAATAATCTGACGTCTCAAAACAACACCTGATCTACAACTTCATCAGAGAGTTAATCTAGGCTGCCTAATCCCATAGCCTAGAATATTATGTATACTAGTCCCCGAAGTATATTTATTAAGTCGGGGCGATAGGTTCATAGCCTCGTATTCTTGAAATAAGCCAACTTCAAAGGGCAAATAGTTCTGAAATGTATTACAAGTTCCAAGGTCACACCGACCCTATTACGCTGTAGCGTAGCTAGAAAATTTTGGAGGGGGTTTCGAACCATATTTTATGCAATATTTTATTTTTTGTTATTTTAAAACAAATTTTTCACTTTAGGAGAGGGTTTGAACTTCTCCCCCCCACACTACGCCACTGCTATTGCGTCATCAATGGGTTGAAGTCGGCTAACTGTCCCCATATAGTCTTATTTTATGTTGAAATTTTGTAGAATACGTCCAAAGGCTCTGAAGTAATCACCAGCTAACCCTGTCGCCCTCCTTCATACGAGAGCTTAGGTATCAAAAATTTGCCAAGTCCTTAGATTAGGCCAAAGTCATTGATTACATTATTTGAAAGTTCCAAAAGTTGAAAAATGTGACCCGCCAATCCTGTCCTCCATTACAAAGGTTCTCCTTTTTGTGAGAGTTCGAAATTTTGTTGATGTCCCTAAATTAAGTCAAGGTTTTCAATGACGTCATGTGAGGATTAAAGATTTTGGCCGAACAACGATCCTTACTCAGAATGATAGATATTTTTATGTCTAAAATTCTTCAAAATTCCAAGACTCTCGTAAAGTCTGGTATCTTGTCTTGTGAAGTCAAATTTTTTGTAAAAACACCTCAAGCTTTGAGCTGCAAGACTTTACAACTGTTGACAGTACGTTGCATTAATGATGGACGAAACGTATTTGATCAGGGTTGCCCATTGAAAAATCATCACGCACATATTGGAAACTTCTTGTATTAACCTAGGGTATTGAGGCTCAAACTGCCCAAATTAAATGAAGTGTCGAACGCCATATGATGATACAAATTCACCAATCCGATGCACGCAAACGTAATAATGTCTACTGATTGTTGGATTTACCTTAGAGAATGCTGAATACGAGAAAGCTCTGAATAAAAGCCATCTTTGTGCTTATGATATGAACGAGGAAATACAATAGTTACAAAATTTCATTTTTTCATAAATTTATTGTAAAGATAGACAGACTTGATTTTAGCATTCTTTTCATAGGTATTCGTGTATGAAATGCATTGTAGGAGCGCAAGTGTGTATCTTGAAAAGGCGATCGTGGCACTCTGGCATAAGATCAACTGGGATCTCATTTTTCCTGAAAAAGTTTGAGGAATGGAAGTGTTTGTTTTGTGACTCTTTTGAATGATTCGAATGTTAAATTTCACTTTTGACCCGTTATCACCTTCTTGGCCAAATCTACCAATCTACTGACCGCATTTTATATTGCCACCAGAGGGCGCGGCGCACCCTTCAGTTTTACAAGCAGATTTATCTTGGTTGAAAGTGAACAGTAGTGGGTTCGAGAGAATTGCGGAGTTCATCGATTTTAAATCGACAAATCAGGTGCGATAAGTTGACGGGTCAATGGGCAGATGTAAGACAACCAATATAATTATGATGGTGGACATTAGACAGCTAGTTTTACTGCGTGCTTCTCTGTATAAATACTCTGTGGTTAAATTTATCAGTATATAAATGATGCCCATGGTACACGTTCAATTTTTCCAACGTTGGTGCTCGAAAAAGATCCAGGAAATAACAGTACAGAAGTATGCGGTAGATTAAAATCGGTCGTATTTTTTATTCTGTAAAATAGATCCAAGGCCGAACTTGTAATTATAGTTACTAATAATTACCTCAACTATTAGGGAAATTACTTCACTCTCTCGTTCTTTCTTTCTTTCTTTCTTTCGTAATCTTCAACGATACTTTCGGATTTCTTGTTATTTTTACAATAAACGTGTTCCTCGCTGCGTAGTCAAATTGAAGATGTGCCCAACCACGAGTGTATGAAATAATGAGTGAAATTGTATTCATATTATACCGAAGAAGAAAAAGTTCAGTGCATCTTATGCGGGACGATTTGTAATACTGTATATTGTATACTCTCGCGTTTCACTGTTCAATCAAAAGAAAATTTTCCGCTTATTTCGAATTTGAAATTGACATAATAGTACGCACGAACGGGAACAAATATGAAAATGCGAATAGGCGTATAAAGGCCGCCGTGGATGCATACGTATTGCGGTTAAAAGGGGATGAAATAATGCTGCTGGAACAGGTGAACCGTGTCAACAGGGTATTCAGTAAACGCTACGAACCGAGATATTCGCATTCGTCGAGAAAGAGCGCCACTTCTCAAACATTCTCTTCGGGGTCGTTACTCTCTCCTCGTGTCTTCGTCTTTCTCCATCGAATTCGTAGCCCTTTCGCGGGTACAATATTTCCTCTTTTTGCTTCGTTTTATATTCTTGGAGAACGCTGTAATTGTATGTATTGGTATAATATGGGCTATATACGTATGAGCGATATTTTTGTCTCCTCGTATTTTCGGGCATATTTCATTCGCCCTCAAGTGTACGATTTTGAACTGGTGAAAGACGCAGGGCAATTTGCTCCTTGATTATTTAGTACGCGTAAGAAAGGAAGAAAACTTCCCAAAATTGCACTTGGACTTTGATTACGCTTCGCCGATCGCGATTCAACTCTCTCAAGTTTTCACTTCCACCACACGTCGTCAGTTTTTCAACTTTTTCAGCCCCTACACGAGCGCTCCAAACAACTTTCAAGTGAGCAACGGCATAACGCGATTCTCATACGCGACGATACTGAGGAGGGTGGTGATGGTGCTCGTGATGACGGCGACAGGGACGATCATTCTTTGGTTCGTTTATTTGCCGCAATTTTACTCGGATCAATGATTTAATATACAGTATACAAATGCCAGTTCGCCGCTTCGTTATTTACTCGGTTCATTTTTTTTCTCTCCATAATATCGGTGCGGCATTATTAAGTTTTTCGTGTCCCTCTTATTCCAGTTTTTAATTTAATTAGTGTTCGAGATTTCTTTCCGCGGTACGGGTGAATTTTCACGTTTTTCTTCATTGTTGAGCTAGTTTTTTTTTTTTGGGGGGGGGGGGAGCAAAAATCGCGAGCGAGCTTTCTCAAATTGGTAGTTTGAAAAAAGGATATGAACTTATGATGCGGAACCGTTTCTATTGTGTGGACGAAGGGATTGTATCTTGATGCGACTGGCAAAGAAATTTTTCGAAGTAATGAAACTCCTTATTTTCTTCAGCGACCTTTGATTACCGAGGCAGTCCCAGGTTCATTTTTTTTCGGATTGCACGCCGTGTGGATGATTTTACGGCTGCCTCGAAAATTGAAAAATCCCATTAGAGAGACCCCTCCTCCCCTTTTCCAAAAATTAAGGGGCTGAACGCAATAATTGATTACTAGAAACAGTTCACTACAAGGAAAGTCCAAACTTCATTCAGTTTTGAATACTCTGCCTTGGTCTGCATTGCTACAATCGAAACGGACCAAGACGTATGGTCGACATAAATTCAATAAGTGACCACGTAGCCTTGCGTTATGTAGCGCGGCTGCCAAACTACCGCTGCCGCGACTCACCCTGGTGTACGGCTGGTCAACTGTGGCAAAGGCTTCCATGTCCTCGTTGGACGTCGGTTTTGATCTCATCAGGATTTCGGACAAAAAGTGGCGTTGAACATCGAAGAAAATTTATATTTTTTTGATGGTCTTCTTAGCCATACAGTCTTCAAAGCGAAGGGATCAGGCTGAATACCCCGAATGAGGTTCAAGTCGTAGGATATAGGTCGGATGCAAATATTCTAGTCGATATTTGTGGTATACTCCTGGTCGTTTGTGTTCCATTTTAGGTTCAAGAATGATTCTAGACTTGTTCAAGTCATTTTCTCCCCTACTGCAAGGTCTGAAGTCCTAGAGAAGAGAGAGAAAAAAAACGAGTAGAATTTGGGAAATACTGCATTTCGAAGTTACCAGAAAGGAATGAGAATATGGAAATTGTCTAGAATTTAGTTTGTGAAACATTGCCTAATGGTGAGTTATTAATCCTACGGGAGAGGAGGTGAAAATAAGTAATTTTGGAAAGATTTTCATGCTGGTAGAAATTAGAGATTCATCCAAAATTTAAACTGCGTTTTCCAATCAACTCAGTCAATTATCTAATTTTAATGAACTCTCGATTTTTTAAGACCCTTAAAAAGGCATATTTTCGTCAGCTTTATTAATATGTATTTTGTTTTTTCTTGTTTGTTTATAGGTAAGTTTGGTGATTATTTCCATCGTACAAAAATTAGGAAGCGAGGTTTGTTGCGCACAATTTTGTGCGTTAAAGAGCACTGATTTAGGTAAAGTTTTAAGTATTTAAAATTTCTGACTTGCATCTTATCCATCTTTTTGGCAAATAAGCCCTTATTATTTGAATTTTTCTTTTCCTGCCATCCTCCCTGTCTGTATTTCCTCTCTCTCCTTCATGTATTTTCTGCTAAGAAAGTTCAACTCGACTTTCTTTTGTTTGTTCCTTGACTTCCATCGTTTTTTCAAAGTCTTGAAATTGTTTATCTCCGATCTGTTCACTTTTTTTTAAATTTGATTTTCAAGTCTCTACATTTTAGTCGAGTAAGCGGTGCTGTGAAGTTGTCAGGAACGAGGCGAGTTTTTATTTTTTGGCCAGTAGCTTTTCTATCCAACTTCTTCTGTTCCTTTGCGATTAATGATGGGAAATAATTATAGAAGAAAATTGGAACTAGAACTTGGCTTTAGATTTCACTAGTTTTATTTGAAGAAATCCGGGAAAATGCAGGAGTTGATTCGGACCAGTATTTTTGAGGCGCTGTGAAAAAGGTGGCGGGGAAGGTTATCAACAATCAAAATTGTTCGACCTTTTTCCTCCGAATGCAGTGAGAGACTCCCCACCCGCCGACTGAAAATATGACTTAACTTCGATAATCGCCCTTATGTTGAGTAAATGTTTCTTCTCTTCTTTCCCCGTCACAGGAATTTTTTGAAAGACCAGACTTTTTCAATTCGCTTACACAAAAATCTCGTAATTTTGAGGTTGTCGGTACCGTTTTCTATTTGAAGGATACAGGAGTAAAAGGGTTAATGCCAAGAAGAAACGATCTGGACAATAGGATTCGTAGCATGACTGAGAAAAATCCATTCCTCCAGATCGGGTTGTTCAGACATTTACCCTTTCATTTCTCCTCTACGCTTCATTGATATTTCCAATCTTTTAGCAGAGGTACTTTGTAGAATACATTCTTGTATCTGCGTTCGCGTCCGTCTAGTAATCTACTTGACTCCAATTAAGGGACTCGACAAAATTTTTGGCCCAAAAAATTATAGAGAAGTGACGTGATGTTATCAGCGAAACTTGAAAAATTATCAATTGAAGAGGCCAGAAGGAGATGACTGGCCTGGAAAAGAGTATGACGTCATCTGAAGGACTCGTAAAAATTCTTTAATGAAGAGCTGCGAGGGAGATATCCACTACCATCAATCTCACTAATCCATGGGTCATCTTTCTGTCCACCCCATAAACTGAGCGCTTACCACTACATCTTCCGTGGGCTAGTCTCGCTTATCCTAATTGGACAGTGAAATCCCCAATCATAGAACACCTGGCCGAAGAGAACATTATCAATATTGATCTCGAAAAGATCACGACTCTGAACCCACTGCTCGATGTGCACAAAGGAGAAAAGGAAAGAGCTCATACATCTTCCTCACATCTCCTCTTTCAAATCCCGTATCAATATTAAAATGCTGAAAACTGTCAATGGGAGGCCAGTCTACTAGTCTAGCTTTACCTCCAAATTAGTGGGTACTATCCACCCTTTGTCCAAGTGTGATGTTTAGCAACATTTTGATCGAAGAGCAGGTGAAGGAGATGGCTGATTTAAGCTGACACAAAAGCATCGGATTCGCTCATGGCTATTCTTCTTGCTCTTCAATATCCACAAACGCGAGAGCCTTTCTTGAAGTGAATTCAGGTATTCGGGCGAAGTCCAATTTGATCGGAAAAAAGTTCTGCAGAAAATCTAAAGTTAAACTCGTTGAATGAGTATCTAAAATTGATTGGATTGAGGATGGGGAGTCCAGAAATCTTTTATAACGCAAAACCGATACTCTGGCCATTCCAGGGTGTTATCCAGACTCTATCTTGTATTAATATTCTACGCGAAAAAGTTGGTGTTTGTCACATAACATGGAAAATATTGTTAAACAAGCATTGAAAACGCCTATTTCTCTAGATGTACTTATCTGGAAATTATTCCGTCAATTTCATGAATTCTTCTGAAAAAGGGACGCAGAATAAAGAAGACGTCCATACGAGGTGTAACGCAAGTGTTCTGGTCCTAGTGAATGTCAAATTTCATTGCGTCTCTCTTTGATCTCACTCGATTCATCGCAAATTTTCAGGTTTTCTTCTTTACGCCATCGACTTCAGTACTCTCTGGAATATATCGGACGCGAGCGTAACTTTTGTAAAGTGAAAATGGCACCTTTTAATGTATGCAATGGGTCCGTCCTTGTTCTTGTACGATGCCCTTCGTTGATAAAGGCTCTCTTTGTATCCGCAAAATTCGTATACTTTCGGAACAACGAATATCGTTATGGACGCAGCGGAGGGCGGTAGGTGCGAAAGCGCCGAGTCACGTCTGTATCCTTCCACGCCTGCCGAGAATTAGATTTAATATTTTATACATTCGTAGGAGAAGAAAAAAAAAAAAGTTTTTCACCCCGACATTTTCAAATTAAACTCGCTTTCTCGACAAGAAGATCAAAGGGTCCGCAATTTTTTAAATTACGTTTGTTTTGATTGGCTTTCGCAGTTACCGAAGATGGTGGAAAATTAAAGTTACTTTCCCGCCCGCGGTGTCGGCGTTATACGGCGGCATGAGCGCGGAGGAAATAATTGCAGCGGCGAACGAGCGTGCACGAGTCGTTGCGAGCGGAGGTGACGGCTGGGCTGAAAGTCCGGGTAGAGAAGGGAGCGTGCTCGTTAGTTTTGCGGGTGGAACGCGCGCGTTCGTCGTAATTCTTGCGAAACGGCGGAAAAGGTGTGCGCCGGTGGAGCGGCGATGGTGGAGGGAGGAAGATGCGATGCCCCGTTACGCGGAGTGCGCGGATTATGCAATTTAAATATTTAAAGCGGCCTCGTTCGCTTATATATACGTGTATATATTTTAGTCTGTTGCGTCGAGCGAAGTTAGTTGTTGACATTCTACTTCGGGAGGATAAAAAAATTTCGGAAGCATCCCTTCTATTTCGCCGAAGGTGTGTGCGCGCTACACACCGTAAAGAGGAAAATATGACGTTCGAGTTGAAATGGATAAGTGTCTCTGGAATATTAGATACACCGACCTTGTTGCAGGGCAATGGAATTTTGAGAATGGAAAATCAACGATCAGCCATAGAGTTAGAGAAAGAAAGAGGTGGCTTGGAATAATGTGGGGGAGGAATATACATTAGTGTTTTCGTCGCGAAAGTAAATCTCATTTTCCTTCGACAAAATGAAAAGCGTGCGTTCAAAATTGCCCTTTCGCCCTTTATAGAATAGTCTATCAAATGAAATGAAGAATGTGAAAATTCAAAATGGCGGATAAAGGATTCTATTAAGCGTTTTTATGTGTATGTATACGTTCCCGGGGTGTAGGAAAGAGCGTGGGTACGTGTTTATGAATCGAAGCTTTTGGTCGTGTAATGAAAACGTCGGCTCTTTTTCTTTCAACGGTGTAATCGCAATTACGTCTCGCGCTACGTCTGTAGAAAAATTCGACGCATTCGAAGGATTCGAAGATCCGTAAGAAGTTTCTTTGTGATGTTGGCATTCTTTCGTTGCTTCCTATTCTCGCCAACTTTTTTTTTTTTTTTTTTTTTTTTTTTGAGAGAACGTAAAATTAATTTCCTTCCAAGTTCTCTGGAGGCTGAAGAACTTCCAGTCCATCAGCAGTTCTTCGGTTGTGAAGTCTTCGCCCTCGTTACTCGAGATAGCGAGTAAATGTTCGGGGTAACTTTCGAACTTTCCTATTTGTTAATTCGGTTATACTAGTGCGTGGGGCCGAGACTTAGTCGAGAGAGTGTGAAGGAAACGGTGTCATAACGAATACAAAAATAAAAAAAAGTACTGATCAGAGGAAAAAGCCGAAGAACGAAATTGACGACAATTCGCTTACACGCTGTATGGTACAACTTACTCGTTTTTTGGTTAGTACTTGTGTGAGACTTTTGAAAATCTGATCCGGGAAATGTCGAAATGGAATTAAGTTTAAGTAAAGCACTTCGTCTGGTTTGCTGTTGTTACAAGAAGAACATGTGCGAGGGTAGGAAACATGTATTTGGGGCGATTGCTTAGTTCTGGTATTCCTTGTGAAAAAATAAAGAAGAGAATGACTCATGCATTAAACTAATCTTTCGTCGATAAAATCATAAATGTTGCAAGGGTCAAGTAATACCCATATTTTCATTTTGAAAAAGGTAATAAGCGCAGCATCGTTCTTTTAGTTGATGGGTTTTAAAGTTTTTTCAGATAAAATTCGCGCCTGGTTTCGCATGCTGAGAGAAACTACAATTGGAGCCAGGGATTTGGTAAATTAGCATTGGAGCGCTAGTATCGCTGTGAAAGCTTTTCCTAAATCGATTGAAGTTAATTTTTGTAGAAGGTATTTTATGGGAAAACTTGACGCTTTACAAATTTCGTTCTCGTAATTTACAATTAGAGTTCAGGACAATTAGGTGAATTAACGATGGAACGCTAGTATGGACCTTGTTCTCGTGACGTCACTTACTGCTAACATTGAGGGCGATGTTTTAAACAAACGATGTTTAAAACGTCAGAATTCAAAAGTGAATCTAGAAGTTCCCGAGTATTTGGGAATGTATTTTTTGTTTTTGTTTTTCTTTTCAAATATTAACAAATGATAGAATTCAAACTTTTTTCTTATGGGGAAATCTATGTAAAAAAAGTTTGTTACTTTTCTTAAGCACTATCAAATTCAATAATATTAAAACCGAGTTTATTTCTGATGTCACTGTGGATGAGGAGGATTGTGTAGGAAACTTTTCCTGAGTAAATTAAAATCAATTTTTATGAGACAAGCTGATTCATGGGAAAATTTTTTATGCCTTACTAATTTTGCTCTCTTGATTTACTGTTGGAGTTCAAGAAGATCAAGAAAATTAATAATGGAGTGCTAGTATTGCTTAGGAACCTTATACCAAGTCGAGATAAGGAGCTCGAGAGCGAGTGGCTTCTCTGCTGACTGTATTTTTAGTAAACAAAAACTCGACGGCGTGGCTAGCGGCTCCGTATGAATGACACCGAGCCACTAGCCGCGCCGCGTCGTCGAGTGTTTGCTTATCAAAAATGAAGTCAGTAAAGAAGCCATCAGCTAAAAAGTAGGTTACAAACAAAATAGATGTCAATTTTACCTGCTCTTGTGCTCCCTAGACGAGACGCAACAAAGACTGAAGGAACTTCAGCAAGTAGTATTTTACAATATTTTGAAATCTATGTATATTGTGACGTCACGGAAAAATAGTCTATTAGAGTTCAGGAAGATAGCGCTAGTATTCGGGCCCAACAAGCGCTAGCTTCGCTGATAACGCAACCGGGTACATAATAGACATTGCGGGTGTCGAGGTGAGCGGGTAGTAACTGTTTTCATAAAATTTCAATGTATTTCAAAACTGATAATTTCATTTGAAAGGAAATTTTATGATCAGCAAATTTAGTTCTTTCAATTTTTTCAAAAAATTGCTTCTTTCCAAAGATATTTCAAATTGAAATTACATTGAGACAAATGCAATTTTTTCCTTCACCCTGGTTCCATTTTCGCGACTACAGCGAACCTAGCGTTTGTAGGGCCCGAATTACCGTCAAAGCTTTTCCTGAGTTGATTAAGATTAATTAATCTTCATGAATGAAGGTATTTTATAAGAAAATTTTACGCTTCACCAATTTTGTTCTATTAATTTATAAAATTTGAATCAGCAAGACGTGATGAATTAACATTGGAGCGCTAGTATTGCCGTGAAAAGTTTTTTTTAGACAGACTACGATTAATTTTTACAAAAGATGTTTTAGAAGCAAATTTCATGCTCTACTAATTTTCTTCTGTCGATTTAAAAGAAATTGGAGTTTAGGAAAGTCGGGTAAATCAATAACAAAGCGCTAGTATTGCTGTGAAAATGTATCCTAAATCGATCGAAATCAATTTTTATGAGAGAAGATACTTTATAAAAAATTTTACACTCTACAAATTTGATTCTCTTAGTTAACTATTACAATTCAGGTAGATCAGGTTAATTAACAATGGAGTGCTAGTATCGCGTAGTAAGTTTTCCTCGAGTGAATCAATGTTAATGAAAGAAGGTATCCCTATCTTGTGGGAAAACTTGACGCTGTACTAATTTTGTTCTGTCATTTTACAAAATTGATGTTCAAAAAGATCAGGTGAATTTATATTGAAGCGCTAGTATCGCATAGAAAGCTTCTCCCAAGCCCTTTAAAATCAATTTCAAGGAAATTGGGTATTTTAATGGGAAAATTTTATGCTCTACAAATTTCATGCTCTCAATTTGCAATCGGAGCTTGGGAAGATTTGGTGGATTAACAATGGAGCGCTAGTATCGCGTAGGAAGCTTTCCTCGAATGTTTATGAGAGAAAGTATTTTATGGGAAAATTTTACCATTTACAAATTTCGTTCCGTGAATTTATAATTGGGAGTTAAGGCAGTTAGGTGAATAGTAGTGCTGTGAAAGCTTCTTCTATATCAAGAAATCTTTGTTTCACATTACGACGTTATACAGTGATTTGATTAATCTATGTAATTAGAATGATATAATGACTCGGGGGAAGGGGGTTAGCCTACTTCGGCCCTTTTCTTTTGGTGCGCTCCTGGGGGAAACACTGAAAGTTTGACCATGTGCATTGTAATGGTTTCGAAAACCTGTACTCTTCAGTACAAGAAAAAAGGGTCAGTAATAAATTTTTTTGGTCTGAATTGATTGAAGTCAGTTTTTTAGAGCCATTTGAACGTTCTGATTGATTAAAATGAAATTGAATTTGCTGTAGTGTGGTGGTAAGTTGTACCTGATCACCTTCTTATTATGCAGGGAACTCTTGAGTTTTGTCACCTATTGGAAAACGGTGTCGCTAATTATTTCAAGTAGTTCAAGACTATGGTTATATTCGCATGAGCCTGAAGTGAAAGAAGATGTGGGCCGGTCCTTCGCTAGGAGCGTTCCAATCGCCAAAATCGAAAATGCTATCAGTGCGCTTTTCCTATTCGAATTTTCAGTAATTTACCACGAAATAACTCGAGAACGAAGCAATTTGCGAGGGAAATTGAAAGAACGAAATTTGTAGAGTGTGAAATTCTCTACAAATCATCTTCTCTCATACAAAATGATTCAGATCGATTTAAGGGAACCTTCCGCCCGTAACTCATTTTCGTTGTTTACGATATACTAGCGCCACTCAGAAAGCGTCCTCAAAAAAATCTATATTCACGAGAAAAGATCTTGATAAGCATGAAAATTCGGAGTTCAAAATTTACTATTTCCAGGATGAAGTATCGATCGTGGGAAATCTCGACGAGTGCGGAAAGAGAGCGATATCGCATTTGAGTAATGCAGTGTTCTATTTTATGCTCTTCTTATTAGTTTCATCGTGTACCATCGCTACCTGCTAGCCCATATTGAAAAACAATACCCTCATTTTGCCATAAAAGTATGCACACTTCAACTTCTTTGTTTGAGTATTCTTTTTGACGTTATACGAAGTCGAAGAAGGACAACGTGGAGTTTTGTACATAGGAAAAGGAATCCGCCTGC
Organism: Aspidiotus rigidus; assembly: GCA_035079385.1. NCBI lineage: Eukaryota > Metazoa > Arthropoda > Insecta > Hemiptera > Diaspididae > Aspidiotus > Aspidiotus rigidus. The sequence continues at coordinate 11,281,801 of JAVHKY010000015.1, read as the reverse complement.
ATCGACGATAAGCGTTAATTAGAGGTTCAGCAATGCCTGTCAAATAGTTCTTCTTCAATATTTATTCTAGCATCCGTTAGAAATTCTCGAATGATGGTTGTTTGTAAAATTAGCATGTCCTCTCCGTACAAATTATTACGATCATAATACGCTGAAACGAGTAAAGGAAAAAAGCTCGAAGAGAGACCAGAATTTATGTATGGAATTAGCGTTACGATGGCGTACCTCTTTCCTATTTTTTTTTTTTCCTTTCTTCTCTTTTCGTTCTCTTGTTTTGCATCATTGAAACAATACTTCTTTCTTCTGTTGTCTCGGCCTGTATACCGTCGAGTACTTTTTCATGGGCGTATCTACGCCCGATCGTCGCCGAGAGTTACGAGATTGATCGAAATTTGCTTATTTAGCAACACTTTACCAGGTTGCCTGCTCGAGGAAATGTCACGTTAGTCCTATAATAATTGAACTTTTTTTCTTCTCCCCTCGATGGTACGAGTGTGTCGACGGATAGATAAACTTCATCCCTCGTGTCATCCTAATCGATAGCGGACTTATTTGAAATTGCGATAATTAGCATATTATTTAAGCTCGACGAATATGCGTGTAAAGGGTAGGAAAAAAAAAACTATGCTCGAGTTGGACCGCGTCTCCTGACAAAATTGGATGTAGCAGGCTCCAGTGGAAAATGTAGGATAATGATAATCCGCTTTTGAAAATACTCTTCCTTCGCGACGTTAACTACAAAACCGCATTACGAGATTACACCCTGTTAGTCGTTTATTTAGGCATAATACTATCTCTCTCTCTCGCTCTCTCCCTCTCGGTGTACGAATATGCATACAGACGTTAAGGACTTGGAGTGACCTCCTGCGGTGCCCGACCACTATCGTCTAACGTGCTAATGATGCGTACATCCACGTTCGAAAGCGATGTCAAGTGATGCCTGGAAGGCTCTATAGGGTATGTACGAAAATCGCGTTAGTCTGCGTTTTCAATAATAGACTTTTTGAGATGGAAGAAAAAAGAGATAATATTTTTGTGGAATCCTATCAGAGCTTTTTTTCGTTTCTGTTGGTTTCATTTTTTTGAAGAAATTGGCTTGTTTAGACTGATATTTATTTTTCGACATGGGTTCTGCAACCATTTCGTGAGTCCAGACTAGCAAGTTTAGAAGAATTTATGGACCTTTGTGGTTTTTGAAGTCTTTTTCCTCCCTACCTTGTAAGGATAAGAGTGTGATGTCTATGATATGCTCTGGGAAAATGGTCGTAGAACGGATTTCCATAAAAGGCATTAAGAGTTGTGGAACGAAGTACCTACTTTTAAATAGGAGAAAATTCATAAACGTGAGAGGGACTTCGAATATCGAAGGTCAAAATATAGTGCAAGTGATTGGATGTGACGAAGGGACTACCTCGTTATTCTTGGGTGTTGCGACTCTCGGTACGGAACGGAAGTGATTGATCGTGAATTTTATGAGTAAGTACGTCATGTATTACGTGAATATTGTGTTGGGTAACCAATCATATTTCCGAAAGAACGAAAAGGGTGCGCTTGTCAAATTCTCTTCCGTACTGAATTACTTCGACTTTCAAATTCGATAGATGTAAGTTCGAGTTTTCCAATTGTTTCTGTTTCGATACGAATGAAAATACTACGGTACAGTCTAGAGATAATCTGTTATTCTTCCTTCTTTGAAGAAGAAGAAAAAAAAAAAAAACGGAAACTAGCCTCTTTGAAAAAGCTGCGAAACTCATTTCGCATTCCGTCGACTGTAGCTTCGCATATCTCACGCTCGTGCGAAAAAAAAAAAAAAAAAAAGGGCAGCAATAAGGACTGCAGTGACAGGACGACGGTAAAACACATAGAGTACGCAAACAGTAATAAAGGCTGTTATTTTTACTCTTTTGATCTTGTAGTACGGGGCCACGTCTCTTTCTGCGCGAATTTTGTGCATTTCTCTAGATGTATACTCCTTGTTTCTCCTTTGAGGCTTCCCTTTTTCCCCCGTTCCGCGCGTTGATTTAGAGAATGGTACGTTATCTGCCCGATTTTGTATTTGTGAGAATCGACTTTGTAAAAGCCGACTTTTTACTTTTTCTTTCTCAGGAGGTTACGTTGTATTTCTAAACGGATAATATTGTATTGTATCTGTTAGTGCGGTTGTTTTGGACTCGTATCGTGCGAAATAAACTTGCTGTAGCACGTACAAGATGAGAGCGAAGAAGAGGGCGAATCGGTTCGCATAGGTGAGATTTGAATGTACCTGTTGTACTCGAGGGAATCCGCGTCATGACTGCATTGTCGTCACGACATCTCTGTTCAAAGGACGGAGAAGTTGTGCAAAACAAGAAAAACGTATTGATTTTGTTGATAATCTGATCTTTACAATTCGCACGGATCATTTTCGTATGCGATGTGTTGATTTCAGACTTTTGTCGCTTGGGGACAGTACGTGGCGTTGGTCACTATTGACCTCTTCATTTCTGGATGATAATTTTTCGGTGTCATCTTTCTATTCTTCTTCGTCCTATTATGTCAAATCGTACGAGTATGAGATCTCCGCCCCTTAGGTTTCTGTCGTGCTATCGGATCGTAGGTCAGTTTTTCGTTGAAGGGCAGTCATTTTTCAAACGTTTCATCGTGATAAGGTGGAATATGGAAATTTAGTCGCTGATTTAGGAAATTTTAGCTGAGAGGTATTTGTATACTTCTTTGACTCGCGTGCGTGATTGTTGCAGAAGAATTCATCTGCTCCTTCAACGTCACTTTACAGTGATTAATGTCCCACAGTCTCCTGTCGCTTATTATTCCACCGTTGTTCTGAGCCATAGGTGTACTAGCCTGAGAGCTCGAAGGGCTTGGTTTGTATTTCGAACTTCTCACGGTTGTCGATAGTTCCTCCTGGGTTGAGATTTTAAGAGAAGGGTTGTAAGTCTGAAGGCAGCGATCAAGGTCCGTGAACGTAGCTCCTACAATTCTCTAAAAATCTCGTTTCCTTTTCAATTGTTTTAAACGGGCGTGGAGCTCCTTCCTTATCTCTACTCCATGCCGATACGCCGAATGAGCGGGTAATAGTAGAGCCCTATAATAATGAATGAGGACATGGATCGCCATATTTAGTCGTTATGTCATCATTAATCCTTGCAGTTCCCTAATAGGGTGAGAAATTGATACAATTGGTGAAACTATTTTGTATCATTTAAAAACACCATGTTTTGCATTTTCCTTTCACACTGATACCTATATTCTAAAACAAATTCTAGTAGTTTCTTTATGATTTTCAAATCGCGGTAAACCGTTATCTGCCACTGAATTAGGGAAGTCCGAAGATAAATAATGAAGTAACGACTAAATATGGCGGCCCATGTCCTCACTCGTTATTATAGGGCTCCAGTAAAAGTTTTCTGATTTCACAGGATGCAGTCTACAAGACCTGAAAGTTCAGGAAAATTGAGAGAAGTACCTAGAGTAATGAGAAAGTCTTAAATATCCTGAAAAAACAAAAAAATGGTACAATCATTTGAAAAATGAGAAAAAACAATAAAATGCTAGTCAGTTGGGGAAAAAAAAACTTTTATAATACACGAGAATTCCAGAATTCCTCGTATGATTCTGACAAACCCTGAAAAGTCAAGATTTTTCATCTATGCTTTTTTGTAGACTTACTAAGAAGTTGGTACGGTGGACAAATTAAGGAGATAATGGTGTTAAAAATTCCTGCGAATCGGAGTTCCTCCTTTGTAGGCGTTTATAGATCGAAATTTCCCAAGTCTTTTAAACTCTTCCTAGTCCTCTGTCTCATATTTAGAATTTAGACGTTGAAATTTTAGCACTTCCACGTCTATAAAGGGTAAGAGTTCGAAATTTTTGAAGTTCCACCTCTACAAGTGTTTGAAGTTTTGCCCCGAGAGACCAAATTTTTTTCCGATGCCATCTCTGTAGAAGTTCATAGTTCGAAATTTTCCAAGTATCCTTCTACCCCCCCCCCCCAAAAAAAAAAAAAAAAAAAAAGGAATTGTACTCCCTCATGGGCCTGATATTGAAATTTTCTCAAGTCCCACATTCACTGGGTTTCTTGGCTCAAAATTTTTTGAAATAGTAGCTAAATTAGATCGAAGTTAGGTTAGGTCTGCGCACGGCAAGACGACGCAAATTTTTACCAAAATCCAGTCATAAGACGATTTTGTGTAGGAAAAAAAAACTTAACGGATGCTTACACTTTATACTTTATAAGAGAGTACCATATCCATAGACACGTAATGTTTAACCTATCCTTGTACATTCGAAATACTGCGTAGACTCAAACGTAGCCGACCTCATCCGACTCGAAGATCCAACGCCCCCAAACAATGAATCGGGGATCTGCCGGAAAGATGGTGAGGACTCTAGACGGAGTGTAAACTCCACCTCCACCTGAATGAACATCGTATGCTTTCAAGCCCAAAGGAATCCGCTGTCGCCGATCACTGCCGACACTGCCATGACATAAAAACCATCCTCTGCCAACTACTGCACATTTGCGCTGAAACGCGGCCATTAAATCGCGTGGAAGAATCCGAAATCCCAGCCTATAATCTAATGATATTTCCTCCACTCACCTAAACTTCTTCTGTTTTTCCTCAGTGAATAACTTGCTCTCTGTCGCCGTAGCTCGCTAGCGTCTAATCGCAAAAGTTGAACATGTTCAACTGTAGCGGCCGCTGGCTATTCGCTATTTCACCTCCCTATTTGCGGCAACTTGACGCATAGCATAAAGGGCTCACGGATCGATCATAAACTGAAGCGCAACGCCATCATTTGAAGGAAGATCTGCTTGGTTCAGAACTTCTCGAGATTCTCTTCCTGTGACTACATCATCAACATAGCTAAACTTGCCATTGGATGAGTCTCCTTTATGTCCAGACCAAATTGTGTACTATTAAGTCAATACAGGGCAAGTCTTCCCACTAGCAGAGTTATTCCCTCACGTCCCTTCACAATAATTGGTATAGATTACACAAGCCCAATGATAGGTAGTCAAAAGCTATGGCACAATGCGTTGCATTAGATTCAAGGCACTATCTTTGAGGGGGAGCAATATATCTTCTAGATCAACGATTGAGGAGGGTATTGGCAGAAATCCATCCGTCCCATAAGAAATACATTGAGTGGACGCCCTTTTACCGGATACGTCCTCAATTACTAAACTTTTGAATAGGAATAGTTAAGAACTACTAGGAGTCACAGCGTAACTTTTTATTCCTGCTTGTAAATGAAGAGTCATTTAAAACGCGTGACTTTGGTTTCAGATTGCTTAAACCTTCAAGAAAGTCAAACCTTACTAACTCAGATTGAAGCTGTGCTTAATTCTAGACCTTGGATCTCTGAATTAAGCGACCCCAATGACGTTATCTTAATTAAGCCAGAGAACGTGGAGTTTTTCTAGGAATATTTATCTTTATCAAGAAATTTGCTCCTGTCCCCATAAAGTTTTAATCCAGGACAGTCTCAGGTTAGGTTAAGCATGGGCGGAGTTATGGATAAGGGGAAGGAGTTTAATTTTCCCGAAGGTAAATCTTGGTCTCACTACGCTCATTGAGGTGCGTTTAGAAACGTGTATTAATTGTATGTAACCAGGATAACCATGCCCCCCCCCCCATATTTCTCAGTCTAGAACTCCGGCTAGAGCCCAATTTTCAAGTAACCGGGAGAGCAATCTCAACCCTGTCTGGACTAGATTAAGATTTGTCAACCAGAGTACAGTGACGCATGACCTCATTACATTTAGCATAAGAATAGCTACCCCATTCTTTGTAGAAAATGAAGTCCTAGAATGAGGAAGATCAAATTTCAAGCCCTGGAAGTGGCCTTTGTTCCTGGTACAGTCGAGTCCGAGAACGACTCTGGAAATGAATCTCAGTACAAGTGCTGCAGGGATATGATGTTATTTACATCGCAAACTCGAAGTATTTAAAAGGTGGAAATAATAACATACAACGGTACCGACCCGAGTGACATCATCATATAAGTAATATGCTTTATTCATGTTTACGGTACGTTCACGTATTCGTAGCTGTCATGAAGAATAATTTGATGAGGAGTGAGAGAAATTATATATGATTCGATTTACTCGCCGTCGAGCGTTCTTCTTCACGATTTCTCGGTAGACTCTTGATTAATGAAAATCGCGCGAATTTGCTGGAGATTTTTTTTTTCTCGTTCGTATAATATGAAGCGACAGGTACGATTATATTTATGTACAGCAGAAGGCGAGCGCAAAAATCGTTTGGAATAACAATGAGAGAGAGAGAGGAAAAAAAAAGCCTCTCCAGTATACGTGTGAGTTGGTTATTTCATTCAAGCGCGAAAAGAAAATCGAATATAACTGAGCAAGAGTGTTTCAAACACGATGTAACCGAGAGAGAAAGAAGGTAAAAACGAAAGAGAGAGTGGGAAGATGCCTGTCACGTCGTATCGTATTTTAAAACTGTCATCCGCAGAAAACGTGCCATTATGTTTTATATTGTTTGATGATGATACGCCTCCTCCTACCTTTTTCTGAAATATTCGGAAACAATTTTCAAACTGTCATATTCCAGCCTATAATGGCTTTTACCTGGCGTTGCGTTCGCGATCCTTTGTTTCAGACATTGTTTATCCCGAAGTCTGATATCGAACCCGCCGTAATAGATGTATTTATTTTGTCGGTTTGTAGATTTCCATTTCATTTTTTGTCGGAATTATTAATGTTCTCGAATCTTTCGAAAAGGGAGAGAGAACGAACGAGTTGAAAGATATTAATTTCCGTGATCTCGAAATTCTTGGTATTTTTCATCAGTTTCGACGCTAATTGCGAGATTACAGAAGAATCTATATAGCAGTAGTCGTTTTTGGATTCGAACTTTGGTTGCCTTTTTTTCTGTAAACCGTACACTTTGATGTATTTTGTGGCAATATTTTGTGAGTGGGTCGCCGGCCATTAGTCGAATTACCTTTCTGCGTTATCCTTGATACATTAATTCAAAACATTAAAATGCGTCAGTCGCCTGTTGTTCTCATTCGTTTTCTCAAGAATAATGTTTCTAATCTCACAAATATGACGTTGAGGATTTTAATATTGTTTCTGCTTTAGAAAGTCTTCTTTCTCAACGATTACCCGTATTAACGACGAGTCTCAGTGAATAAAACTAGAGAAAAATTTGTCAACTTCAAAATTGGAAATTTTTCGTTGGATTAGAAATTTCGTTGGAACTTTCCTTTGAAGTTGTAATTTTCGCGTGTGGGTCGCTACAAAACTTCGTAGCAGTTGTCGACTTTCGCATAAATTTCAACCTACGTTTCAACTTCCCGTTTTGAACTTCCGAATTTTTTCTAGTCTCAATTTGTCATTAGTACCTTTCATCAATTCACTGTAACGAACCTCTACCCATCTTGTTACTTCGTCGCCTATTATTCGCCTAAAGCAATTGATTTTATGAATCATACTGGATTTCCATTGGGTTCATTTTGAAACTTCTTCGTTCTCGTAAATTAACAGCCGCTGAAATCTGATGGATCGAACTATCGAATATTCATGACATTAAAAGAGCTTACGTGCTTCAAATGCCACTCTCGCTAACACGAGGCTTCAGAAGATTGCTTTCGTTCTTCTGCTTCTTAAGAATCCTTTGCGGAAGAAAACCGTGAACTCAAGACTATACCATATTAGCAAAGAAAACTCCACATTGAATGGAGGAATACCTAATTGTACATTTCTCTAAAATTTCTCCCCCAAAAAAAACACAATGATGATGCAACAGATGAACTTTCAAATCCTCTTTCTGTCTACAAGACATCTAAACCAATACTCAAAGTCGACGCTCTTGACTCAGATTTGAACCTACCAAAATTACCAAGATCATTTACTCACTCAGATACCATGGATTTGTCCTAAAACGGACATATAGACCGACCACTACCAACTCGAATTCCCTATCTACTCCAGGAACCAAACCAAAAACTGACGAGGACGATCAACCTTTCTGTACCAATAAACCTACAACCATTTGTCTGACTCCTCAAGCTTCAAGTAACCATCAAGAATCTACCAAGATAACTGTAGACTTCCTTCTTCGCTCTCCGAGAACCCCGACAGTATCCCTTCAGATACTTCCCCACAATATTTCTGGAACTCTTGAATGACAGAAAATCTCCATAAGAGATGTACAAGGAGCAAATTTGAGATTTTTTAGCGGCTTTTCCCGTATGAAAGAAACCTTAACTGGACTACAGCGCCCCAGTGCACAGTCAATCTAGTAAATCTTACCCGAAATTATGGGACACAATAGATTGATTTTCCTGTGACGTCACATAGCAAATCAAAGCTTCTAGAGCACACGTTGAGCTCATAAGAAAAGCATGGAGACCTTTGAGAAATTTGAATCATTTCAAGAATGACGGAATTTTTTCGAATAAAAAGTTGATTTCCGTGAAGCCAAGAATCTCAGGTTTCTTTTTAATTTACATCGTATCTTATGATCCTCAATGAAGGAATAAATTTCATCATATAAGAGAGCAATGTGAGTAAAATGAAGCTGAGGATCTCGGTTTCACGAAAATCAAGTTTTCATTCCAAAAATTCCGTCATTTTTGGAATAATTCGAACCCCTCAAAGGTCTCCATGCTTTTCTTATGAGGTTGACTCGTGCTCTGGAAGCTACTGTCTGCTATGTGACGTCATGGAAAATCGATCTATTCAATCATCAGCGCTAAGAATGGCCCTCGACTCTAACCTCTGCCTTAAACGGGGAACCCTCTCTCAAATACGAGTATGAGTTGCTAATTTTTTTTTTTTAGCAGCGTATTTCACCCAGCTTCCAATCTACGCTCTCGCACTCTGCCGACGAAATTCTTTCCTCCTTTTTCTTTGTTTTCAATTACGTAAACATCTCAAATTGAACTCTCCCCCCCCCCCCCTGTCACGTCACCCATCCCATCATAGCTAACCCCTACTCCTAGATATCCGACTTGATACAGGTAACATTCCCACAACTCTCAACGTTATGATTATAGTGACGACTAATTAGAAATATTATCTCTACCGGATTTCCGACTCACCAGCCCTGCTTTATCGACGCATCCAAATCTGGACCCAAAACTGAATAGGCGTGGTTTGACCCGTCGCCTATTGAGAAATTCTGTTTCCATTTTCACCGCCTCTCTCGTCATCCCTCAGCTGAAATTCTTACCGCTAACTGATTCACTTTCAAGCGTCAAAGATTTCCCTCTGTCCCATAATATTTATGACCCTGTCCTAACTCCTGCCTATGACAAAACTACCACCTATCCCTGGCACTCGACTCCTGGTATTACTTTTGGGAAAACTTAGTATCCAAACGAACTTGGGGAAATCAAAAACAAGCTGGTACCCTGAACTCCCTCTAATCGAACTACCGACCATGAGGAAATCATTCTCACCCACCTCAGCGCAATATGAGACTGCTCCAAAGCTATTAAAGTTACAGACTTGATTCTAAGGATGCATGATGCTGATAATATAGTGTTCGAATGGATAAGAGTAAACAGTAAGCTGATGTCTCACTGTTTCTAGACGTTCAAAAATTACTTTCCTCGGCTCGTTTTCGAATTACTTTTATCAAAAATTGATACAAGGTCGAGTGTATTACTCCCTGGTAGATGAATTTTGGCTCAAAAGTTTGGAAAAGTTTGAATATTATCTCGATCAAAAATGAATAGTGTCAACTTTATTTATCAGAAGTGTATTTGGTTAAGTGAGAATTTTTATTCTCCCATTGCGCAATTTAGTCCTGTCGAAAATCTCTTCGATCGTTATTATTTCTCAGTACCGACTGGTTCACAATCGAATTATATTTTCGCGAATTATCTGTTGTTTTCCTACTTACTCACTCCCCTTCTCCTCCGTAAAATTCTTCAACTCGTTTTCATTAAATTTTATGCTTTATTGTTCGAGCACGTTCACCTTAACTTCGTGAAAACTTTTTAAGGTTAAAAATGTTTAATGCGCGAAACGAATGCGAGAATGGAATGAGGAGAGAGAAATATTTTAGCAAATCGAATACATCGTCCTATACGGTAGGCCCATTTTATATTTTGGTGATATACACATCATTCTGTGTTCTATATTACTGAATACTATGTGGCGATTTTTTTTTTTTTCGCAAGGACTCAAATACTGGCACATTTTTGTATCGCCGCGCGTATGAAAGTATGCCGAGTGTCCGACTTACGTTGATGAAATTTCGTAACGGGAAGAAATTATTCTAGAAATTTTTTCTTCGCGAATCGAAACTGTCGAATTCCGACTCTCGGCGTGCGGCACCCATAGCCGGTCGAGGATGTATCAGAATGGCGCGTTTACAATTTTTATTATTTATTCATCTTGTCTTTGAAAAGAAGTTGCTGTGGACGAATACAATCTCATCTTTAGTAGCTTCCTTGTATTTTGTTCTCTTCATTGTCTAGCCTTTCTAGAAATCCACCTATCTGAAGAACGTTGCGGCTCACCAAATAGTTTCCTCTTCCTTCCTGTGCGGCTATACCCCGTTGTACAATCGTCTTGAGAAAGACCAGAACGTTCCTTATATCTCCTGAGGTTCTAATAGCTGACCCTCTTCCTATTTCGGATAGTGAGGTGGCTTCCAGGAACTATTTATAAGCTTCCTCCTACTATTGGCTTCCATATCGTTCGCCACTAGGCTTATTCATATTAGAAGTGTTCGTGTCTCGGCTGAAGAGTGAAATCTTCCAGTTGAGGCATCCGCTCCTCCTTTGTATCTTCCTCTGGCGAAAGTAATTCGATGACATACTTCGTGTCTGAACGAATACAGAGGAACAAGTATCTGAATAGTTGGTACCCTTCACTTTACCTCTGAAATTGAAGGACCTAAGAATTATTTCCTCGACCTCCCATTAGTATCTACCGGAAAGACACCGCCACGGACATACTCATTAACGAGTCGTCCTTCTGCCCCCTCCCTTATAAACTAGCGGCTTTCAATTCTTACATCCACCGTCTCGTGTCCCTCCCCCTTTCCCGAGAAACCTATGATACTCGCCTCGGTCAATTCTATTTGCAGGCCATCAACCAGCTTAAACCTCTTTGTAACGTCATCAGCTTGGACCTGCCTGTGACGTCATCAAATTAGTAACTTATTGTTTCATATTTCTCTCTTGGGCTGAAGATTTCGGGATTAGGTCGCGGATTCCAGATTGACCAACGGAGAAGAGCATAAGCCTAGTATAATCGAGTATATCGTATTTGAAGCCTAGTATATTATATGTTAGGCCTGAGGAACTCGAACTCGCAGATTTCTGGGTCAAAGATAAGTCCGGCAACAGGAAAAGCGTAGCATAATACTGAGCCTAGTTGAATGCTAGTGTAATCCAATTGAGGCTGATTTAAGCCTAGTTTAAAGCGGTCCAGTAGATTTCTGGATTGGATCGAGGGTTCGAGATTCCAAGTCCATCAACGGAAGAGCAATTCGGCCTCGCGGATTTCCAGTTGTTGGGTGGGGTGCCGGTAAAGGACATTAAAAATGTCGCAATGGCATAGCAAATGAAGACCTATCCGCCTGCGCCTCCTCATCACGCCCAAGAAAGGAATACCTTGTTGAAATTGAGGAAAACATCACAGGTCATAACCCTGCGATGCAAGTCTTGCTCAAGTGAGATTTCTCTTACGTCTCTTCCTGTATGGCTTCTTTCAAATTCCTCAAACAGGTCAGTGATTTTCTCGAGTTCCTTTCATTAAAAAGCTTGGGATTTGAAATTTTTCGGAAGCTCTCGGTCAGCAATCTTCCACTTGTGATCTTGAGTCAAAATCCCCTCTCTCTTTTTCTTAATTTTATAACGACATCACGTCTTTCTTTAGGTCCGCTCCTGAAACGAAATTTCTCTACGTCACATCCCCTCTTCATTAGAATTCCGGCCTGAAGTTTCCAATAATTTCTAAGTAATTCAGCAGGGTGTCCACTTGTCTGGAAAATCTGGAAGTCAGGGAATTTTTTGGGACCCGGAAAAGTCAGGGAAAGTCAGGGAATTTTACCCAAAGTCAGGGAATTTTTTGAGATACGTCAAAAAAAGCTCGCTAAAAAGTTTTTTTTTTTTTTTTTCTAAAGTTGAAAAATATGGCCTGGAAAAACCTGAAAAAGTCAGGGAAAAGTCGGTGAATTTCATTTCAGAGAAAAAGTGGACACCATTCAAAGTTTTTGGACGAACGTGGCAATTTTCATTTTCTGTTCATTTCTCGTCTCGAAAACTCTTTTTTCCCTCTTCTTATCTGTTCTCTCTTCTGCTTCCCCTCTTATCTCGGACGCATTTGACGATTTACCCGTTTATATATTGAATAATTTTCAGTTTTTCTTTTCATATCCTCTCTCTTGTCACTTATATCATCGCAAGTTCTTTCTCTTGCATTCAGAATAACCTTCTTCACCGTGTTCTTCTGAGCGCTTTTCGACGTAAATGTAAATAAACATAAAGCCCGCGTATTGGAGGAAAATCGGAGTTGTGCTGCGGATGACAGACTTCGCCGTAGCGAATAGCGAAAAAATAATGGTGCCTTTTTTAGGTGTACCAATTTCGTTAGGAGCCTTTCTCATTTCCCTTCCGTTTCCGAAGAGAACGTATATATAATAGGAGCAACGATATGCATCAAGTGTACGAGCTTCGTAATTTTCTTCTTTCTGTCTGGCTGACTTGTCTTTTTCTCTCCTTTTTTTTTTTCTCCCCCGCAAAGAGATTTTAATATTTTCGCGAATAATAAGAAATTTACGATCATTAAAAAAAGTCGAAGTAACCCTCTTCCATTCGTGCGCGAGCGAGTTTTTCTTCTTTATTTGCGGCTACGATGTACACATTTGTACAGTTTTTCCCTAACGAGTGTTTCATCGTATCTTGTATTCTATATTCGCCATACTTCTGGAAGGCGTACGAGTACTTCGAAAATGTTTTTTATATATATATTTTTTTACCTCTTTCTTCCTCGTTTTCTGAATAATACATAATATAACTCTTCGTAGCTTGTGGCAATGGGTATTTAGGTTGCCGTGGGTATTGAAGCGCATCGTGAAATTCGCTGAAGTATATTCGTATGTAGAAATTATCATTATCTGCTCGGAAAAATGTATCTTAAAAGTATATTCTCCCGTATATCGCGTCTATATATACTCGTATACGATGCGCACTATTGCGAACGAAAAAGTACCTAGCGATACTCGATGTAATACGATTAAATTCTACGTAATGGAAGGCTTACGTAAATCCCCTTTTTCCGTAACAAACCGACGGTTGTTTTGTTGACTGCGGAAAACGGGCAAGAATATCGAAAAGTGTTCCGAGATCATATCGCGATGCATTTTCAATGTATGCACGAGGTATTAAAAGTCGCGACGCTCGTACTTACATTTTGTTGACTTCCTATTTTAGGCGTCTTGTACCAGGAAAACTTGCGGACGTCTTATACAAAGGAAATGGTTCGGTTAGAAAAAAAAAAAAAAAATGGAGGAAGATTACGTTGAGTAATACTAGTGGGGACTGGTTGACAGAATTTGATCTGAGATTATTATCGCATTTTTAGGCATTCTTTTCATATAGGAGTATCTATGCCATGACAATGATTTTCCAATGACGGAACAGCCAACACCATCTTTGACGTTAGTCTAATTCATTAATGATGATATCCCTCCTCCTCTCTTCGATTGTATGTATACTAAATCATCGCGGAATATATGGATAGCATCCTTATAGTCCTATGTAGTAGGGCCTTCCATAGTAAAGGTGGTATAATGAGTGCCCCGCCATCTAACCAACAGCTACCATCATGGAGGCTATTGAAGAAGCTGAGAAAAAAATAACTTACGTCTGGTACAAAGTAAATTCAAATGTTATAGACATCAATGAATTACAATCAAATGTATTTGTCTAGCTAGTATCCTATCTACAGAAGCGACTTCCTGAAAAATGGCTCCAATAAAATGGGGGAGACTAGGTAAAGGCACACATTTAACATTATTTTAATTGAGTATTATGGGCGATTTTTGATATCCGGTAAGTTTTAATTTAGCCTTTACCCTTAGATGAGAAGAAAAAAAGTTAAAGGGGCTTGGGCGAGTCTCGAATCAAAGTCTGATAGCTCAAATTAGTCGTTTTAAAGGAAAGAACAGGGGCTAAGCTGTGCACGCGTTTTTATAACCACTGGCGTTTTTATTTCTCACGTGACAGACATTAGTGCGCTCTAACGGCGTTAGAATGCGTTATCACGAAGAAAGAAATTGAACCTTTTTAGTAGGAAATTGAACGTGGGTATTTTTTGCGTTGAACTTTTTTTTTCTCATCTCATTTATAGGCAAATCATCGTGCAAAAACAAAATTTTGATTTATTTGAACTCCCCCCTGGATGAAGGCAAAGCTTCAGGCTGATTTATGGGAATTTTTGATGCAAGATGTAGGAAAGGGTGCTGAGCAAACATTTGAAGGAAAAATTCTACAAATTTTAGTTGGTCTAGACTTGGTGTATCCTAAGTAAATAAGGTGTATGCGTAGTGCGTACATAAACGAGAAGAGAGTATGACGCGCTCTAGCGACTGAATGATGAACTAAAACAAAACAAGTTAGAAATTTACATCACATTCTCAATTGAGACTACTAAGAGGGAAGTGACGGTAACATTGCCTTAGTGGTCACGTAAGGGTCATGTGATGATTATGAGTGCGCTTAACGCCTAAGTGACGACCGAGAGTCTCTCTGTTGACGTGGAATATTTTTTTACCAGAACTTTTTTTTCTGTAGGATCACTAGTTATTTAGTTATTGATCTAAAAAACTCAATTTCCCTCCTCCCCCCCCCCCAAGGCAAGCACGTGATGCGTATAAATAAGGAGGAAAAGTTACGCGCTCTAGCGTCTGAATTATGAACTAAAAAAAAAAAAAACAAGTTGGAGAACTCTTTTTGTAGAATTACTAGTTATTGTGTTATTGATTGAAAAAACTCAATTCCCGCCCCCTCCCCCCGCTTTGCCAATAAGGCGTATGTCTAGTGCGTATAAATGTGAAGAGAGTGAGTGTGACGCGCTCTGGCGGCTGAATTATAAACTAAAAACAATTTACAGAGCAGTTTTGTAGGAAATTTAATGTTGACTGGAACTTTTTTTTAGGATCACTAGTTACTGAGTTGATAATTGAAACAACTCAATTCGCCCCCACCCCCTCATGTTTTACCAATAAGGCATACGTCTGGTGCGTATAAATTGAAAAAAAAGTGAGTGTGACGCGCTCTAGCGGATGAATTATAAACTAAAACGAAACAAGTTACTGAGCAGTTTTTGTAGGGAATTTTAACGTTGTCTGGAACTTTCTTTAGGATCACCAGTTACTGAGTTATTGATTGAAAAAACTCAATTGCCTCCCCACCCTCGCTTTGTAAAGGGGTGCGCGTAGTGCGTATAAATGGGAAGGTAAGTGTGACGCGCTCCAGCTGCTAAATTACTAACTTGAAAGAATAAATAGCGAACATTTATTTATAGGAAATTAACGTAAATTATTTTTTGATTGAAACTTCTTTGCAGGAACACTACCTACTGAGCCGCCCGCCTTTGCATTCCTTTCAGAGGCAAAACCTATTGTAGAATTATCAAATTTTTTAAAATTACATTTGAGGTAGGATCCCGAATATTTTATGAAAAAATCAGCTCCGTGTTTTTCACTTTGCGCTGGATTCATTTCTTGATCTAATATGACTATTTTTGACTTTTGACTTCCTTCTTCTATACCCTGAGCCACATTTCAAGGTGTTTTATTGGTCGTTCAAATAGAATGACGATATGGTCTTATTGAGTCAAACAGCTTAGCTAACTCCTTTCTCTGTTCTTGAATCGAGTCCTCCACCATCCTTCTAGATAGTTTGGGATTTAATTTTTCCGTCGTCTTCCTTTTTTCTCTCCTTAGGCGCAACTTTTTTCAGTTCACGTTTTGATGACGTCACACCCTCGTCCCCTGTCTCAAAGTCAGCTATCTTTCTCCTCCGTCCTCGAGTCGAAATTTCTGGAAAACTCTGCGCTCTGCTGATACCACGCTTTCTTCTTTTTGATCCAGATTTCGTAAAGTTCCCCAAATGATATCCCACCTTTCCTCTATGGCGATTTAGGTGTAATATTTCTCAAAATCCTCACAATAGTTCAAATTTTTGGTCTGGCAATCGGACGAACGCGGGAATTTCAAGGGGATGTACATCTCCCGAAAGTGATGGCGGGTCTGAAAATTTATTTATCAGTTATTCATTTTCCAAATTTGATTTTGTTGAATCTCCCTATGAGGAATTCGGCTCGTATTCTCGAGGCACCTCTTTATCGATCAATTTCACAAGCACGAAGATGAGTTGTTCTCGCTTTCCAGTATGGGTTTCTAAAAATCTTGCGTCGGTCTTTCAGTTTTTGTCCCAAATCGATTGCTCAACTCTGGCAAATCTACCTTTGTTCTCATGTAGGGAATTTCGACTGTATATCTGTACCTCTGACTTTGCGACTTTTGATCCATTCTAATTGTGGTTCCGCTAAAGGTAAGGATTATAACCTGATTTCGAGACTGGGAAAATGCAATCATCATTCCCTGATCTTTGGATTTGGGTTCGTATCGAAAGGGGAAGAGGCTGGAGCAGCCTGAGCTCCTCTGGTGGGCGTAATAACCTTCACCAATTTCAGGAACCTTGAATACACTTTCGAAAACTACCCTAATTTCTGGAATTGCGAACAGACAGTGGGTTCTAGAGGTCATTTTCGAAATTTGATTCTGTTGCACATCCTGGGTATTCAATTTTCTCGTACAGATTACGCTCGTATTCTAGAGCTACTGCTTATGGGCTGGAAATTAAATTGAATGACGGACTTGTTGATTTGCGTCCATTTAGAGAAGGTTTGGGGTCTTAGGCGTATGCCCCACTTTCAAAGCTTGAATGAGTTTCGAAGTTTTCATCGAAGCGTGAAAATATTTGAAGACACCCTCCTACCTCCCTTCCGCCCGTCCTTGGATACCCCGCGTACGACAGAGGAAAAGAGCTACAAGTTTGCTTCTGTAGAACGAGCAGCGCTAGTGTCGATGAAACAAACTTCAATAGCAATATCAAACTCGAAAAATAGAATTATTTCAGCTCAACAAACATTTCGGAAAATCGTCTAGTGACGTAGTATTATTATTTTCGCGAGTGTTCGTGGAAAAACGCTAATAGTAACGACTATTACTTTGACGCAATTCATCAATGAGTAAGGGAAGAAGGTCAAGAGATAAGAGAGAGAGAAAATGTAGTATTTACACAAAAAGTGGTGTTTACAAGCCGATAAAAGGGATTCTAAGTAATTGGAGTAGCATTCAAAAAAAGGAGAAACGAAGACGAAGTCGAACTAAGACGTTATCTAATGATTTTCTCTTTTTTCTTTCTCATTTCTTATAAATTAGAAACTTCTTACACTTTTCGCGTCTCGTATTTTTACTTTTTTTTCAATATTTTTTCCCGTCTCGTTTTTCTAGTTTTCTTTTTTTTTTTTTTCATTTTTCAAATTTTCATTCGAAATTTTTCATGTAACTTTTGGAGTGTACGCGGCGATACGCAGATGTATAGATATAAACTTTATTTTATTTGAACGTTGCGGAACATCAAAGCGAAAAAACTTCAAAGCAATACTTCAAAGCTCTATTACCGTTTTTATAAGAGAGAGTACCATCCTCTCCGTGTCCCTTCGCGAAACCCCTTCGCCAGCACTTTCAACGTTTTAGTACAGTGGGAACGTACCGGGGTCTAATAATTGTAAATATGTGTGCGTGTCTTCAGCTAAGTCGGAAGTGCTTTGTAACTTTAAACATTGTATTCCCTTTCAAACATCAAAGTAAATGTTCGTTATCTTTATCTAACTTATTGAAATGTATATAAGCCGGTCTTCGTTTCGTCGTTTTATAAAGTACATGTCTGTGGCACTTTTGCTGTAGCAGAGAATTTTAGTCAGTCAGTTCACTTGTATCTGTAATCGAGTGCAGACAGCAGAATGATGTTGCTGGCATCGACCATCATACTATAGAAACGATTCGCGACATTGGCGGTTGTGCAACCTTATATTTGCGTATTTCGTTCAGGTATAGTCGATTTTTCGCGAGTGTCGTGCTCAATTTTTCGTTCATATCGGATCTCGAGCCTATCGTTCGTGCGCTCTACCCATGTCCTGTCGCTCATGTCGACGAGCGGGAAATGTGACCGATCCTGCACCGCCGTCAAAAGGAGGAAACGTAAGACCAGAGTAACGTCAGTCGTTAGTAAGTGGACGTCATCACGTATTTATTTACACAAGAGATGGTTGATCAAGACGAAGAAGAGGAGGCGACTCAGAGTGCGCGGTGAAATTGATCTGGAGCGAAGGCTGTTTCGTGTATTTCGACTGCGCTGCAGACGAGAGGTCGCTTTTCATTTCGACGAATTCTACGAAACGCTTTTACGTCTGGTCAAATTGTGGCGTTGTTCGACGAAACTGCGTGCGAAAATGAATCGTGCTTGGTTGACGAATTGGTGTAGTAAGTACGATATCGTAGAGAAGGCATCGGACGAAGAACCGTTGGTATCGATCAAGACCGAATGCCCGAGCGAGTTCCCTAAATGCGATCTGGCGGAAACTTTGGACGAGTACGGTGACGACGAAATTTATCTGTTCTTCTGTTTCCATTTCTGTTGGTCCAATCTGCCCGATCGCACACTCGCTGCAGAAAGAAACAATAACGAAGATGACGTATGGCTATTGATGGCGGCCAATAGAAGTGGTCGCCATCGTACACGGGTCTGCGTTTTAGGTAAGGAAGTCCAACCTACTTGCCTAGAGCATGTGAATATGCTCAGCCAGCCTGTGGTGTATTCCTGTTTCGGAGATGGCCCCATCACGTCGGACGTATTCGCCTGGTGGTTTTATCACGAATTTTCTCCGGGCGCATTGGCGATTAATCGTAAAGTCGCGCTCCTTGTAGAGGACCGATCGCATCTAGCTTGTAGCGAGTTCGTGTCTGAGGATTCGCGAGCGAAATTTTTGCTCGTCGAAAATACGAAAATGGTGCAACAGACGGCGTGGACGTCGGAGAAGAATGCCGTACAAATGGAGTTTCGCGTTCGATACGCGAAGTTGTTCTTCTCCTTGGTTCTCGTAGAAGAACGTAATTGGACTTGTCAGGCGTTCTTATCGCGATTCACGTTGAAAGATGTCTTCCCGCTGTTGCATAAGGCGTGGTTATCTATTCGTATTGAAACGTTCGAAAGACACTTTAACGAATTGATATCGATGACCGATGACAGATCGCAAAGCGTTCACAGTGCCGATGAAGCCATCGAGGATGGGAAATTGCTTTTGGAGCTTCAATGGATCGCGCACGATCTAGGGTTGGAGATCAGCGACCAGGATCTGGTGAAATGGGCGTACTCGGGTGAAATGTTGTCGACTGCTGAGGCCATACCTGAGATGTGGGGCGAAACTAGAAGAGAAGCACGGAGTTCGGATGTGAGTGGTAATGCTCGAATACCGAGTGCTCGCGATGCTGCCTCGCACCTCACAAAAGCGTTGGCGTGGATGGAGACGCAACCGTTCGACCCTCATTTTTTGTTGTTCGTTCGTCATTTGATCGTTTTAGCGAAACAGGCATGGAATTTTAATTTCTTGATGTGTTTTAAAGAAAAGAATCTCGAAGTTGCTTAGTTTTAGAAAAATCTGGAGGAGTCAGAAAAATATTGAAAAAACTTAGAAAGAGACGATAATGTTTGAGAATGATGAATTCAATTTTTCAATGCCTCTCTCTTGAATGATTTTATTATCATTTTAGATACTTTTCTCTTTCTTAGTTTTTGACACTAGAATTTATTTTTTCAAAACCGCAACTGTTCTTGTGCAACGTACGTAACGGCTCCTCCATTTTTTATTGGTCTTTGTTTAGGCCGTAATGTGACAAGGTTAATTTTACAATAGTTTAGCTTCCTTTCAGTAGGATGTAAATTTTAAGACTTTGGGAAATTAGAAGCTTCAATAAGAGAATTTTCGAATTGGGGCCTTGTACAGGTGGGCTACAGGATGGTATGTTTGAGTTTAACGTCATCATTGGTTGACGTCAATGTATTAGCTCATGACGTTCATGATGTCGAAGCTGAAAGAAAGAAAAAATTCACATGCACGTGAGTAAAGATTTAGATGGAATTTGAGGTACGAATTTGATCGGTATAGAGACTATGAAAGTATAGGAGAACAACTTCTTTTGATAGTAGCTCTGTCAGAGGAAAATGGTATAAGAGGGAGGATTTTAGGAAGTATTTAGTCTGATATACTGCTACGTAATGATTCTGTTTGCATACGCGACAGTTGGAGTGCTTTCGAAGTATTGCATTCTATCTTAATGCAATTTTTCTGGCTGCTAATTAATTCTTGGGAAAAAAATAGAGTTGTTCGACAAGCTCAAATCTTGAATTCACAATACCTGAAAGGTCACTCAACTTCTTTCGCGTTTTAAATTAATTGGGAGTGTTTCAACACGATTTACCTTTGACTAAATGATGGAAAGATCCGAACTCAGAAGTAGAGTAATCTATTCGAAAGGATGAGTCAAGCTAGGTCATATGTAACCCTGTGTAGAAATCAGAGCTTTAGGCCAGAATCTAATTTTAAGTCAATGGATACGGGCTTAGTTGAATGTAAAACTGGACTGAAATTCAACTGGACCTCTTACTTTGGTCCGAGGAATGTTGTAAGGATTGAGGATGAAGCTAGGTACGGATTCACAAAAGCTGGAGGATACCTTTTTGGCCCACCCAAAAAATGGGAGAATAAACTAAGATTTAGTGTTAGATATCAGGTAAAAAGTTGATAGTTTCCCCCGCACACCACCTCAGAATACTGATAAGAATCCACTCCTGAGAGATATCAAAATCTATATTATTGTATTTTACTTGATGGATTCCATTATGCTAGACTTTATAAACTACAGTAGAAGTCCAGAAATGAAGTTATAAAAGGTCTTCTTAGCTTAGTATAAGTCTGAGTAATTCACTCGCTCCATTCGTCCTCTAGGACAGCTTAGTGTAGACTTGTGACGTTGTACTACGCTCTCTCTGCTCTCTCTCTCTCTCTCTCTCTCTCTCTCTCTCTCTCTCTCTCTCTCTCTCTCACGCGCGCGCGCGCGAGCTTGCTTGCTCGCCCGCCCGCCCTAGTTCACTTCATATTAGAAGTACGTTGGGCAAGTAGCTGGGCCTAGTTTTAGTCTTGGTATGTAATGGGCTATCTTTTACAGTAGCAAAGGTCGAGATTTTTCCTGATCCCTAAAGCGAAGCCTAGTATACTGTATCGTAGGCCTAGTATAAAGACATATGAGGCTAAATAGCCTAACATAGCATATTAAGATCTTCAATGAGGTGCAGAAATTCTCCCTTCCTTCCTACGTATACAGTTTATAGGATAACTAGATCGACGTGAGGAAGGTGGAGGTATGCAGTTGCGACAATTTTTCTCATCGGCTGAATTTTTTCCATCTGATGTGGTCGTTGGGTCGTTGAAAATTCTCTCTCAACAACTTCTTTCAAGAATGTGATCTCGTGTCGTCTTGACAATTCAGAAGCTTGATGTTCACGATTGACGCTTTGATAATTACATGATTCAAAATCTGATTGAAAACTTTGGGAAAACCCAATTCTAAGGAGAAAATATTTTTTCCGTGGTAGGTGACAAAATACCAAAAATACTGGCAATCCTAAATCATAATGTTTTATCCTAAATTTGATATCAGCTAGAATACATTATCGTGAGGGCCGACTTTTTGGTGGGGAGGTGGGATGACTCTTTATTGATTAATTGTTTTAACACCACTTTGTTCGCTTATAATTTGATATTAACTGTCCCAGAATCTTTTGAACTAAACTGAATTTCCAATTTTATCACCCCGTATCCCGTCCGAATTTTTTCCAGTTCAATCTGATATTCCCATAATTTCAACTTGAGATGGCTTTAGCGTAGTCACGTCTCCAGCTTTTGATACTAGCGAATATCAAAATCAACGTCAATCTGTCTCACTTGATTTAGAATTGGTGTTTATCTTACGATAGTGGTTTCATATTGATGCAGCATAACAAAGCAAAAAATATTCTTTCCAGTATAGGAAGTCCCGTTTATCGTTTCAATCCCAACGACATGAATTCGACCTTGACTTGGACGAATCGCACCTAAATCAAATTTTTAGCCGACTCTCCGACAAAAATTCCTCCACTGTTTTTACAGTTCTTCACCTCGTCTCCCAACCTCCGCAACGCCGTTTCTGTTTGGTCAGAAGCTATTTGAATATTACCAGAATGGAAATCTGATGAGTGTTGAATGCGATGAAAAAACTTGGTTTGATTCTCGCCTCTCTTTTCTTCCTCTAAGTATTAAAAATAGTGTTTTAAAACCTTTAGGAAAGCTGAATCCGAAATCATATCGTTTATCCTAGACTCGTTACCAGTCATTTTCAAGTTCTGGGAAGATGGGAAAGATCACAGTTTTTCTCGTAACAGTCGAAAAACAGCCTCATAAAAAGTGCATTGGGTGCATTTTTAAATTTTATATATACCAAGTGCACTACTTACATGTCATTTGACACAAAGTTTGAGCTGGTAGTGCACTCTTAAAGTGAAATTTCAGTAACTAAATGCAAGCACTGAATAATAAATTTTCGAAGCTATGCATTTCCTCTTCAGAAGGAAGGTTAGGGTAAACCTAATCCACCTACTTTTGCACTCGTGGAAGTTCCCGTCATTTTTTCGTCGAGAATGAAGTATTTGTCGAGGTGCAATCAAATTCCATGGCATCTTCCATAAGAGTTGTTCATCTTATGTTAATGTCAACTTCCTCGAGCGTAACGTGTATGTCCTCGCGCCATGAGCTCTGGAGGTTAGAAACTTGCCTAAAAATCTATTATAAGTGACTGAAAGTATGCGTGTACGGGCTGTCGATAGTCACATTAATTGTAAGTGGATTAAAATGAGTGCTTTTCTAGGACTCATCTTCGAAAAAGATGTGCTCTAGGGGTAAATAATCGTTAGTTTTTCTCGATGTACGAAATTTTTCAGTTGAATAATCGCGCTTGTTTCTTTTTTTGTTCTGTTGCAGGCGAGTAAGATGGGGTTAGCGCCTCCGATACATCCAGGTGCCGGATTACCATTTTTCTGTCATAATGGCGACCACCTAACGCAGCCACCGCCAGCACACACGGGCTATAATCCTTACCAATTGGATCCAAAAGCCTCCGGTGAGTACTGGCGGGGAGTGAAGGGGACGTCCCCTGTCCCAGCAGAGTGGCATCACCGTTTAAATGGTTTTATATCGTCCACACCAGGTTAGATTGCGACGCTTTTTGTTACCTTCCGTCTCTTGCTATTTTCTTTGTCTGGCTTGCATTTTTTTTCCTTAAAAATTGCTCTTGGTGATGGCTGGTCGTTCGGTAAGAACACGGGTGTAGAATCGAATTGCCCGCGTTCTCGGAACTATGGAGCCGATAGTATAAGTTTTCGATACGAGATTGTGAATCTTCTCGAATTATAATTTTAATTAATGTTTAATGATGTACGTGGGATTGTAAATAACGCTTCATGATTCTGTCTTCATATACTTTCGAGCTCTTTGTGCTGTAAATCAACTATATGACGGTACGATATACTGTTGTCGATATTCATCGAACATACTATAGCGGAAAAATAACAGCAGCAGCATCCTCGTGGATTATCGTTTTCACGTGAAAATTCGCTTCGATTCGAAGGCAGCGACATTGCTCGGTGCGGTCGTTGGGTAAGGGAATGCGGAAGGTTGCCGTATTTCGAATTCGGCCAATCATGTGCTCGCGTGGTTGGCTTGGCTTGTTGTAACGTTCGGGAAAAAGTTCTTGCGTTCATAAGTGGCGTCGTTCGCTTTCCGGATGGAGCGAGAGAGAAAGATAACGAGCAGGCTCGTGGTACGGTCTTGCGCTCTATACCGGATCGCGAGTGTGCACGGTATACGGCGTGTAAAAATGTATATATTTTTCCTATACGTCGCTCTTGGTTCGTTTTTATGGTTCGTCTCGCTTTTCACGCGTTCTTCGAACGAAAGACACGTCGTTGCGTTGTATAGTTGTGAGAGTGCGCCGTCGATTTACACGAGCTGCTACTCTATTAACACGGCGGATGCGATTGTCGAAGAAAGCAGTAAATTTGGAGCGAAGCACGAACGAGTGAGGAAAAAGATTGTCACGTCGATGTTGACGCAGAATTACAGTCGATACACGCGCTGAACATTGACTCTTGATGCTGTATCTTAGCCCGAGAGTTGACGGTCGATGTGTGTATACTTCCTAGTTGAGGTCTTTCACTCGTAAATGCGTTGGGGAAAAATTTGCTTATTTTCTACGTAAAACTGCATTTGAAGTCTATTTGAGTGTCCTCGATCTGTTCTTTGTGATACGCTTTGTTGGCTTTAATATGTAAACGTCATCTGCAAACAAGACTTGTCTGTCTTCACGCACCATACCTGATGTTGGCTTGTACGAATAATTTTGTCTGTTGAGTGGTCATTGCCCACCAGGCGATTTTCAGAGGATTCAAATTTATAAAGAAATCAGAAATTTTAATACACCTTTGCTGATGGTGGATTCCCCCCACCCAGCCCCCTCACCCAATTTTCAGGGAGTACATTTGTATGCGGCACCAAATACAATTATCACATGGAAACCATACACCAACTCTATGCTCTCTGTGCCAAAGCTCGTTCTTTTTTTCTTTTTTGCGAGCTTTTCAACTAGTCTTAAGGGTTATCAGCTTCGAGTAGGTAAGTGTAAAGACAGTTTGGAGAGTTAGTGACTGTATCGGAAGGGGCAGATAGAAGTGCAGAAACAAAAAATTTTCAATAGTGGGACACAGGTGCTGAAAAGATATATTATCATGTTGCCAATATTGTCAAGACGGCGGAGAGAATGGACCTGCGAAAAGATAATAATGGGTGAGTGAGACGTGTGAGAAGCTGGTGATAATGATTTTTCGTTGACAGGTAGTTCGATCCGGAGGACCGGCTTCTTCTTGATTGCTGTAACTTTGTTTGAATACTGAGTATTCCAGAAGTCGAGTGTCGGGGCTTGTTAGTAGTTTTTGAGGTTATAGGCAGGAGTTAGTAGGAGGTCAGAAATTTTATGGGACAGAAGGGAATCTTTGGTGATAAGGTCAACCGCGTCATGCGTTTTGGGAAGTAGATGTGGCCCGGAATTCAAAGAAAGAGATGGATGCGATAGTGTTTTCCGAAGCAAATGAATGCTTTGAACGAAAAGATTAGTGGTCCTGCATAACTGGGATAGATGAAAATTAACGTAGAAATTTGAACTGAGGGATGACGAGAGTGAGAAAAGAAAGAAAAGATTATAAGGCTTTCAATTCAGTGGTGATATTGGAGGCAGAATTTTTCAATTGGTGATCGGGTATAACGCCTTGGATCGAATTTTTATCCAGATTGAATGCGTCGGTGAAGCACAGCTGGTGGGTAAAAATTTGGCAGAAATAATATTTGTAATCAGTTGCCGGTAATGTCGTGAATTTTGGGATGTTAGCTAGGTCGAGTCGGATATCTGAGGGAGCGGTTATTCATGGAGAGATGGATAATATGATAAAGGGTGATTGATTCAGTTCGACATGTTTACGTATAAACAGTATTCTCATGTCGGCAGAGAGCGGGTGCGTAAATTAGAAGCTGTGTGAATTGGGCTGCGGATGCAAGAAATTTACCAATGACGGTTAGGAAGCGGTATTTGAAAGAGGATTCTCCCGCTTCAGCGCAGAGGTTGAGAGTGTGCCCAAACTCAGGGTTCTTAAGTTACAAAATTCATCGTATCTCGAGTGTATTTCCTTGTCATTCAGCTAGTGCTTGCCGTTTGACCGATCACATCGTTTGAAGGTTCTTTGGTTGTGATTGTGCCACCACTTATGCAAATCTTAAAAATTTCATTCAATTCTGTATCGTATATATTCCTAAGGACCTCTTTTTTGAAAACTTGAAAATCGTGAGGTTTTCTTGATTGATAAAACGAAGGAAGGCTTTTGAACCGAGCCAAAACCCGCTGTCACTAAGTGCGTTAATCAGGGAAAGCAAGAACCTATTTTATTGAAGGATGTTAAGTGCGGATGTTCACAAACAATCATATGGATGAGGATAGAAGAGGAAATATGACGAAAAAATCTCCTAGCCCGAGCGGGAATCGAGCCCTTGACCTCTCGTCTTCATGACGAGTGCGATAATTTCTACGCTACCAGGTACTAAAATTGAAACAAGAGGTCGCGGACTCGATTCCCGCTCGGGCCAGGAGATTTTCCATCAGTGGAAAGATACAAATAATTGTACATGGGCATGATCCCGATTGAAGGTCTTTCTTCACAAATGTCTCGAATCTGGTGTCGTATTAGACATACAAACTGAAAGTCCACTGTCATATCTCGGTACTGGAACATGTTTTTCTGCTTTTTCAAAGTACGCCAGGGAAAATTATCAAAGGTAAAAATAAAATTTTACGTGGAAATGATGTACGGAAAAGTATTTTGTAGAGTTAAGAGTGGAAAGTTCCTCTAGCCTCATTTTTTCTCATTTTTCAACATATTTCATATCTGAAGGCCAATATATGCTTGAAATTCTGTTCGGGTGCTTTAATTTCTACGTTAAGTCCATACCCTTTGACTTGAGAAAATTTTCGCGAAGTGGCCTCAGGTTGTCCTATCATTGTATGCTAAGCTTAGAAGGAGGGAAGACGAAGGCCTGTATTCGAAACGCTGAAGGATCTTCGCACATCTTCCAATATGGTGGTCGTTTTTGCAAACGTAGTACTGAAAATCCGATTTCTCTTAATTTTGAGTAGCATTTCGAGTTACTGAATCAAAAATCATTCAGTTTGAGTCATTAAAGGAAAATTAAAATCGCAAGCGGTACATTTGAATTGCCGTTTAGGAAACACGTGTGTTTCATTGAACTGCTCCGTATCATTCTTATTTCAGATTCCTCGAAAGCATGCACTATTCTAATTTAGTGATAAGCATACATTCTGTAATTACTTATAATTCAATGTTTCTCAACCTGTGTGCCGCTAGCCCAACTCAAATTTATCGCGAGATTCTGCATAAGTTTAAGAAAGAATTCTCAATTTTTTCGATTCGCTCGAAAATTTATCAGAAAAATTGTATTCCAGCATTTCAATGATGTCAGTACTGCTTTTACTTCTCAAACTTGACCCAAAACGTGCGCTGGCTTCACTCAAAAACAAAATATCTTTGCAGATCGTGAAATTTCGGAATCATGGGGACCCTGGGCGAGAGGGAATTGATTAAAAATGAAGAACGTCCAGATCCTTTTGCATGTATTGGTGTTGGAATTAAAAGTGGTCAAATATCTGGTCCTCCTAGGACCTCAAGTTCGGAGAAAGGGGGCTCAGGCCTTATCCGACCATAAATCGTAGGGTCATTAGAGGTACGAGATATGTAATTTTGCTAGCTACAAAAAATGTACTGCGATGTAAGAAAGGTTGAGAAACACTTGACTTCTGTTATGCCTTTGTGAAAGATTTTATCTTGTGTGCCATTTTTTGTAATATTCTTTCTCTTTACATGCATTGTAACTTCTGTTTGCAGGATTAGCTAGGCCACCTTTATATCCATTTCCTGGCAGCCAGTATCCGTATCCTATGCTCAGTCCAGAGATGTCTCAAGTTGCTGCTACTTGGTAAAAATTATTTTTCAATTTATTTTACAACCTCTGAGCTTATGACCTCTAAATCGCCTTGCTGTTGTAATGTATACAAAAATAGATTCCTCCTTTCGTCGAGTTATAATTTAGGTGTGAGCTCACGGAAGGAGGACGATAGAGTGTGTTGAACCGATTTTCCTCGTAATATGAAAGTGATCCAAAAATTCTACGTATCTCCTTTACGGATTTATCGCCCTACTTCGCTAAGGTGAAAATATAAATAAGAGAAAAGCCGTGTGACGGATCAAGATGGCTTTTCTTTATAAGGCAGGAAAAAAGAAAAGTAAAGATATATAGACGACAGGAAGAAAGGAGAACGAGTGGTATTTACGTTTGGTTTCCTTTTTTTTTTTTTTTTTCTGGTCTTTTGACGGAAAACGATTTTCGTCGTTTCATATGTTGGGAGGGGATTATGCGGTGGATTTAGCCGGTATTTTCGCCTTTTCTTCGTTCTACCAAATTGAGCGGAATTAAGAGAGTTTGCGTATACGCGTGATAAATGGGCAGTATACTGGTCAAATTCGAACCAATGACCGAAAACTTTTCACTCCTTCTGTGTACACGTTCATTTGGGGACGGATATACGAACGGTTTTTCTGGCGATAAACGCGATACGAAACGTTTATTTATCCGATTATTTACTCTTCAATTTTGATTCGTCTTTTTTCCCCTATTTCTTTTTCGCTCTTCCCAAAGTTTTTGCTGGTGAAATAAGAACGTGTGCTTTGTAGGGTACAGTTTGGATTTTTTCTTTTTCGACCTGGTTTAAAATTGGAGTGTCCATTCACGTAAAGTTATTTTGGTTATTCACCTTCAAACATTTTTTTTTTTTGTGTAAGAATCACCCTTCTGCTTAATCTTAGATTGTCCCACTTTCTTATTTTGCGTGTCCTGTTGATTGACTCGCCATTCAACATTTTCCGGTACCCCTTTTCAGACTTATTTCGCGAAGTGCATCGAACTTCTTTTTCACTGAAAGTTTTTAATGTTTCTCGTAATTCTTTTGAACGTTTTTTTCTAATTTTTATCGCTCTGAAAGTTTTAACATTGAAATTTTCCTCGGTTTTTTCTTTGTGAAATTTCGCTTTACTAACTAGTTCCGAGAATTTGGAATGTTAAATATATATTTAGTTTTGTTTGCGTTCTTTCCACTTGTCTCTCTTACATTCCTATGTCTCATTTTTATTCTTCTTTCTTGTACTTTTTCCTTGTACTTTAGCTAGAAGAAATTTTCTTTTTATGCAAACTTTCATCCACCCTCATCGACTTTTTTATTTTCTATGAAGAAATCTTTTTTTGTGAAGGAAAATATGAATCGAGAATTAATTTTTACGCTGGGATGCGAAGAAGTTACGAGTTGCGGGCTCATGTAGTAAAGATATGACGAAAAATTGATGCAATGAAAGAGGTGTGACTTTGAAACATTTTTCCTCTCGAATCAGCTGAAAGAACGTATAATATTCGTGAGACCATTCTAAGCCTGGATAGAGAAAGCATAGGTGAAGGATTTAATTTGTAAAATTTTGAGTTTCAAATCTTGAAAGACACCCCCCTCCCTGGGTCTCTTTTTTGTGAATCTAAACGGCCTTCTAGTCCTCAATTTATGTGACCTGGTTTCACGAAAAGAATGAAAACTTTCAAATATCAATCTCTCCAAACACATCAACAAATTCATCACTCAAGCATGGTTCACTCATTGGTCTGATCTCAAATCACACTCAAACAAACTAGCCCAAATTAAAAATATTCCCACCGGATGGGACTCTTCAAATCTGTCAACACGCAGAGAAGAAATAGTCATCACCCGTCTCAGAATCGGCCACACCAGACTCACTCACTCACTCACACCCATCTCATCTCTCATCTTATGCCTCTCTCATGCCCTCACTGCGAATCTGAACACCCCCTATCCGTTCAACACATTTTCTGCTGCCCCAACTTGACCCAACTCCGTAATTCCTTATCCATCCCTCACAACCATACAGAAGCACTTTCAGATCTCTTTCCCTCCATCCCTAACATATTCAACTTTCTACAACAAGCCAACTTTCTCTCACGCATATAATCACACAATCTAGCCGAGCTCATAGCCCAGAAGGCAGGCTGCTAGTAGCTCGTTAATTAAAAATAAAAAAAGGAAATTAAATAAATCTAGAGATAAGGTCTGCCCCAAGACTTAGGAAGACTCATATCTCCAGATTGATACATGGACAACACATTCCTTTCTTGAAATTAGGCCACATTTCCTTCCTCTTGGTGTCCCGGCTCAAACTTAGAAAAAATTTTTGGGTCGTAGAACTTGGAAAAAAATTCACCTTTTGAATCTTGTATGGAAAATGGGGCTTAGGAAGGAAGACGCGAGCTGAGTTTCTGCGTCTGAGATGTACGAATGTAAAAACTTTCTCAACTCATATAATGATATATTTTTCCTCGCTTTACAGGCACAGCTCTTACCCGATCTCAAGTGGTAGTCCTGGATTTAGAAGTCCGTATCCTAATACCACAGTACCAAGGTTTGTACGAAATATGTAGGTATTTATTTTCTTGTTCGATACAGATGGAGCATAAATGATTTATTCGCACCTTACGATTCTTGTTTATACAGTGATTTCTATAGGTTCTCGCCGACAGGCATAATACCCGGTCATCCTCCCGGTTTAAGTCCTCATTCGCATCCTGCCATAGTCACGCCCGGGATTAAGCAAGAACTAATACAATCAGAGATTAATCATAGGTTCGTATTGTCTTTTTAATCGTAGTATTAAGAAAGTGAACATGCAATGAAAAAGAACCGAGAAAAGTTCAAAAGAATTTTGTACGATTAAGAATTTTATTTAGATCAGTTGTACAGCGAGTGCCATCCTCTTGAGCGATACAGAGTTCGATTTTTTCACACTTTGCAAAAAATAGAACGAGGTCATGTTGATTCAATGAAATTAGTTTGTAAAACCAGACAGAAATTTGTGTGATATTCACCCTTCTTGTGCTTATGGAATTCGAGTCGTAACAAAATAATCAAGTTCTTATGATAACCCTGTCTCAGAACATTGCGTCTCCTGGCTCGAAAAATATTATTATAATACTAGCGTATGCAAATTGTAAAATATTATAAATTTTCACGAACTTCGCTATTTATTACGTAATAAATTGACTTGAAATCGTGAAGTTTCCTTTTAAACAATTACATGATACTCATATGCGTCAATTTCAGCTTGGTTGAGCACATAAAATACGTTTTGTTACCAAAGACTGCAGAAACTCGATTTTTTAGAATAATAGTATGTATTGTGAATAGACCA
The DNA here is from genome assembly GCA_035079385.1 of Aspidiotus rigidus. Classification (NCBI taxonomy): domain Eukaryota; kingdom Metazoa; phylum Arthropoda; class Insecta; order Hemiptera; family Diaspididae; genus Aspidiotus; species Aspidiotus rigidus. Next base: position 11,250,730 of record JAVHKY010000015.1, on the reverse strand, counting down.
GGCACGGATCCAGACGATCACTTTGGGAGGGGAAACAATCCAAAAAAAGTTTAAACGACTTTTTTTTTTTTTTACATTTTCTTCGATACTACAGTGTTTTTTTGTTATTTTTGGGGGGATTTTTTTTCCCCCATTTCCTCCCCCGTTGATCCGCGCCTGATAGACAAGCAATCTAAATATCGAACATTTCGATTCTGATGTGAAAATCGAAGCATACCGAATTGTTATTGACTTTGAACAAAGGATAGATTTTATCTTATTACAGACTCGTATTCTGTACCAAAGAAGAATATTTTAAACCTTACAATCGTTAAAAGAGAAATTTTATTCAACTAATCCTTGGCATTACCTCATCACGAAATTCGCACTTCACTGTCCTTCAATATTGTTTTGTCATTTTTCCATCACTTTTCCTTGTTCGTTTCGAAGTGCAGATTCTTGTGCACTAGCACTCGTAGGGTGGAATACAGCTAGCGCCACCCTTTGTTCAAACGTAAAATTTGTGTTTTCGAAATGGGCGGTTAGATAGCGCTGCCAGGACGAGTCACACAGTGCGCAATATTTTTGCTATGTAGAGGGAGTAAACGTCGCAGGAACTTCTCATTGAGATCTGTAGAGTGTGTTCAAACACCGGAGGAAAAATCAACTGTTAGTTTTTAAGAAATGGTGTACTCTTTTATATTACAATGGGGGGAAAATCTTGAATAACGAAGTGAAGATTTGATCTCGTATTCTCGTCAATCTCAATGTACCTGTTCGTTAAATTTAAAAAATTCGCCAAAATTTCTTACTATCCCTAAAATTTGATGGAGTTGAAAGACGACAAATTGGCCTCGCAAAAAGAAATCTACAATTTTTCCAATGCCTTTTCCATGTAATATGGTCATTGGAATTTTGGGAACAAGTAATAACAATTTGTTCAAAGACCGCGAAAAAAGTTGTTCTCAAAATTAAGAGGATGGTAAAGATTCTCTAAGGGTGTAAAGATGATAAGACACGTACAGAACACCTTCTAATAACACGTCGTCAGTTGAAGAACTCTCAACAGCGTGTATGAAGCAAAGTAAGCTACGAGCTTTTATTGACTTACATTGTAACATTGTAAACTTTGGTTATTAACAACTTCGTAGTCACTTCAAATATACGTCTCTCCGCTCGTTCGCCTCAATTTTCTGGAAAAATGAAACGAGCACATTTATACTTGATCATTTTACTTCCCCTGTTTTCAAGGTTTCATGCATTCTAAAAGTCGCCGATCAACTGAAAAATGACGGACAACGAAAAAATTATTCTTGCCCATTTTCTAGAAAGAAAAAGCTGAAACCACAAAATTTCTCTATAAAGCTGGTAACTGTAGAAAATCCTTTCTTCTACAAACTTGCGTTCCCTAATTAGAAGACTAGTGGACGACTATCGAATATTGACGGCGAACTATTGCTCATCATTCTGGATCGCGACTTCCACACCATCCACAAGACACCGGGTATGAAAATGAAAATTATGTCTGAAGAAGTGTTGAAAAATAAGGATTTGTAGACCTACATAATGGATGGTTGATCGCAACGTACCATAATACATTATGAAGGTCCGAAGATCCTTAATTTTTTATAAATTCTTACGAACAATGCCTTTACAGGCTTACGTGACATGATAAAGCTTTTGCAAATTGTTATTGCGAGACTAACGCGCTATGGTGCCTTCTGGCGTCAAAATGTACATGAAGTCTTTTAAGCAAGCCAACGATCTTCACCCAATGAAATCTTTCTTTTCTAACTAATATCATACCCAACATTCTCCGAGAAGGAAGAAGGAAAAAAAAAAAGAATATGAGAAAAAGAGGGAGTATATTGGTTAAACAGCTCACAGTAATCATCCGGATATCATATAAGTCGTGCACCCGCTGACAGTGTAAGTCGTGCACTTGCTCCATAGATACCTGCAGACGATTCTTGAACCGTCACCCCGCTGAGATTGAATAACCTACAGCGTCAAGACAATTTACAGCTGGGAGAAGAAGAAAACAAAAATCAAAACAAATCTCGAAATAATACCAGGCCAAACAACATTTAGCACGTGTGCTGGATCGGTGAACGAATTAATTTGTTATAATGATAATGGTGCGTCGTGTTTATTGATTCTTGAAAATTGATTCGTTTTACCCTTCCTTTCAAAGTTTTAATTGAGGGTGATATAAGTAGAGTACTAGAATGATTTAAGTGAAGAGATACGCCATTTTCTATCGTCATGAACCCTCCAAGGTACAACGCATCATGAGTAACCTCGTGGATCAACGGAAAAACCCGAGATCTTCCACTCCGCAATATTGCACAAGATACATTGTACCTTGGAGGATTTTTGAACGATAGAAAATGGCGTATAGGTGCCATGAAAATTGAAATTTATTCCAAACTCAGAACCGCAGAAGGTCAGCGTTTGAGTTTGAGAACGGGTCAATGTGTTGCTCTCTCTCGCACCCCCTGTCTCTCTCTCTCCTTCTAAAGAACAACTATTCTGGAAAGGATTTAGTAGGGAAGTAAGATTTTGAAATGCGTTTGAAACTAAGCAAATTTTTTCTTTTAAATCCACTTATAACGCAAGTCCCTGATAAGTACACAACTCTGTAGACCAAAATGATGTGACTCGGATGAGAGTGAGTGATAATGTAGTTCCTTCCTCCTCTTTTTCTATCGTAGTATATTAAATCTGATCTTTTTTTTTTACTGTACAGGGTAGAAATATGCTCCATCCCAAATCGTCCTTCACGTCTCTTAGCAAAATTTCCCGTTGTTGACTTTTTCTTTCTCTGAATACATTTCTCTCTCAAGTGAGGTGATGTCCTTATCATACCGTATAATTATTTGTGGAGTGTGGTCCGTTAATATTGATATTACTACACTCTTTCATCAAAAAATTGCGCTGGACATCGTGGAAATATCGAGTGATATCCGATTGTTTTAAATAACTCTACGCGTGATCACCCTTGTGCCATTATTCAGTCTGACATAACTGATATCGTCAACCCAGGAGGCGCTTCCCGGCGACCCTTTTGTACTGTGAAGAACGCGTTACAGAATACTTCCGACCTCGGTGGGTGAAGATATCTGGACTCTTATCGTGGCTATCTACAAATATTTGAGTTCGGTATACTTTGTTCCACAATTATTTGCTTCCATCACTTTTGTAGTTCTTCTTTTCACTAACGTAATCAATTGCAAAGTGTTCATTTCGACGATTTAATTCATGTACTTTCAAGAGCGCGCAGTTTTCTGTATCCTTTCTTTAACTATAAATGTCGAATCGTAGTGAAATTAATGGAGATCTTCACTAATTGGTCTAGATCTACAATTCATGGGTTTGAGCTGAATGAACGATTAATCAAAACATGATTGTTTCACCCTAACCTAGAAAAATCTGACCCCTGTGTGGAATTTTCTGACTGTTTTTCATTTACGAACTCATTTAACGTATAAATGACATTAAAATATGTTTAATATTGAGACGAAATTGGAGGAAAATGAATGACAAGTTGACTTGTTGCTCTATTGACTGACTTATCCTGTAAAGGCGATTAATTTACTTGAGAGAATTTGTGACAGCACAATTGTGTGTTCTGCACAGCACCGCGAAGAAAAGCAAATGAGTGCATCCAATTTGGCAACACGAAGTATGAAATGGCCTCTTATTCTGTCAGAAACACCTCCACCAATAGTCTCAGTAATATGGAAGTTCATTACACAAAAATGTCAGTTTTTTTCGAGGTATCCATGGACAAGGTTTCTAATTTAATAAAATAATAGTGACGAGAATTGATTAACGCATTGAAACGTTGACTCTCAGTCGACGCGCTGATTTGACGTTGAATCGAGTTTGCCAACTGGTGCGCCAAATATCTATCAAAAGATTTTTTTTGTTATATTAGGCTGCTTCATGTACTACAGTAATGAGACTAAAACTTTTCAGGACTTCTTGACATAAATTCCAGAATGACTCTCAGCCTAAAGTTATCAAAATTGTGTCAATTTGAGATCTACATCGGTTTTTGATTGACTTTACCTGAATGCTATTCACAAAAAAAAACTTGCAATACCTGTCAAAATTGCATCATCTGAAAGGGATTCAGAATCAAGAGTTGATCTCCAGTCGTAGGGCGATTGATCATACTTCGCGCATGATCGATTGGGCGTTTCAGTGTGTAATCATGACTGCAATCGTGATGAATCGGTCAACAAATTCGGCGTCCTGTCAACGTCGGCGTATATTTGATTTTAAGTCTGAAATAAGGATTATTGATTCGTAGTTGGTGACAAAAAATAACAAAATACTGCAGAATTATCTGATACAATGATACTCGTATGGTTCTAATCTTTGAGTAAATTTTAGGAAGTCGTGATATGCAAAATAGGAGGTAAAATAGCGTCACAGAATCAGTTTTTCAATCATATCTCGAAAACACGTGGAGATATGAGAAAAATACGTCAGTTCAAAAATAAAGGTCATAAAATTTTAGGTAGAAAAGTATTCTTTCATTTTTTTCGTGCGTCGCCCCACTACATCGCGATTGGGTCTTCAAACGAAGAGTGTACAGAATATCTGTAAGAAAGCCGGGAAGAGGTACGTTGGACGTGTGACGCGACATGCTCAAACAACGGCGCTGCGCCACCTCGTTTACCGCTCAAAGTCGAATTAACGTATCAATCGACGACCAATAGAACATCCATTTTTGTCGACTCGTAATATCGTACATGTGTGAGACTTTTCGACATGAAGGTACAAACATTTTTCAAGTCCATTGGCGTTGCCCAGAAGACACCACGAGGAGATTGAATATAAACCTGGGAAACGGTTAATGCTTGATATTGGGATAGGAACTGTTGTGATGTTCCCTGTGCGGTGGAAAAAAGCCAGATTGGCGTCGATCGACCTGGCCTGCCATCCTCTATCGACCACTTTGCCTGCTGTTCAATGTGGGCAAACTTCTAAATAGAGTGATAGCAAAGCTCGGGGGAAACTTTGTCATAATTATGAGCAACATAATTCTCAATAAGCCTGTGTTTCCACTTTTTGAGGGGTTGTTCACTCGTTTCTACTTCGTTGTAATGTAATTGTTTAGAGCATTAGGTGTGAATATTCCGATTTCTCCGCTGCATTGTTTGTTCTGGCATCGCCAGTTCATTTACTGTTCTCTTGTAAACATTTCGCCGCTCTTTCCGAAAGTAGGTCGTCTTCTCCCGAAATCTATGTCATGAGCTTTCACGGAACCCAACGCAAGTTAGTCGCAAGGATTCATCGACATAGTTTTCTAGCTCCTCAAAACCAGCAACGATGTCTCATACTGGGGGTTCTGTGAAAATTCATCGCAAGAAAATTGATAGCGCGAAAATTTAATGCAATAAAAATTGATAGCAGATGATGAAAATTGATCATTTGAACATTAAAAATGCTTACTTAAAACATTACTTGTTGTAGTACTAAAGATTTTTCCGTGCAGAGAACATCAATGGTAAATTAAAAAACGGCTTTGCTCGCACTATTTTTTTTTATTAAAATAGTACGTCGAAACGTAAACCTCCCTTAAATTTTACTCGTACAAACGAGTAATTTTAATAAAAAAAAAAAATAGTGCGAGCAAAGCCGTTTTTTAATTTACCATTACTTGTTGTTTTACAGAAGTACATAGCATGTTAATAAAAAAAATGATTGGCTGTGGTACTATAGATTAAGATTTAGTTTACGAGTGTGAAATGTTGTGAGCAACACCTCTCAAGAAACGTACTGTAGGCGTTTCCCCATCACTTTCTTCATCGTTGGCTTCATCTGCTTCAAAAAAACGCGATACTACTCGCTGAAGCCGCTTAGCACTATCTCTGTACTTCTTCTTCTTCCTACTTGGTTCCTCCCCCGCAATTTCCTGCTCGTACTTATCCTCCATTAATGATTGCTCCCGCTTAATAGCCTCTAAGAATTTAAAGATGTGCGTGTAGACGGCGTCAAGAGTAGCCTCAAAAACAGTGTGCCGACCTTCGACTGCGTTATTAGTTTTTGGCATATCTTTCCTGGCAGCTTCTGAACAATTCCATCATTTATGAGCAAATAGCGGGGGTCGTCGCCTATTTCGAGTACTCCGTCCAATCCAGGTATCTTCAAAATAATTCAGTCCCCAGTGGCCTCATCCGGAATTGTATTAACGTCACATAATGCCTCAAACGCGTCTACAATTTTATCAACAGGCATAAAGGCGAGGGCGGATAAATGTCGCATGCGTAAAGCGAAATCGGCGTCAGAGAAAGTCCAGGGCGATTTATCATTCTGACATGTGAATCAGTAGTTGCATTCTGGCAGCCCACATCCGCGAACTCGCATTGGTATATTTTGCGATGTATGAAATAAGCAGCCTCTGATGGAAAAGCGTGAAGAAAGTACGCAGTTGAATATTTCACGTGAAAAGTTGTCACTCATATCCGGAGTTTGATAATTTTCATACAGACTGCAATTTTGCAGTTATCAAGATAGTCTGAAGTCTCAACGTTTACTTAAGAATTAATTATTTGTCTGGACGGATTATATGAATAGAGAGTCGAATATGTCCGGCACTGCCGTCCAAAATATGAAAAATTCAAAAAAATAAACAAATAAATGACTATTTATTTATCTATTAATTAAAAACCCGACGTTTCGACAGTAACGACTGTCATTCTCAAGGGTTAAAACGCGTTTTAACCCTTGAGAATGACAGTCGTTACTGTCGAAACGTCGGGTTTTTAATTAATAGATAAATAAATAGTCATTTATTTGTTTATTTTTTTGAATTTTTCATATTTTGGACGGCAGTGCCGGACATATTCGACTCTCTATCTCAACGTTTAGTTCGCGCCGAATCAATGTCCGCGCCAAAATGGTCGCACTCTAGAAACTCGATGAAAGATAGAAATGTAGATTGGAATAAGAGAGAAGCTAATGATAGACAAGCGAAGAAATTCGCTCGACCATTAGTCGGAAAACCTTTAATTCATGAGAGAGATTTTGTTTGTTTTTGCGTATATAAAGACTGTCAGTCGGCGACAATCTAATCACAATCCTGGCGACGTTTTTAAATTCGTCTTATCCAAACCGCTGTCAGACATCCTTTGACCAGACCAACAGAAACAATGCTACGCATTCATAACAAGTAAATTGATATGGCCGCATTTATTGTAGAATATCTCGAAAATGAATTTGTCTTAATCAGACATTGAACACGTGCCATTTAATTTTCATATCCCTTCTTCAAATAAAATCTATGTGTTCTGGGTGGCGACGAGAAATGGTCGACGCACCGAAACGTCGACTCATTTTTTCTTTCGCCAATTGTGGCGCCGAACGCTTACCAGAAAAAATCTTCCACCCACAAACCGGTGACAATACTGCGCGTCACGCCAAATTAAAAGTATTCGGTACCCTCGATATACGAGACTCTTTCTGTAGCCACCTGTACATACGAGTAGTTTCAGTATTGGCTTGTGTTCACTTCTGTAAAATTTGACTCAATGAGCTCCGTCGTAAATCAACCGAATCATTTTTAGGTACCTGCAAGTGAAACGGTTCTACCTTGCAACGTTGCAAACTACTTCCGCATACTTCCGTATTTGTATGCGTACCCTTGGTATTACTTTCCCTCTTCTTCTCCTTGTTTCTAGTTCTGTTTAATTTTCAAGCTCAACTCCAATAGTATAGTTTAGTCAATCTCTCTTCTATCAATATTGTACATACGAACGATCGGATCCTAACCGACGGGGTATCGGTCAACACATCTCGGTTCTCCAATTGTATGAATGTCTGTAACGGTGGCAAATTCGAAGACAATAAAAACACTCTCCGAAACAGGTATCTTTGACGTCCTACGGTCGCAGTACGGCGGCAGTACGATTAGAATGGCGACATTAAGGGTTTTCTGGACTTTTCTTCGTTAAGCTTACTAATCCTTCTCCTAAGAAACCAGTTTTTATTTACTCTGCGCGTACGATACTGTACACATTACGCACTCGTGGATCAGCTGATTGAGTACCTGTACAGATTCACAAATACACAGTCGGAAGACGCCAGACGACATGATCCGAGATGTCCCCCGAACTGCACGGAGATTAAGGACTGTTATTACAACACGTTGGTTAGTGCTAATAATGCTAACGGACGTTGAATGAACCGAATTCGGTCGGCTGGATGGCTGTTAACCTACACTTGAGTGCTTAAAATGGTCCTGGAAAAAAACCTTAATCTCCGAAATTATTGAATCTCAATTCATGAGAGCGTAATTTTTTGAATCAATATTCTGAGTTTTTCCGTGTACTTGGAGTCGTTGGGTAGCGCTTTAGCAATCTTTTTAGAATTTTAATAGTACGAGCTTGCGTAGAATGTCGCTGCTTCCAAGCATTGAGTTGGTTATTACACGGAATCAATCTCGAATTCAGTTCTCATATCATTCTATGATTCATCCGATAATGAGAATAAATAAAATTCAGATTTCAACATTACTGCACCAGCAGTACAGCATTCTCCGATGGAACTTCTTCCTAGCCCTTATACTCGACCGAACAAACTTCATTTCATTTTCAAAGATATGCCAATGCAAATGGTGTAGAAACAATGATGAGAAGACCTAAAGACGTTGGGAGCTTGAAACTCGCACGGTACGACTCGCGATATTACCTCACAAGAGATCTATGCCTTTGAAATTTAAGAGATACGTATGCAAATTCTGATGATGATTCAGTAAAATCTGGTTCATCGACGAGCAATGTATGGAAATTTCTGTTTTCCCGAAGAGGGTTCACATGTATTTTGGCAGATTCAGATACGAATTATAGAAAAGAGGCAACTCATGCGCGGAACTGAAGATTGGAGTAGATTAATTACCTAATCCTAATTACCACTAGAAAAATTGAGTTTTCTTCGCCATAGCTGCTGTCTTGTAATACTGTCTGAAACTTCCTACTACGTGAGAGAGTTTTTGATGAGACAGAGATTGTTTAGGTGCTGACACTCTGTTGTTGAACTCCCAAGTCCCGGCCGCCTTCTTGAGCTCAATGATCGAACGCGACCAAAAACAGATGGGAGGACAAAGGAGCCGGGGCAGTCTTTGCGTCTCTGGTCCCCATTGACTGATCCTAGTGGGGGAAGAAGGTTGACGAGCCTAATGGCGTTGACCTCAACAGAAAAGGAAGTTGTCCGGGAGAAGGACTCTTCGGAGTACGTCTTCAGAAAATCGATGACCATTGACCTTGACCTGATTTCGTGATTTTGTAAAATCTCCACAGGGCTAGCCAGTTAGGAAAAGTCGCTCTGTTATTAAAGAGGCTGGATAAATTTTACCTGTTCACATTGTGGTTTCGAGATGGTTGAGAAGCTGCGAGCTTGGCATAATTTTGACTTTACTACTACGCATACGAACAAGAGGGCTTAAGACGACTTCCACCTTCAGGTTTTAAAACGAAAACGTGGAAAAATTTCGTTTCTCAAGCTGCGGAGATGGAAAATTTTGACCAATTGAAGTAGGAGACTGGGAAAAACTTTCGATGCTTGAGTCACATAGAAGAAGAGAGTGGGTCTCGGGAAATTTTTGAATTATGAGCTATATTCAAGAAGGAGGCTCGATTTTCCGTTGATGCGCAAAAAATGAAGATTTTTATGTCCCCTCCAGTTTTTGGGGCAATGAATGCTTTTTCAAAACTCTAGTGTCGTTCTTGTGAGATTGTCAAGGTTAAAATTGAAAGGGAGAGGAAAAAGATGTTAGCCTAATATATTAGGTTATATATTGCCAGAAGAAGTAGAAGACAGTTGATCAATATTGCCTCCCCCCCGCTCTCTATCCCAATGATAATACTTTGTTTGTTGAGGTCATCTTAAGCTCACCTTTGATTTAGCTCAGTTCGGCAGGGTGTCCACTTGTCTGGAAAATCTGGAAGTCAGGGAACAAAAAAAGTTCAAGCTAAAAAGTTTTTCTTCTTTTTTTTTCCTTTTTTTTCTTTTCAGTGGAGATTATGGACTGGAAAAACCTGAAAAAGTCAGGGAATTGCATTTCAGAGAAAAAATGGACACCCTGTTTGTGGTGTTAGCTGATGGGGCTAACCTTCAATCTTTTCAACAAATATGGACAGAGGTCTCGTTCCCTCCTCCTCAAAGTAATCTTCCCTATGGTCATGAATCAATACTAGTATGAAGAGAGGCTGCCCATTTGCTCACTTCTTTATCGTACTTCTCTGAGTATAGTTCGCTAAATCGCTTCTCTCCCTCTCTCTGCTCTTGATTTTTCTAAGTCCTCTGTATAATTCGTGACAAGTGATTCGTCAAAGTCCCTCCGCTTCAAGCAGGTTCAACCATCTGTTTCGAGAAGTACCTCACACAAAAGTAATAGCGGTTTTTTTGCTGAGAAAAAGTGTAAAATATCTGTTACCAATGTCTTACATCTCGCAAAAATTACTCTCGCGTCCCAATATTCTTGCCATACGGCGCGGAATGTAGATCGTCTTTGATAGAAGAGGTGTTGACGCGGTCCATACTCAGTCTGAAATCAAAGAGTGACTTGAATCATTCGCATTAGTCAAAAAAAAAAAAAAAAAAAAAGGAAGGGTAAAGTAAAATTTCTTTGTTCAATGTGTCACAGATGCTCTATCCTCTTGAATCTTAAACACTTGTGCTATTCATCTCCGGGAAAGAAGTATTATGAACCGTCTCCTCGAGCTCTTCCCTTCCTCTCTTCCTCTTCCTGACTTACTCTCACTTAACTACGTGTGCTCCAAGTAATTTTTCTGGAGCATTACCTACTAATACTTCGTTTGCTTGATATTTCCTCTCGAGTAGCCGTCTTTAAACCTTGTATCAACAATTACAAGTCTCCTTGCGTAAAGCAGCCTATTCCTCAGAAATTCATCTCTAATTTTTTTCCACCCTCATTCACACGTTATTCAGAAAACTGGAGGAAGTCAAGATATTGAGTAATCAAAAGAAGAGAGGAATTTTTTACACAATTCAGAAAAATTTTCTGGTTTCGTGTATTTTCTAAGCAATCTAAATCAAGAGACTCCTTGAAAGCTAGGAAAAAGTGACCTGGATTTTTGGATTTCAAGCATTTGTAGAGGCTCATAAACGTTGACGGGTTGTAATTTTTGAACTCTAATATATTTTCTTCGTGATCTGTTGGAAAATTTTTTTAAAATTTCAGAAGAAGTATATTGGTGACTAGTTTTGTAGTGACCAGTTTTGAATACACTCTGATTTGAACTTCTTACGTTTCTACAAATTGGAATTTTGGAACAATCATTATTTCATCGAGTGCCATGTTTTTTCTTTTTTTAGTCACTTCTCAAAGTGTCAAGTCGCTTTTTTAACTGGGAACAAAATGGACTTTTTGTATCATGAACGCACGAAAAAATGTGACGAAATTCCACAATGGGGCAAGAACGCTTAAGTGATCTCGCAGTATTATCGATTGAAAGAGAAATCGCAGAGAAAACTGATTTCAATGCCATAATTCATAAATTTGCCGTGAGAAAAAGTCGAAAAATTAAACTTTTGTCAATTTACGAGTATCAATTTTAGTAATGTAGAAATATCAAATATCCATATATTAAAAAAATTCGGGATCTATCCTTTTCACAGTTCGTGTGGGCGTTCTACTGGATGGATTTGCTTCATTTTTTTTTATTCTCTTCAGAATGACCTCTAGATTAGCCACCAAGCATTACTTAGTGCCTTACTTCACGTGTTCCCCACTTACCCGCATTTGCGTTTTCTCCCCATGTATTTCTTATGGAAAATTTTTCATACATTTGGTTGAACGCAATGACAGTCCGTCAGGCCATTCTACTGGGCCGATTTGCTTCAGAATGACCTCTAGATTAGCCATCAAGCATTACTTAGTGTCTCACTTCAGGTGTTCCCCACTTATCTCCATTTGCGTTTTCTCCCCATGTATTTTTTATGGAAAATTTTTCATACATTTGGTTGGACGCAATGACAGACCGTCAGGCCGTTCTACTGGGCCGATTTGCTTCATTTTGTTTTATTCTCTTCAGAATGACCTCTAGATTAGCCATCAAGCATTACTTAGTGCCTTACTTCAGGTGTTCCCCACTTTCAGGTGTCCCCCACTTACCCGCATTTGCGTTTTTTCCCCATGTATTTCTTATGGACAATTTTTCATACATTTGGTTGAACGCAATGACAGACTGTCGGGCCGTTCTACTGGGCCGATTTGCTTCATTTTGTTTTATTCTCTTCAGAATGACCTCTAGATTAGCCATCAAGCATTACTTAGTGTCTCACTTCAGGTGTTCCCCACTTATCTGCATTTGCGTTTTCTCCCCATGTATTTCTTATGGAAAATTTTTCATACATTTGGTTGATTGAACGCGAGAAGCGTAGCTATTTAGTAGCTATAGTATGTATGTTGACTCATCCAGCAGTGAGAGAGGCATGAACTTGAACATTGGTACCTTCTATCCTTTTTTTTTTTATGTATATGAAAAATCTTTCAAGAATAACTTCATGACAGTCCGTCTGGCCGTTCTACTCAACCAATTTGCTTCAGTTTCTTTAATTTGTTCATTTAGCACATCAGCTGAGCCATTAAGGATCAACAGCCGCTCGACTTAAGGTGTCCTTGAATTTTCCTCAATTGAGCTTTTCACATATTATCTATCCATATAGTAAAAAAAATTCAGTAAAACTTAATAAAATTCGCCAGACATTTTATTGGGCTGATCTTTCCTTTGAAGAAATGCTTCCGACCCATAGATAAGCCATTACCCATTGGCTGACCCAGTCCCTGACTTCAGTTTTGGGTAGTATTGAAACGCGATTTTGACCTGTACATTTCTTATGGATATAGGTATTTTTTAGATGAAATTGAACCATTTTATTCAGTTTACCAGCGTCGAACTAAACAGACCAGACTGATCTTTCTTTTTAAATGAATGCCTCCCACCAACAGATTCGCCGTCACTCAACAATATTACTCCGCCTTCCTCACCAATTTTCAAAAAATCGAAACGCAATTTTTCCCTGTACATTTCTTAAGGGGATATTTGTGAAAGGAAAACGAACCCCGTTTTCCAATTTGCCAGGGACTTCAACTGAACAGGTCGGGTTGATTTTTTATACCCTCCGATCCGCCATCACTCCTTGATCAACTTAGCCTCCCTTACAAATTCCCAAAACATTAAAGTGCGGTTTCACCAATTACATTTCTTATGTGGATATATTCCACCTCCCTGTCCAGGTGTCAACTAATGCTGCGGAGCAGCACAGGTCATCTAGTAAGTATTGTAATCTTGTTCTGGCCAGTTGATTTTTTTTTCCGAAAGGCGCCAAAATCTTGACGAGCCACAGGCGCTCGAACATCACGCGCCGCCACTGCACTATTGACTTTTAAAAGTAGCTGAATAAAATTTTTTCAGGTCCATCTCCTTCTACACATTATGTAATTCGAAGGTTGGAATTTTCCAATCCAGCTTGAAAAATTCCACTCGCACGACGAACTGTCGTAAATTTCCAAACCAGCCCCCATAAAAAATGTCCTTCGTTAAAATTTGGACTTTCCATCTGCGTTCAAGGAAAGGGGCAGAAATTCGTACTCGCAAACGCCTGCATATTCTATTAATAATAACTTCATAATATGTTTGGAAAGACTTCGACCGCCGAGGTATATGAGGAGTTATTACGGCTGCCTTTTGGACAGATAACTTCTCTCTGCTGTGTTTGAACACGATCGACGATGAAAGTTTGGCATATTGTGGGAGAGTTGTTTTCGTTTTCGATTCGGCGAAAACATGCCGCATTAAATCAAACGGATATTTTATAGATACGGATACGAAAACGCGGCACTACAAATGTAAGATTCCCTTATCAAATCTGATTGATAGTTCATTCTCTCACGTCGCAGCCTGTCCGCATGATTTGATGAACTTTTTACATTTTCGATTATCGTCCTCATTCCTTTGTTTATCATAAGATTCGAATTACACGTTGTTACCAGTATTTTCATTTCTCGGAATACCGTGCATAACGTTCTAATCTCTGAACTCGTGAGCAACGCCTGTGCCTCAAATCGATTTTAATTTATTTCGCACTTACATTTTTTCGATTGTTCGAATGAATTTATAAGCATCAATTCCAATCCAAACGTAGACATATAGAGGGTCGGTTAGGGATAATGTGTCCTCGAATAAGACCTCTTAATTCTGGCGAGTAGACTTTCTTTCGAGTACGAGTATTTCTCCTCGTTCTAATCGAATCGCGTGTAATAAAACCAGCTGAGAATGGGCTGAAAGGGACCTGTTGCTCATTGGACGACGCCGTTGACGACGTCGGCGACCGCAACGTTACCTAAGGCTCTTCTAGACATAACAAATTAAAACACTTCCTTTTAGAGGCGACGACGACGACGACGACCTCTTTTAATCTGTGACTCGCGTGTGTATGGCCTCCCCATTACCGAGTTGTGCATCCGAAATTTGTAGATGGCGATTTTCCGCTCTTTTACGATGTACAGTATTTTCCAACGTATAAAATACCCTAACAGATTAGACGCTTCCGTCGCCGCCACCCTACTCACATACATTAGCATGTTGCGTCAAGAAGTTTTTCCGATAGTCATTAAAGTTTTGAGGCTCGATATTTTTTAAGAACGCCGACGAGAGCATTCGCGCTATTATATAAAGTTTTAGAATTCACGCACACTTCATCGTTCGCCACTCGTTCGAAATTACAATAGAAACAGAAATAATATTTTCCACCAAACACGACGAGATTCAATATTTTTCTTTTCTTTCCTCTCTTCGGTGAATAGAGAGAGCCTGTGCAATGTACTCGAAAATAGGGAATTGAGGAAAGCGAGAGAGAGAGAGAAAAAAAAACTGCTATAGCTGAATGATGTATTCGAGCTCGCTCGTGTATTTATATAAAAATGAGAAAAGCGCAAACAATCTACATCGCCTCCGAGATGAGAAATAAAAGAGTGAGACAGCGTGAGGAAGAAATGTAATTTAAGGCAAACTGTATTCGAAAAAGTTACGAAGAGAGCGTGGCGTGGTTGCCATACGTTACCGGGTGCGCGTCAAGTCGAGCCGCGGGCCCGCGGCAAACACGGCGTGTGCATCGTGAAAAACACGAAATACTGTGCAAAAAAGAGGTGACTGATTGAGCTCGACGTTAAAATATACGTACGTACAACCGGAAAAATTCTCTTTTTCGCAGTCGTATTTGTCTTTATCGGGGTGTGTGTGCTTCGCTATTCAAAGAGAGAGAAGCTATACGCGGCACTGGCGACGCGACGTTCCCGCGAGACGCGAAGGGCGCGAGCGAGTTCGCGAATATCGATTTTGGAGTGGAATAACGGCGAAGCTCCGTTACTGCCGCCGTCGCGCGTATCATCGTAGCACCGAGAACGAACATCGCAAATGATGAATTCTTTGTTTTCGTTCTGTAAAGACTCCCTTCCGAGTTCGAAGTTACATTTCCACCCCGCCATCCCTGTCTTACCTATGCTCGTCCTTCGCTCGCTCCGTATAATTCTTTTTGTCTGGTTCGTAGCTCACTTATCGTTCGTTTCTCTTCGTTGCAACACGTATTCTACGACGACGATGCGCTCGGACCTTTAATCTTTCTTTTTTTTTTTTTTTTTCGTCAATCGCCGACGTCTATCTTTTACGACGACGCTCTTTATTGAGATACAATTTTTTTGTGCTTGAATTTTTTTTAGTTTTGACATCGCAACATCGCGCGTATAATTTTCGCCCTCATCTTATATGGCAGGGCTTTCGGTTGCGTACCACGTTTTCTGTACTCGCCGACGATTTAATAACCTCCGAAAGTGAAGACGTGTCCGCGATTTAGATTTCTGTATTCGTATGCTGTGTTTAAGGCTGTGATTGATTTACCTATATTCGTTCTAATTTTTTTCATTCTCGTGTGCTAATGTCTCGTGTGGAAAAGTTTGTCGTATTTCTACATCGTGATGTACTGTGATGGAAGAATCGTATCCGAGCGAACCATTGAATTTGGTTAAGAAAAAGAAACCTATAGCCGTGGTCGCACCCTCTCCAGTGAACGAAGATTCAGATCAGTCTACGATGCCATTAGCTGCTAGTATTTATTCACCCAACAAAGAACGAGACATGCTACACGAACAAGAGGAGAAAAACGCTAACGAGATGTTGAACTTTCGATCACCGTTCTGGAATTTACCATCGGAACCGAGCAGACCTCGCAAAGACACTAATTCACCTTGTCCTTGGAATCCTGTTGTCGTACCTGGAGGATACACTCCTACTCCTCGTGTTACTCGTCCTATTGCCCAGATCTCGCAGCCTCCCCTCATTCCTTATCCCAACGAGTGGGTCGCCGCTCTAGCCTACTTACAGCAGCTGGCTAAGCTGCCTTTGGTGAATTCGTCGTACCTGATCCCTCCGACGAACGGTGCTCCAGATTCACCTTGGTATTTTCAAAATCCACACATTTTAAATTTCTCCCCGTCAGCGCACATGATGAATACGCCCCTTTTTAGAGAACGTTCTCCCGAGTTGGGTCGCGGTTCAAGTTTCCTGGAGAGTTCAGAGGACACGGCCTTGGGAAAGTCGTCGCGGAGCGGCGGGAAGAAATCGAGCTCTAGGTAATGTACACGCTTGAATAAGAGGCAAAAAATTATCGTCGATTCGCGTCCGCCTTTGAGTGGAGCGGACGCTTGTACACACGAGCTTTTACGTACAAAAGGGAAATTACTTGATGGCGCGAAGAGGTCGTCGCTATCCGTTGCTAATAATTTACCCACCTGTTACTTCTCACGTCCTTCTTCGCACAAAAGAATTAATTGTGGCACGGCATACACGAGCGATAGAGAGAGGGAGAGTATCTTTTGAAAATGCATTTTAGAATTACATCGCGTTTCGATGGCTCAGCGTTTGATGTTTTAATTAGTGCGCGACGATAAGAGATTTTACCAAGTACTGAAAGCTTTGTGGTGCAGTAGGTCGATTGTTGTACGAGGGTGTAAAATGAGCGAACTTTTGTACGAATGCAGCCGTATACGTGAGCGGAATTTTCTCGGTTCTTTTTTTGATTCTCTTTAAGTACAGTAATCTAGATTTTTCTCATCTAACGCATTTACTGATTACAGGTCGTCCGTAGATCATAAGCATTCATCCAACGATAGCTCAAAACTTCAAGACGCGTGTCATAACGCGAATAGTCAAGGTAAGGTTAAATAAAAAACACGTGCACGAAGAAAGAGAATAAAAGGAAAATCAATTTTTGTCGATGTTATCTGTGTATAGCGATGGTTATTTTTGAAAAAATTTATTATTCTTTTCCTCGTAGATAAGAAAAAGCCGCACATAAAGAAACCTTTAAACGCGTTTATGCTGTATATGAAAGAAATGCGGGCCAAAGTTGTCGCAGAATGTACGCTTAAAGAGAGCGCTGCCATAAACCAAATATTAGGAAGAAGGGTAAGTGTGGCCGAATAACGCTATCACTGTTATTAAAATCAATTTCGCAAAATATGCAAAAGAAATTGTGTCGTTGTTGCGAATGGTTGGCGCGCGAATTTCAAAACTTTTCGCTAGATATCCGCGAGGCGATAAAAAAAAAACTTACCACGTCATTAAACTAAACTTTAGTCTTATCTTAATTAGTGTCCGCGCGAAAGATTATCTGACGCTTTCCTTTTAGTTTATTATTATTTTTGTTATACGTTTTCCGAGTATATTCGAAAAATCTTCCCCCTTTTTTTTTTGTTTATAATATTATTGGTTTTTTTTTTTCAAAGCGCGTCGGCGAGAGAAGGACGATTTTAACGACGACGCTCTCTGTATTTCGTTTAATTTTATCCTGATGTTTGGAAAAGGATTGAGAAATTAATGAGAAAAATATACATTTTCGCAATACGACGGGGCGGTTGCGAATTTTCTCCAGTTTATATACCGCGTATTGATTTTGTGACGTCATCGCGCTCCCGAAACATTTGCAACAACGATTTAATATAATATTATAGTAAAGTATACAAATTTAGTTATAAAATTGCGATTCAAAATGGAGGAAGGAAATATGTTTTTTCGAATCACGTTGGTAATATTCGCCGTATGCTGTAGATGTCGAAAATGCACCAGCCTTTGCAAAAAAAAAAAAAACAAAAAAACATATGCCGAAAAATCAGGCTTCAACTTCGTCACTTTTATAGAGAGGAAACGAAAAGCAGAAAGTCAATTCTTGTCGAATTTAAAATTTTGATCTGATCGCGTGAAACTTCGCTTTTCTTTAAGAATTGTTCGTAATTTCGTCGTACAAATACTTGATCGAACTTTCACTTAATTTAGAGACGTTGAATAATTTCTTCCTCTATACTTCTGAACTCTTACCGATGGCAACACGAAACATCTGTAGATGTGATTTCGAGCTCTAAACTCGTGCAATTGCGTTCTTAACTTCTGAAACCCTTTAGATGGAAAAATTTCGACGTTAGATGCGGGACTTGGATTTTTTTTAATATGGTTAGTTTGACGCTTCTTACACGGATGAATGTTTTTGAGCAGAGGTTCGAGGTGGAAATTAGGGTGGCGTAGACCTTGACCTGTTTTCGAGGTTTATATTTTTGCACCCTGGAACCGAGGTTAATGGCCTAGGTTTGGGACGACTCGAGCTACAGAGGCTAGACTAAGAAGACTGAGGTCAGACATGAGGACGTGAGAGACTAAGGAAGGGTCTTGTGCTAGTATAATGACCTCGACTATTGACCTAGGTCAGGAGGAAGGCTTGAATACTGTCAATATTTCAAGTTTTAAGGATGGGAGAGAAGGGAGGAGTGTGTCAAGCTTGAGATTACTTCGACTTTTGGGCCCTTTTGGAAAGAAAATTCTCTGATCAGAGCACATGGAGTAGGATTTTGAAAGTGTTTTAGAAAAACGTTGTTGCTATTTTGCGGCATGATGTGTCCGGGATGAAAGATGAGGATTCTTTGGATGACGGGATTAGTAAAAGGAGGTCTTGGATATCAAATAAGGATTATAGAGAATCAGATAGTATGAGGAATTCGCGGCAAGGAAAGAAACGGGTGAGGGAAGTTCGCCAGGTAATATGGAAGCGGAGTTTCTCATGTGGAAGGATGGACTGCATATCCGATTCTGGTTCTCGATTTGGGTGTGTCCGTGTAACAAAAAAGGTGAGGGGAGAGGGGAATATGCGACTTTCAGTAAGATCGATACAGATGGCAGGGATGGAGGTAAGGACCTAAGTTTGAGATGAGAGCTTGGATAGGATTGGGGCGACAGAAGAGTGAATTATATGACCTGGGGCTGTTGAGTAGAAGAGCGCGGTAACGATGAAAAGGAACACGTGCCATAGCACGTAGGCTGAGCGAAGGACTGAGGCGTAGTGCGTCGAAGGTTAGTCTGAATCCGGCAGATTGAATAAAGTTCAACATTTTAGTTAGGGAAATTGGGAGAACCGTAATCAAGTTAGGAACGAATTCAACTATTGTAGAGTTGAAGAAGTCCGTGGGTTATTTGAGAACACTCAAGGAAGTCAAGTATTTCACCAGGAGATTTTGGAGTCGAAAGTGAAATCTAGAAACTTAGCCGAAGTCTGCATGGTAATTGTGAAGTTCAATAAAAGCAGAAAAAGAAAGAACGCGCGTAGGGCGTTTGAGAAGAAATGTTGCACCCTAGAAAATTGGAGAATTATTTTTTTGAATTCGGCGAAGTTCAATAAAAGCAGAAAAGGAATTCGAAGACTAGCAAATGAGTGAATTTCTTTGTTCAATTTTTTTTTTTTTTTTTCATTATTGAAAATTCCAAGTTTAATTAATTCAGGAATCGACCCTCATTATGGGTTAATTAAATAACTCTTCCTCGTTTTCTTCCATTCCTACTTCAGGGAATCTGAAATACATCAAATAATATTCCTTCAAGTACCTACCTACCTTCCTTTTTTTTTTTTTTTCTTTTTGTAGTCTCATGTTTCCTAATAACGTCTTTGTAAGAATGAATCACCTGCTGATTCAGACTCCCAAGTTTGTTTGTTTCGCTGGCGCATGTATGGCGCGTTCCTTTCTTCATGGCGCTAAGCTGATGAAATCCAGACATGACTTCTTTAGGATGTTTGAAGTTTTTTCTGGAATCCCGGTGAGAGAAACCTAGCTGAACTACTCTTATCAGTCTCAACTGTTCCTAATCTTTTCATGGTCCAATTCAATCTTTTGTTCGTTTCTACCGTTGGGCGTTCGCGAGAATAGGTCCGATGAATGAAAAAAATAAAGTGTACGAAAATGCATTGGGACAGTACCCCGGATTCGACTCGCTCCGCTCGTACTTCTCATACTTCTCACGTAGAGTATTTTTTTCTAGAGGGTTTCTTGAAAATAGCTCGCCTTAATAGGGTTTTGCTCGGGTCGAAATTTTTCCCTCGTAGAAATAGTGTAGTGCAATTTTAGGCTAATGTGATTTCTTGCTATTCTGAAAATCATATATTTTTACCTTTCGATGGAACTGCAGCAGTGGCATGCTTGTAGTTGAAATCCTCTACCAGAAAATTCATTACTCCTAACGCTCTTTGACGAGTCGATCATAGAGCGATGATTTGTTTCTATTTCTGTGATGAACATGAAGAATATTCGTACGTACGTTTGATAAAAAATGGTGCATTTTCTCGTCGCTCGCATTTCTCGAATATTACCAAGATCTCGAAGGAAAAATTAAATGTACATGATGTTTATCCTTTTTTTTTTTTTTTTTTTCGAATGCAATTTCGACCTGATTTTCGTTAAACTAATAATGAATTTTCGGCAAATTTATTCGTATCATCATTTTTGTGGGTGAAAATGCTACCAGAAGATGATTTTATATAATTTTTTCGTTCGAAATTTTTCTTTTTTTGTAATTCATTTTTTGATCATTCTTATTTTCTGGTAGCAGTATATTTTCACGACTTGTGCGTGGTAACGGTATCTCGTTTATTTTATTAAATAACTTATGACTTTTATTTACAATCACGTACACAGTGGCATTCGTTAACGCGCGATGAACAAGCTAAGTACTATGAAAAAGCTCGAAAAGAAAGAGAGCAACATATGGAAAGGTATCCAGGCTGGAGCGCGAGAGATAACTACGGCTTTGGAGCCAAAAAGAAAAAACGGAAGAAAGAACGAGTTCCGATCGTGGATGCGGGAGGAGGTATCCCCATAATATTTCAAATGACCCGTTTGAATATCTTCACTTTTATCTTTTTTTTTTTTTTTCATTTTTTGAAAAACGATTTTGTGTTTTGTCTTTCTCGTTTATTGATACACACACGAATCTGGTGAAAACTTGGAGTGCACTAACTGAAGAGATGACCTTTTCCGTTACTCTTTTTTTTTTAGAAAACATTCCTAAGAAGTTCGTCGCCACTCTTCAAGTGAGCGGACGAGAAAGATAAGAAAAAAAAAAGAAGAATTTCATCTACATACCTGAACTCTATTCAAGAAGGGACCCTTTTCTCAACGGTTTTGGTTAATGTTCCTCCGAAAATTTTTTTTTTCATTGAAGATTTCTTTTTAAAACTCTTTAACAATCTTTTATGTCTTTTCGCTGTCTCGGTCATCTCTTGGGTAAGGAACACGATGTACAATGTTTTTCGGTTTGATAAACCAGGCTATTTGCCATTCTATCGAGGTGGGGTATAGATCTGAACGGGGACATAAATATTTTCTCCATTTTTTCTTACTTGAGAAAGATTTAATATAAAGTCAATACGTGTCGGGTAGCCTGGTTTTTGTTCTCGTGCCTTACTTACATAAAACATTGTGTGATGCACTAGTCGCTTGGGTAAGCCTAGTTTTCAAATAATATTCTTTTTAAAAGTTTTTTCTTTCGGTAGACAATCGCTTTATTTACCGCAGAATAGCCAAACAAACACCTTAATTTTACGTTTTTCTTCTTTTTTTTTTTTTTTACTTTTTTTTTCAATAATATTTTTTTTTCTTCTTTCTTATTCTTTCGATTCCAATACTCGTTTCATCTCTTTTACGAGCGACTATGTCGGATCATGATGTATACTTCTACGGGTTCTAGAAAAAGATATAAAAGATCGTGAACAGACCTATGTCACTAAAAGAGTGCTCAAAAATGCTCTGCGTCGCGCCTTTTCGGTCGAAAGAGGATTTGGGTTTTCAACGCGGGAAGACTTTCTAATCTTAATTGATATGTTTATACGTTTGGCTTGACAGACTTGAAACATAAATCAGAACTTCGAGAGTATCGTGTGTGATTTTATGGACTGCTCGAATGAGTGACTGAAATTTGGTGTAAAAGATTGGTCTTCAGGTAAGAGCCAAATTCCGGTGTAAAATTTGGAAGAATCGTACAGGACCTAAGAACTTCGTAAATCCGAAATAGGGGCTAGACAGAAGTCTTAAAAAGTCGGCCATTTTGAAGAGCTAGTTTTTGTGATTACCCTGTTTGCGAGAGTTGAGCTTCCAGAGCCAGTCGATATGTCCTCATGAAATGGACGGTTCAAAATTTAAGATCCCGAATATCGCTCTCGTGAAAAGTTGTTGTGACTGAAAGCGAGTGATGAAATTAGGATTAGTTTTCTGTTTTTCAAAAATTAAATCTCATTCGAGTTAATTCTCCGTTCTATTCCGTGAATTTTTATTTTTTCTGAGAGAAAGTTAGATTATCAGGTCAATAAACGAACTACACCTCTGAAATTGGTCGATAGAAAATTGTGGTATGCAAAAAAGAGAGTGAATTTCGTTTATGCCACATTCCATTTTCCTCCCTCCTCCCAAAAGAATGAGGATAAGACGTAACGGGGTTAGGATGTGTTGAAATATTCCTTCGAATTTCGATTACTTCTGGTACGTTATCTACCTGAATTGTGATAGAAATGGAAGTCGATTATTATCGAAGATTCACTTTCATGTATCCAATATTGGAGGGGTTGAATCAATTGAGCCTTCGAATCTTCGATGAATTTAGGTGTTTACAGAGTCTTCCAATAAATTAATTGAAGATTAGGTCGAACCAAAGAATCTGGTGAGTGAAAAATTATTGGAATTTCGACTTTTTCGTGATTTTTTTCTGGATCTGTTCCGGTCTCTTGCCAGTTTTTTATGGATAAGAGGCATTTTTTTCCCTTCATCTTGCTCCGAATTCGGATTCCGAAATCAGGACAAGGGTACAGTGCCACAAAGACATTTCATATCTTCGTATCCTTTCAGTGCTCAATCTATAAATTTTATCGGGGAAAGATGATATAATATTTGTATTTCGAACCAGTGCAAGAAATTGTTCTTCAATTAGAAAGAATTCATTTTCATTTTGGTCTATTCTGTAATTCGGAGGTGGAATTTCTTCTGCATTTGACATATTCGTGGGAAACTTATTCGCAGTCATCGGGATATTGGGATCATTTTTTAAATTTCGGTAACGAACACGTCATCGGGTTATATAGAATTTCAACATGCTCAGTTCAGCCGGTGGAGTCTACCTTTGCTCCCTGGAGTGTATGTACGAATTAGAACCGCTTATTTTGTCACATTGTTTAAAAATGTTTGAAGGTATCTTTGTAGGTATCCCGCGAAGAGGCGGCGTTCGGATATTAGAATTGATTTTTTAAACGAATGTGTCATCGTGATTGTAATGAATTCTTTGTGCCATTGAACACACTCGGTTTAGCCAGTGGAGTCGTACCTTTTTTCCCTGGAGGGCACGTGCGAATTAGGGTCGTTCATTCTGTCACCTTGTTTCAAATGTATAAAGGTATCTTCGTAGGTATCCCGCGAAGAGATCAATTGACACCTCGTTAGAGGAAACCTCACCCCCTTGATAATTGATCTGAATCCTTTTACTCTGTAGTTTAGTGATTTCTTATTTACCCGATGACGAAAGGTTTTTTCAAATTAATAGGATTCCTCCAGACTTGCTGTGCAGTCGATGTTTTTTTTTTTTTTTTTGTCCTCGTATGGATAATTCTTGGTACTGAATTGATGTTTTATTTCGAATAAGCTTCATGGTGTGGATCTGTTTCTCGGAGTGCGAAATATTTGTTGTAATACGTGTTCGATGCTGGCAGCAGGACATAATCTAGTTACAACATTAGATCCTTATTAATCGCGTCCACTTTCTGTAACTCTCAGCTATGACTGGATGTAAGTGGCTCATTAACGATTCAGTATTTCTTGGATGTGTTGTGTGTGTGTGTGTGTGACGTCGAGAAGAAACACAAGGTCTCATGAGAGGAACTTTTTTGCACCTTGCGTAGCGTTGCCATGGGAGAAGTACAGAACCTTGACTTTCATACGCCTCAAGTTGATCGAGAAATCATTTCACTTTTTGTCGTTGTTTCGCCTTATACAGCGGGTTTTGGTGGAAGTGGAGCATAGGATAAAGATGAGGAACTCTACAAGAAGGGAAAAATGGTTGTCTTCACAAAGTCAGGGGGCAGTTGATTAGGCGTCCGAAACTAAACGTTAAAATATTTTACACTTACTACTCAATCTATATAGAAATTCATTGTGTTCTACTTAAGAATTTGTAGCTAGACTCGTGCGTTTTGATTGGTTACTTGACTAACACTTCATGTGAGGGTGTAGAAGGTATGCGTAAGAGAGAAGAACAGGTCCGCTACCACTCTTCGACTTTATCAACATGGCGACGGTCCTAAACAGGATGTCTACCGGTCAAGTAAGTCGAGTAAATCAAGTGAAAGTCAAGTATTTGTTAAGAGGTTAAGTAAAAGTCTAATACTTTCATCAATTTTTTTTTTGCCTGTTGATTCATACTTTGAAAAAAGGTCAAGTGAAAGTCGATTGTCTCTAGCGTTTCCTTTCTGTAGACACCCTGTAAAATCTCAATTTTTTGGTGTATTAGAAAACGAAATATTACAAACAAAGTTGGTCTGGTTCAATATGTCTCATATTATGTTTCGAGAAGCGACGACGAGAAAAATTACCATCACAGACTATGGAAAAATCTTGCTTAGGTCTTTGAAAAGTTGTGGCTGTCGGCTCCTCAAAGTATGGATGGCGGAGTAAAATTTCCTCAGGGGAGCAACAATTTTTTTTCGATTTTTAGTTCGTTATTTCATCCTATTGCTGAATCAAGCAACTTTCTTTTGTGGAGGGAGCATTGCCTCTCACTTTTTGTCTGGGTCGAGTAACATTTCACCACCCATGTCTCGAAGAGCGGCTCCGCTTCTATTTTCTCAAAGCCCTGAGCCTTAGTTGAGCTTTTGCTTCCAGGGTCCACTTGCAGAGTCCAATTCTGGCTTCAAGACTCGGCTTTCAGCTCTTTTAAAAGATCAGAAATAACTCTCGAACCCCAGATTCACTTTTCAATTTTGCTAATGCTAGCGCTCCAAGCAACTTGCGAGTATTTAGTCTTCTTGTGTTTGGTTGTAACGGGCAGTTTCAATCAATTTTTTTGATCTAAGGAAGTAAAAGAAAAAGTGGAGAAAAAAAAATCAACCAAATGCAAATTGGAACAGCCTTGATGAAAAGTTGGAAATTTGAATGAATATTCGGATTTACCAATTCTTTCGGGGAATTCTCTATGTTTCTGTCATAAGTCAACCTCGCATTGCTTACTAGGTGGTATAAGAGCCAGACGAGCCTGGGCTCCTTTCCCTGAGCCAACGGCATCTTTCCTCCGCCCTCCAGCTCTGGCTCTGTTTGTCGGTTCTATCTATGAAGAAGAAAAATGACTGCCTCTACCTCTTGAGTTTTCACCATCCAATTCTTGTGGTAGAATTATGTTTAGTTTTCGAAAAAGTTCTGCATTTGTGACCTGCGATGAGAAAAGCATGCTCGTCCAATCAGAGAGAAATGGTGTTCCTGCCAATGGGCAATGAGCATCCTTTACTCATTGCAGGTCACATTTTCATTTCCAATTTTGATATGCGAGCCATATTAGTATCGTACCTCCAAGCTCGAAGAGTGATCGTTCAGATGGGACTTCAAGTTGACTAGAAATTAAGAACTCATAGACTTTGAGGTACAGGGTCTTTTTCAATACGAGCAACTGGGTGTAGAAGAACGGAATTTCGATAACTGGACTCTACCTTACATCCTTACAGCTGGTAATTCATTTTTCTCATGGAGTGATCAGATGTCTCACTTGAACAGTGCATCTACAATTTGAATACGTTTCAGTTCTGTCTGAAATGTTTTTCTTGTTCATTTTTCTGGCCTCACGCCTTATTTGGTTTGGAGATTGAAGTGATAGCTTCAAACCGTCTGTCTTAGTCTTGGAGTTCTAGATTAAATGTCAATATTCTTACAAGCGCTATATTTCTTGTGCATTGAAGGTAAAATTCTTTAGTTTAATCTTGAGAGTTCAGAAATATTCCAATCAGGCACCATGCTTGAAAGCTACAAATTTTTGGAAGCCCCATTTCGAGTGAAAATTGAGTTTCTCAGTCTTAGAATGGTTTAGGACCTCGTTCAAAATGTTCTCAAGTCTTACGTCTTGCTATCTTCCTCACTTCGCTGGGTTTCGAATAATTGAATCTAGACCCTCTTGTTCAAAATTTCGATCATCACTTCCGCGCAACTTCTCCACCCAAATTAGATGACGATATTGTTTAGCTGTGGGAATCGTGACAGGAAACTTACGAATATTGCATGCGCGGTGAACTAGTGTAAGCTCTAAAGCTCGTTTGCTCCGCGTTGCACGCTTCGAATCGTAAACTTCAATGCACAATAGCGAAAACTTTTTAAATACCCGAATACTGCACCGTGCAACATACTTTTTTTTTTTGTTATTCTCCTCTGTTCGTTTTATTATAATACTAGGTACTCGTATAGCCAGAGATAAGGGTGGCGCTAAACTCAACATGATGAATACGTGCAGTTATATTTTTAATATAACGGATGCATAGCGAACCCCTGTTACTCCACATCCCTATTTCCATAGGTACTCTTTACAAAATTCGATGTTTTTAGTTTTTTTCATTTCTGCGTATATACTCGCTCGTTTTACCGAGCGGTATTCGCGTATTTACATTCATTTTTTCCGTTCTTTTTTTTTTCGCAAATTGAACTCCGGAGGAAATTGATTATTATCAAAATTGTACGTTTCCCGATTGGGTACGCAATACATCGATCCGTATTGACGGACGCTCGAGGAAATCGCAAATATTAAACAGGATGGAATTCGAAATTGGCTGGAAATTCATTATCATTACCATCGTTCGCATTTCTCGCCTCTATCTAAAGCGTAAATCTTAATTAATACCGAGGACGGTGCGATTTCGTTCGCACTCTTCTCTTTTTCTTCGCAATACGTCGATTAAAATAATGATTCGCGTTATCTTTTACGATGATTTTTTTTTTTTTTTTCTGCCTTCTGTTGCTCCAATATGTTTTATTTGTTTACCTGAGTTCGTACCGTGTACCAGCGACAAGAGAGTAACTGCCACTAAAAAGAATAAAATATTCGAACGATTAAAAAAATGTAAAAGCTAAAAAATAATGTAATGCAGGATAAAGTCTCTTTCTTCCGTTCGTCTAAACAAAAAAAAAAGAAAAAAAAAAAAAGAAAATAATAATTCCTTCTGGATTTGCTTTCGCTCCTTCGTTAGCTACATTTGATTTTTTTTTTCTTTGTTTTCATTTGAATATTTTTAATAATAATTTTTTAATGTTTGTGTGGGTTTTTCTTGATAAAAAATAGTGGCACGCGTTAGGTCGCGAGGAACAGGCCAAATATTACGAATTAGCGAGGCGTGAAAGACAGTTACACATGCAGCTCTATCCCGATTGGTCATCTCGGGCTAACACTACAAGAATTAAAAAGCGGAAGAAAAAACAAGAAACCCATGATGGAGGTACCCAACTTTTTAACTTATTCCTATTCCCTGTGTTTTTTTAAATTTTTTCGTTCCTGGTTTTAATGCAGGCATTTTCTTCTTTCTTGTTTTTTTTATTTTTTTTTGAATGTGTTTTTTCTTCAGTTTTTTTTTATTTATTATTTTTCATTTTTTTTTGCGATGTAAGTTGATAAAAATTGAGAGAAAAAAACGAAAAAGAAATTGAACGTAGCTCAAAAATTGTTGTCTGGCTGACCGTTTTGAGCGTCGTATTATTGAAAATTACAAATTTTTTCCGAAAGGTGTTTGTTGGCCGTGCATGATTTTTTTTTTTTTTTCTTTTGAAATACGCATTCTGTTCTTCCTTGTATTGTTTTAGCTTATTTCTTCATTTATTTACGTGTTTTATTCATTTTCTTTTATTTTATCTTTCGCTTCGCTATAATTGATGTTGGAAATTCTGTTGTACGTATACTTGATAGTATTCTGCCTTTGCTTCTAACAAGCGAGTAGTAAGTATTGCATAGGTGAACTTCTTGGAACGTGAGAATCACTCATCGATTCATTCTAAGAAGTTTCATGTAGGAATGAGGCCGCTTCGCCGATCTTTCTTCTTTCTCGCGCATGCATTACGCTTTTCATGCCTTGGGTTTTCTATATCAGTTTTTTAAAAATCGTTTTTCATTAAATATGATATTTTGACTTTGAATGCAGCGCTCATCGAGGACGAGAACGTATTCCTCATTTTCGGTCGATTTCATTTTGTTCCAAAACGGGCGTTGCATCAAATTCAAAATTTTTTTCTTTACGAAATCCCCTCCCCCTAAGAGAACCTGCAGCGTAACATTCGACTAATATTTGTATGTTTTCTTTTCCTGAAAATAGGGAACAACATGAAAAAATGTCGCGCTCGGTACGGTTTGGACCAACAGAACCAGTGGTGTAAGCCTTGCAGGTAAATATTTTCAAAAGTTTTCTCACTTACTCGTATTTATGCATGTATTGAACAATTTTCTAATTCCATGAGATTTAAATCGGTATTATTCTGTTTACACACATAATTAATGGTAATGATATTACATATACACGGTTGCTAAATATTTTATTATAGTACGTAATAATGTATGATTTGTGCCGGTAGGACCGGTTTCTATTGATAGATGGGGGTGTGAGACATTAGATTTTGTTGAACAAACATGAACTTCGTAAGGGAAGTCACTAGTACCTACTGTTCACGTCTGAGGCAGTCTATGGTGGGCTTATTTTGAAGTCCGATGAAGCGGATCATCGGGTAGAGAAATGATTACGAACATTTCACGGTGTGAACGTATAGCTCAAGATACGATAATACCTCGATTTCCAAAAAAGTAATTGACAAAAGTTTGGATTGAAAAATGGCAGAAATTGTTGCGAACATTCTCGAGTTTTCGCATTTGTCCGTCTTGATCTTTTCTAGACTTGGAAGACTTCACCAAGGCTACTCGAGGATAAAATGTATGAATTTTACCCTTAAGATTTCTGGGAGCCTCCTTTGCCCTAAAAGCCTGTCGCATATGTAGAGGGTGTCTACAAAGTCAGAAGTAGGCTTTTTGAAAGTGGGTTAAGAAATTAAGGAGAGTCTGTAAATTCAAAGAAGTTTTCAGAAAGTTTTATATTGGCAAACCTGAAGAAGTCGAAAAGAAGAATTTGATGAACCCGTGTAGACACCCTTGAAATTCGTCATTTTGAAAAACATAGGGGGTCAGAGTAGGGCTCTCGCATATCCAATTTTTTGTAAAATGGGGAGCGTATGTCAGGACTTGGAAAATGAATTTTCAGGGAGGATAATTAATTGAACGCTAGATGATGCACTCCTTTCGGTTAACCCTCCGTTCTTACCTGATGTATCGCGAAAAGAGTTGTTCCCAGAAGATTTCGCTGATTCCTGAATATTAGTGAACGTTGACATGTGGTTGGAAATACAATGAACCAATTATCATGAGCCAATTTCTTTCGACCAATAGAAGTAAAGACATTTGATCAATTTTTCGAGTGAGACTTATTGCGAAAGGAATGAGTGCAAAGAGAGACGAGAATTCATAAATTTCGACGAATATTGGAAAATGAAATGACAAAGATGTCTCGACCTTATCCAAGTATTCTTCTAGTTTGGAAAAGTTTCTGTTCCATTTCTCGAGTACAGACATTCGAAGAGTCATTCAATTTTAGGCGGGGTGATCTACGATGCAATAATGTATGGCATATTTTCTCCTAGTTATCCGAGAACAACTGAACGAATGTGAGATGTGTTGGAAACTTCGGAGGGGAGAGAAGAGGTGCGTTCAAGATCTGTAGAACCAAGTTAGAATCAGATGTTATGAATGAGAACTTATTCGAGCTATAAACTGCTCAATAACAATAACCTGAAAACTTCCAAGTTACTGTGTCCTAATGTACCCCTTATAACCCCTCACCTCCCTGGCATGAGTACCGCCCTCGCAGTAGAATAAGAGTGTCCTCCTCAGTAGTTTTTTTTGCTAACATCTCGGTAAAATATTGATTTTTTAGCAAAAATACATCTGTCAAGAATGAAAGATTATGAAATTTCCTACGAGTGTTCTGCTATTCATTTTTCTCCTATTGTCGATAGTATTTCTGTTTATTGCGATAAAAAATGTCTTCTCTATATTATCCACGTTGAATATTCACCTGGTTTTGGCACAGGCACAGGTTGCGCTGAATTCTAATTTGAACTCCAGAGTACAGCATTGAATTTTTTGATACTCATTTCTCTTTAATTTCTACTAATGTCGATGATATTTCAAGTTGAGAATTGAATTTACATAACGTGAAAAAGTCGATGAATTATTCATATGATTGGAACTCATATTGAGTGTGGTGAGGTTCAACACTTTATCAGTCAACTTACGAGAGTACTTTTAGGCAGGGCTGCTTAGCTATGCCGAAGCTATTATCCGTTAGCCGAGCGATTTTCATCAAAAATTAGCTAGCCTTTAGCTTAGCCGTTAGATTGGAATTGCTAACGGCTAACATTTTCTCTTCCCCACACCCCATCCCTCCACATCGGAGTGACTTCCTCCCCTACTTTCACCGTTAGTTTTCAGCTCTTAGCCGTTAGCCTGTAGCCATTCTATTCTTAATGAGTCTGGGTTAGCTGTTAGCTGATAGCCAAAGCCAATCAATTTGAAGGGTTAGCTTTTAGCTAAGTTTTTAGCCAATACAATTGGCTAAGCAGCCCTGCTTTCAGGTGTTACCCCATCATCAGTTGTGTCGCTACTGAAGAACAAGGCCTTAAACATAAGTTTTTATATTATAAAACTGATCCTATTGGTTATAACAATGTTGAATTGTGATTGGTTCACTCTTAGAACATAATAATTCTTACTATAGACGACTGTGTTTTTATTGGCTGTGATATGCTGCGCTCTAATTGGTTTACTTTGTCGAGCTATGTGCTGCATTTCTATTGGCTGCCAGGTTTGCTGCCATCTTATTGGTCGGTTCTGTTCTTCTTCTCTCGTCCAATCACCAGACGGAATAATTTTTCACTGTCAAACAATATTACATTATTCACCCTTTTTGCCTTTGCAATCTCCATCTGTTCCCAGAGTTTTCTTCTCTTTGTGTCTGACTTCAAATATTTCTTCTCTATCGTGCTGTTATTCGGTACAGCGTTTACCACCTCTTCTTGATCTTAAGACTTTCTCCCGGTCTTACCAATGTAGATGCCTCTACACTGCTCATAACTGAGCTTGTAAACTTTGCTCAAAATTTCCTCGTCTTTTCATTCTGTCTGGTCATTGCTGAGTCTCTTCACCCTGGGCAGGTTTTTATGGATGCCTCCATTCACATCAGACCCTCGATCCAGAGTACTTTCTCGTCGTGCCACCATAGTTTCCTTTTTGGGCTTCCATTTTGCGGAATCCTCCCTCCACGCCACCTCTATGGCACCCGTTGCCTTTTGTGATCTGCTTTACTATCTCCGATTTCTTTCACTTCTCATCATTGTTCTTCAGGCAGAAATCGCCCGATAACAGTAGTTCTGGATTGCCACTAACTTGAGCTAGAATGGTGGTACGAGATATTTAGGATGATGGTGTGCGTGTGCGTCGGTTTCCAGTAGATTTTGTATTCTGTTAGGTCCAAATAGTTGATGGACTGATTGCCCTTTTCTACTGCGAATTTGATGCTTTTGTTCATCACATTCGGGAAGGAATTGATCCACCTGTCTACTATTTGTGCGTGACCACACAATTAGATCATCATCTACATATCTGGCTCAGTGTCTGATCGACTTTCTGAACTTGCTGCCCTTCAAAATCTTGTTTGGTACGTCATTTATGAATATCTCCGCCACTTTCGGTGACAGCGGTGATCCTACCGCTAGTCCCTTTTCCTGGCTATAGAACTTGTTATTGAAGCGGCAGTACTTCTGGCTCAAAATCTCCTTCACTATTTTGGCGTATTTCGGCCCGTCGGGGTTCCTATGATATCCGAAAAGTTTGTGTTATTGCAAGGGTATAGTTTTCCAATACGAGCTTTTTTTTTTTCTATACGGGAGCTAGAATTTTAGTCGTCGCCGATACCTGGACGAAAATGAACATGAAGCTCCATTGTCACGATCAAGCCGTTCCCTCAAACTGGCATGATAAGGATCGAATCCAATCCTAAAGTCGGTAGGATGGAAACGGGTTGTTATTTCATCATGTCACCAAGCTGAAACCAGTTCGACGAAACGGTTTTATCATGTAAATGGGGCTTCATTTGAAAAATTGAGGTCAATCCGTATGCATTATACATAATACAAACCCGAGGATTTTGTGCAACAGATGAGAGCCATTTTTGATCACGATTATCTCGGTTACCATCAACGCTGAGGAAACTACATCTCTAATTATTATGGAAGGTATTTCTGCTTGAAAATCAATATTTACCGAACAGCTGAAGTGAGCAGTTATTCAACTGTAAGGAACTGCGACATTTACATCCGTGGTGGAGGGGAAGGGCTGTTCAAGACGTTCGACAATCATACCGAGTTTCATTTTTGTCCGATAGCAAACACCTCTGATATTCCTTGACTAGTCTTCTTCGAGAATTTGTCTGATATAAAGTAAAAATTAGAGCCAGAAGATTTCGTTCTATGTCTGAACCGAGATTCAGAGAGTTTGGGGTGAGTCAACATAGTCAACATTTTCTTCCTTGATTTTGTTCTTACGCCGGATGAAAAACGTATTAATTTTTCGTTCAGATGCGATAATAAATAGCAGAATGATGTTTGCATTTTATCTCAGGAAATATTTTCTTCTAGTTCAAAAAGTTTGAAAGCATTCTAGATGTGTTGAAATCGAAAATTCTAAAGAGGGGTGAAGAGGCGCATTGAAAACGAATCGAGTTTCTTGCCGCCGTGCTAAAATAAGACGAGGGGAGTGAGAGATAATTCTTGATAAATGACTTGCATCGTAATAAGAGTGGAAACTTTGAAATTATTCAGTCAGATTTCGCAATTATAATCGGAAAAACTAAATTTGAAATTAAAAATCCTATCAGATTTGCCAAACCTATTTTTATTTCAGTACGAATTTGTTCACACTCGTGAGGGTCTTTTAACGTTTAAAAAATTTCATTAACATCATACTTTCACAACCCTATTCAAGGATACCCGGAAAATTTGGAGAGCATCTTGGGAAAAAAAAAAAGAAAGAAAGAAAAACACTATAAAATTAGTATTATGTTTTCACAACCCGAAATCACGAGGCGATACCTTAGAAATTCAATGAAAGCAAAATTTCATCATCTCTTACGTCGATATTTTTCCGATGTAGGCACCGGAAAATTCCCAATGATTGTAACTCTCGAAATTTGTGCTCGAGTTGGTCGAGTGGGAAGCGTAAAAACAAATTTTGTCGAGCATATTCAAAAACTATTTTGAAGAGACGTTTTTGGAAAGTTTTTAGAAAAGCTTCCGACTCGCTCATGAAGAAAAAATTTTGATGGTTGACAAAATTGGCTGTGAAAGTTGGAAAAGATTTCGTGATAATTTCAAAAAAGATCGATCAAGTTCGAGTTTATGTGTGAGAGTGCCAACCATTAAGATACTGAATAAGAAAGGTGCTCTTTGGTCAACTTGTTTCTTTTCTAGAGTCCTCTTCTATCAGATTCTGCGGATACTTTTTCTCCTGAAAATAGATGAATATAACATTGGGTTATTTTTTTCTCCTTTTTCTTCATTTCATTTGTTGGGAGTAAAATTTATTTGCATTAGAATATC
Organism: Aspidiotus rigidus; assembly: GCA_035079385.1. NCBI lineage: Eukaryota > Metazoa > Arthropoda > Insecta > Hemiptera > Diaspididae > Aspidiotus > Aspidiotus rigidus. The sequence continues at coordinate 11,216,649 of JAVHKY010000015.1, read as the reverse complement.
GAAATCCGTTTACTTTTTTTATATGAGGTCATCAGAATTCGAATATTCTCGGATTATAAATACTCGTGTGAAAACGTCAGTCAGATATCGTTTGTTATTCTTTATTCAAAGGTTTCATTTCAATTCCCTTCGAAACGTCAGTCTATTTCCTGTCTAATCGTCTAACGAAATTTTTCGACCAAGCTTATACTGTCTTATTTCGTCTTCGGATTTTTGAAGTCTCGAAGCCGTCCCCGATAGCTGAAAAGTCATTACCATTGAGGTTCTTTTCCTACAGTACTGATTTCTTATCTTTGTTAATATCTACCAAGAAAAAATGGTAATGTGTTTGTTTCTTTTTTAATGGTCAGTACTTCGAAGACAGTAACTTCTGTCCATTCACTCGTTTAACGTGCGAATATTGCGAGTTAAAGTATTCACACTTACTTTAGCAATTGTTTCGTTGAAAAAAGCGAAAAACCCTTATGAGTTTTTTTTTTTTTTTTTTCTTCTGTACTTTGACATTTCTTTTGTAATTTTTGAGGCAATTTACTCGTTTATCTTACAAAATATCTATGGAATTATTCAACGATGACGTGCTAGTTCCTTATAGCATAGACTTAAACTTACGGACGTTTCCTTTCGGCACCTCGAAGATGATTCATTGTTATCGAATGATTTTCAAGTATCACTCCCTCAATCACCTCAAAGATATCAAATAAAGGAACCCAACAAATTAATTGGATGAGGGAAATCTCCCTCCTTGAAGGTAGACTAGCAGTCAGAAAACAAGAAAGGAAGAGGATGTACCTTCCCTTCTTTTAAATCGAAATCGAGATTCATCTCCAGGCATGAAATGAAATGGATAAGACTAAAATCGAGGATCAAATGGACAAGGTGAATGAAATTCAAGAAGTCTATGAAGACGATAGGACAAAATGTGATTTACAATCGATACAGTGAAATCACTGATGTTGTGACAAAAAAGGATTACAATCTGATTCGAGTATGGATGAGGGAAGTTGATTGAGGTCTGCTAGAGGGGAGTATGGCCGGGTAGTTGGATGTAGATACGAGTGGGCTGAGACAAAATCCAAAAGAGTTGGATGTCCTCAGTCAACAAAATATGAAACAACTTTTCAAAACCGTGTCATCGTTCACTACATATTCATAGTGCATATCTCTTGAACTTACAGTCTCAGATGGGAAGAATTTGCATTACTTTTACAAGAACTAACTTGGACAGCATTAGGACCTTATTGCATGGCAAAAAATAATGAGATATTATCGTAGTCTTATTAGAATATTATGTACCTGAAAAATAGTTGTAAGAATTAAATCGATGGGTCACCGTATCCGAAACGAAATACAATTTTAATTGTTTAGTTCCTTTGTTTTTACCCCGTCTTTGGTTCTCTTTAAAACGTCCTAATTTTTTATTTTTCATTTGCGTCGTTTTGTTTGTCAATATTTTGAATCCTATTTTTCTTATTATTACTCGTCTTTTTTTCGTTTAAATATTTTGAATTCACGCATTATAATTATTATTTTATGTTTACAAATTTTTTCTTTACTGCTTTTTGCGTTTTACGATTATATCCTTTGTTCATTCAAAGAGGAAAAACTCTGCTTATTTTTGCCTCGAGATAATTTTTATTCTTCTTCCACTTCTTTCATAAAGGAATAATATTCGCGAAAAACGATCGACGTGGCTGCGCTATTCTTTCATTTTGTTTCTCTTTCTCTTTGAACTTCAATTTACTTTATTTGAGTTTTTTTTTTTTTATTATTATTCTCGGGTTACACTATATACAGATTTCTCTGTTCTAACGATAGTTTTTCTCATTTTCGTTTTAATATATACTTTTTTTTTTTCTTTCTTTTGATATTCTTACGATCGTATCCAATTCGTTGCTACATAGCTTCATTTTTTAGCTTTCTTTTATGTTTTCTTTTTTTCTCCCCTCGTTCTACATGAGTACTCTCGAAGTTAATTGAGAATATAAAAAACAAAAGAGAGAGAGAGAGAGAAGAAAGGGGATTTGATACTTCGTTAGCATCTTGTCGAATGTAATCTTGATGACTTGTCGTCCTATTTTATATTTTAATGTAATTATTTTTATCGAATATCTATCTACTTTTAATACTCCTAGGTACAATTTTTTCCCCCATTTTTCTTTATTTTTTCTTATTGTTTTTCAATCAGAAAATGTGTCTTTATTAACAAAGAGAAGAGAAACAATATCATAATTGTTATTACGAAATCGGAAATTTTTTGTGCACACTTCTTCAATAGATGATAGATACAAATAATATCTTTTACGTACACTGTTGCCATAAACCGTATCAATTATATTGTCTTAAATTTTCCTCTAGATCGATCCCGGTTCGTCGTAGTCTAATTTGATAGATGGTAGAATAATTAAACTTTTGAACACTGATTACTAATCATAGAGCAACTTTTTCCTTCTGTCCTTATTTTTAGATATTTTATTGTTATCATCGTCGTTCCTTGAAAAGTTGTAAATATTTTACACGTTTTATAGACACATTTTCTGAGATATTTATTTTTTAAGTTGAATCTAGTATTTTAGTACTCGGGTAGAAGTTTTTTCTTTTTTTTTTTTTATTAGGGTAGGTATTACGTACGGGAGCAGGTGCAGAAGCTTGTTGTCCAGCTTTTTTCGTTAGTCGAATACTGCGGTTTTTTAGAAAAGAAAAAAAAATACGTCAGCAAATCTCGTCTCACGTTGTTTGGAGTCGAATTCTCGCGCGCTTAAGTCGACATTTCCCCTTTTTTGTTTCGAATATTTTTTATTCTTCTTTTTTTTTTTTTACGAACGAGAAATGAGGAAAAGCCCTAAAAAATTGGACAAGAATAATCTTCCTTCGACGCGCAGTTATATTGCTGCGATATTCTCTACTCCGCTGTCGCGAGAAAGAAAAATAAAAATGACTGAAAAATAAAGAAAAGGAGAAAAAAATGAAGAACGGGGTAAAGAAGCGCGAGAGGAAAAGAGAAAGAAGAGAATGAATACAGTTTTCTCGACGACTTTTAATATGTTCAGTGTAAAATGTAACCCGCACTTCTTGCCGTGTTCCTGTTCAACTTTTCTTCTTTTTTTTCTCTCTTTTCGCCAGATAGAGAGACAAAGGATGCAAATTTTTTCTCCATTTTTCCTATTTTAGTTTCAATCGCGCTCCGGAGTTTCTGTTATTTCTCTTTTTTCCTCTTTTTTTTTTTCCTCCCCTTATATATATATTTTTATACTTTTTTGCTTCTCGTCATCTTCTTCAGTTTCTTTTCTCTCTCTCTCTTTTTAATGCTGTGCACTTTTCCCCATCATGTATATATACGATGTCACGTTTTGCGCATATCGTATAACCGTATTTTCGTGAAATCAATAAAAGTATTTTTCTTTCGTAATTTTTCTGTAACGCTCAAAAGATTTTTATTGTCGAGTATTATACTGTGAAAGTGGCGCTCTTCTCCGCACCTCTATTTCTCGGTTGTTGTTTTCTTTCGATACCCGATTTCTGCGTTTTTTCTTCCTCCCTTGTTTATTACGATTGCTCGATATGTATGTCTTCGCCTAACACGTTGCTAAAGAAGAGAAATTTGATTTGTAAACGGTTTTAAATTCCTATAAAACTGGGTTAAGCTCGTTTTGTACGTCAGGCAGCAGAGTGCACTACTTTCTGTTCCAGATATTTATCATCGAGTTTTTCCTATTAGAAAATTTTGATTCTCCTTTTTCGGTATTCGTGTGAGTGTTTTGTGTGTCCAAATGATATCGGAGGGCAGTTCGGATTATGCGGAAAAGACTAGCCTGGAGGGAGAAATCTTTGAAAGATAACGTATCAGAATGATACAATCTGCGATGTCTTTTTTCTTGCCAAAAAACGGCTCGCAATATGCAAACGAATATGGTGTGTTCTTAGAATAAAAGGGCATGTACAGATGTGGATTTACTGGAAGGGAAGGGGGAGGTAGGCAGGAATTCAAATTATGCAGCTTGACCATAAATTTTTTCGGAGAGTGGAATATCTCCACCTTCCCCTCGAAGCGTACCTCCAAATCCACTCTTGAAGAGGTAGCTTCTATTGAGAAATATAGACATCGGGAAAGAGGGTCGAAGGTGGGATCTCTTCGCCACTGTTTGATGCCGGAGCGTTATTCAAACTTCATTTCACATTTTCCTAAGTAATGAAAAGAGAAACCAAAATGTTTGCTAGAGCTGATAGAATTATGAAAGATGGATCCCCAATTTTTCCGGATATGATACAGAAAACTGAGGCTCTGCAAAAAAGTGTGGATTCGATTTTCTTTGATAGAATTACTTGACATCGGCTAATTGATGGATGCTTGGATGCGTTACGTACCGAGGACCGTAATATAAACAGGAGATTGTTTGGTCAGCTGACCGAGGGATCGTCTGAAGGGCAGTAGTATGAGAATTTTGCCAATGAGTTCATTAGCTGATTGAAGGATTGCCCATATTGATCGACTGACTGAAGCATGTCTGGGGCAATAATATAAAGAATTTGCGAACAAGTTTGATGACTGACCAAGCGATTGTTTGATGTATCGCAGATCTAAGGCAATAATGGGAAGTTTTTGCCAACAAGTTATCAACCGACTGAAAGACTGTTTGCGGTATTACATACCTAGGGGGCAGTAGTATAGAGATTCGCTTTGGTCAACTGACTGAGGGATTGTCTGATGTATTACTTACCTAGGGCTGCAATATAAAGATTTTGCCAAAGAGTTCATTTCCTAATCAAAGGATTGCCCAAATTTATTGACTGACTGAAGGGTCAATTACTATATTAGGGTCCGCCAGGAAGATGTTAAAAGTTGAATGGGATTTGTTGTAGCTTTGAATGCGTAGTTTGAATGTACAAAATTTGTGTCTCAATTTTATCTTTACAACGTTTCTAAGTCTTCTTTAAGCTGAGTTATTCACCAAAAGGTACCAAAAATTGGCCGATTTGCCAAAATTTTCAAAAACTAAAAATCGTTCAAACTTCGATTAGCCACTTGATTTGAAAGTGAAATTAAACGCTGATTCCGAAAAAAATACCTGAATAATCTTATGAAGCTTAAAAGTTGGTTAATTTTCTATTTTTTATTTTGGAAATCTTGGTGGATTTTGGTCCATAACTTGGCTTAGAAACAATGTAGAAACCTCATATTTGGCGCAAATTGAATAGATACAAATTTTGCGCGTTTGAACTATACTCATACCTAACGTTTCGCATTTATGAGCTACAATAAATTTAATCCAAATCCCAATTCAACAGTTGACATCTTTTTGGCGGGCCCTGTGTACGTAGGTCTCTGCTAACAAGTTTATCAACTGACTGAAGGATCGCTCAAGTTAATTAACTAACTAAAAGGTTGCTTGATGTATTACATACCAAGGGAAGTAATATGAAGATTTTGCCAACAAGTTTATCAACTGACTGGGATTGTTTAATGAATTGCATAACTAGGACAGTAATATTCCAATGAGTTTATCAACTGACTCAAGTTTGACTGACTTGGCACTAAGGGAGTGTTCGATCTACATCACAGAGTAAACAGAGGTCGTCTTACTTATAACGTCAACGAATACGGGCATCATCCAAATTTTTACTTTGGGTTCGCCTAACGCGTTGAGTGCGCGTCAAGCTCTGCAATCAGCTGTACACTACGCGAATTGTTGAGTGTTGCAGATTCATCGCTCGGTCAACTGCGTTAGGCAAACCCTAAACGTGAATCTCGATGATGCCCAGTTTGGGTTCGCCTAACGCGTTGAGTGCGCGTCAAGCTCTGCAATCAGCTGTACACTATGCAAATTGTTGAGTGTTGCATATTCATCATTCGGTCAACTGTGTTAGGCGAACCCTAAATATGAATCTCGATGATGCCCGTAACTCGAGCTCTCCTGGACAAACTCTGTTCACTCTATGATCTACATACATTAAATATATAGGGCGATAATATGAAGATTTTGCTACCAAGTTTGAAATTTTACAAAACAAAGCTGAGAAAGAAAGCTTGAAAGTGATGTTGATATTATGATGATTATCATCGTTGTTCTTTCACCAGAAGCCGTGGCTTCTGGTTCCTGCTTCCTCGGTCTCTATTGTGCATCAATAATTGAATCTTTCATTTTTTTTTTTTTGGTATCCTCGAGAAAACTTTCCTGTTTGTGACATCGTAAGCTTGTTTCCTGCTACATTTCCTCGTGGCGCGCTTGCCTGTTCTGGTAACCCCGCGACACCCACTAACTTCCTCTCATGACTTCAATCATTGAAATCATTTACCATCATCTTGTTGTAGGACATCTAAAATTAAAAGAATTTTCGAGTTTTATCTCTCTTTCTCCTTCTCTTTCTCTAAGGGCTATTAATATATGAAAACTTGTAGGTCAGCAAAAGTGAGTAAATTTCTTCTCGGGTAATCTTGAGTCATCCTGGTTGGCACCTTGGTTTGTCTCGCCTAATGCAGCCCCAGACTCGAGGAAGTCCAAGGTTCATATCCTTTCCTCACTTTCCTTCTTCTTTGCTGCAAGGAATATTGAAAACATTATTCAAAAGATGCCAGAGAAAATAAATCCTGAAAAAACAATGCCCACATTAGGCCTGTATACTATGCGAGATGAATTTTTTATGATTTTTTATTACTCTGAAAATTTTTCTGTAGGGACGTCATTCTCTTCTCTGCATTTAAGAGGAATACATCTTCTTCATACCTCACCTCGCAAAAAACTTTGAAATTTTAGCTAGATAACCTCAGTCGTCATTAGTGAAATTTCGTCTTCCTTTCCGAATTTACAAACTCTTTTTCTGTTCCAAGATCCAGGTAAACAAAACAAGAATGGAGAAACCGAGGAGTATCAGAAAATAAACAGAGAATTTTTAAATAAAAAGCGAAGTGGTTTGCTTAAGGCGTTATAGATTCGGATTCACGATGTTTGGAATTATCTACATTGATGGTGAGGGACGATATCTAGGAAATTACGAGCAATTTTCTCAGATTAACGACTTGTAAGAGTTGCTAGTTCTTATTTCCAACCCTCGGTTCGATGTTTTACAAAATGCCTATCGGATGCAAAAAAAAGTAAAGAGATTTTCCTTTGAAAGAGCGGAAGTGTCATGTGCGGCTTTGTCGACACCTTTTTTTACAGTCCGCATTACTAGAGAGTAGTCAATTTTCAAGTCTTTGATGCAAATCAGCCAGCATCCCTTCTTCCCTTCGTCCGTTCTTACTGCGTAATCCACACTCCATTTAAATCCTAAACTGCTTCTGTATCACTTTTAAAGAGAGGGAGAAAAAAGTCTCGCCCTCGTAAATGTTCAGCTTAAAGCCAGTCTGTCTCAACAGTGCGAAAGTTAGGGTATTGACACGAGACAAAGTAAGAAGGAATAAAAATTGGATCAAGTTATTTAGCGACCCTCTACCGTTTGTTCGAGTATCTCTAAATTTATGTCGACGAAGCTGGAATAAATTGTCGATTCGACTATATCAAGCTTGAGTAGAATCGAATTCGAGATATTTTCATCCTTTGCTAGTTGGGATAGAATTTTCAGCAGTTTATCGCGTATATAAATTCCTCGACGACTTTTGATTGAAAGTACTGATCGTAAATGTGTACGTTATTTCTTTTTTCGTCCAAAAAATTACGACCTGTTGGAAATCGATCGGAATAATTGATTCGTGTTCGCGTTTATTTCTGAATGAATAATTCAATTTTTTTTTTTTTTTTTTCGCCCCTATCGATATAGTAAAATTCTAGCCCGTATAATCTATAGCGTAGTATTAAATGGACGTATTCTCATATCGTCTTACAGTATATACTTACCGTAGTATTTTATATAGTCGTTACATAGACTACAGTATTTTTGTGTGCGTATTGATATACAATTCATCATATATAAGCAGTACACGTTATTTTTAATTTAATTACCTCTTTTTAACAAACGTATTAAAATTGAAACATATAATGATATGGTTTATAGCCCTTCGGAAAGTGGAAGTGTGCACCAAAATTTAGTACATCTTCACCATGGGGCTTCAAGCGCTGCTTCGCCCCAGGGACCTACATACGTTAATCTCTAATATCGGCTTTGTGAGTTTAATATTCCCTTCACATTTATTCGTTGATTGTTTTTCTTTTTCTTTATTATTTTCTTGTTTTCTATTTTAATTTTTGCTGTTTGTTTTCGTTGATGTTGTTGGTTTCGTCGTAGATAAAACTAAGAGTTGTCGTAGATTTCTAATGATTGATTTCTTTTTTTTTTTCCTAACTAGTTCGTTTTTTTTTGTAATGATCAATTTTTTCAAATTACGGTGTTTATTGATTCGCTTGAGAGTCCTTCCATTTGTTTGATCGCTTAATTATTGATAACGCTTGTAGTACAGTTCGACCGTAGGTTGATTTTGAGAGAGTACAAAAGCTTGATGTGAAATGTAAGGTCGTTCTGCATTGCTGACGAATGAAGCTTGTAGAATCTGGCTGGTAGACATTGTTTGAATACTTATTTTTTTCTGGAAATGTGTCGTGATGTACATCCTCTCGGAATTGCACTCTTGTTAAAAGGAATTTTCGTTTGTTCGTTTATCACCTTACACCGCATTAGAAGATGTGAAGGTGCTCGGACCTTTTTGGAGAATCTTTTGATCATGGAGTGTCAGTTGGAGCGAGTTTCATGGTCTATTGCCACGTAATCGTAATTTTCTAGTGTGTCTCTCCCTGGAAACTTTACATACTAGCAGGTAGATGAGATTCTAAGTCCAATGATTCTAATGGGTGAAAAAAATACCCAAATTCTTCTTGAAACAAGATTTCTGTCCAGACTGATAATTCCCAGATATTTCCCCGAAGCCATTCACCTGATTTCTATTCGCTTGAACGGACATTTACCCGAATGCTGCGGTATAACAGGAAAATTAATGACAGTATCAAAAGTAGTTGTGCCTGGATAAGATGATTTAAGCCAAAGGTTTTGACGGGGAACCTGTTTCATGGGAGGGTGGTCCAAAGATTCTCACCGTACGCCTTCCATCCGGAAATTTTTGACCTCAACAGGGACATTGGAAAACTGCCCTTTTTTCTGATCCTGAGAAATAAAACTAGAATCAAGCTCCAGAAGTCCAAGATTTTGACGGGGAACCGATCCAGTGATTTTTCCTGTGCGCCGTTCATTTCGAATATTTTGATCGTAATTAGGGACTTTGAAAAAAGAAGGAAGATTTTCCGGCATAGCCAAATAAATAAAGATCATGTTTCATGTCTACTAGTAAGAAACCTCATTTATGTGTCACGGCGTGGCTACTTTGAGATGAAATCATGGCCTGGCTTGTGAATTACTCCCCGTTCTTGAACTACAATAGGCATGGTATAGTGCGAGATGAGCTATTTAGCTTAGGGGAGCTCACTCGCTCCGCTCTTCGCGCCCGTTCACTTCTTGATTTACTATAGGTACCGTGCACTGCAACTTAAGCTAGCAAGTCCCCATATAGATATCAACCTTAGTTACTTCAGCTCGTGACGTCATGACCATTCATGACTACTGCCTATGACGTCATCAGCATTCATAACTTGATCAGTAGAGACCGGATTTCTCGGCACTAAAAAGTCAAAATTCGGTATTGAATAAGGCATTTTTGGCTTTATTCGGCAAAAACGTTTGAAAATCAGAAAATTAAGTCACGGAAATTGAAAAAATAAAATTAGGTTGCGAAAATTTGAAAAATACAGACATATTTTTGTCCTTTTGTACAGAAACTTCTTATTATTTAACACAAGAAGGTGCTTTTCGGCGTTTACCACCCATTTCGGCATTTATTTCGATTTCGGCATTTTTCGGCAGAATAAAATTTTTTTCCTAGGCCCCTACTACCACAATACGTACTTCTATTTCATTTTTACTCATCTGCCTTCACAGGAACTCATTCGGCAAATGCCGAGGAATCCGGTCTCTACTGATCAGCTTGGGTTCTCTTTCTCACTCTTCTTTACTCTCTTCTATTCGCGGATAAAAGTCCCGCTAGGAGCGCTACTTGTTCCGCGAAAAAAGTGATCATGGTGTTTTCTACCATAACACAGCATACTAATATGTAAAATCATTAATTTAACCGTTTCAAATTATTTTTCATGAAAAATGCAGGGAACAAAACTAGTTGCCCCTTCAATTTTCTTCAAGATGAATGTAATTTCAGATTTTTTGGATAACTTTTTTCACTTCATCACTTTTTTTGCAAGCTTCCTTAAATTGCCGCTATGGTAAATCTAAAGGGCGCCTCCTTTGCCTTTATTCGCGAATTCTTAGGATCACTCACTCCACTCGTAAGCGACGTTATAAATGCTGATGACGTCTCAGGTAGCCGCCACAGGTACTGATGATGACGTCACAAGTAGCCATCATGGGTGGTTATGTCGGAACGAGCTAATGACGTCATCAGCTTGAGCTCTCCGTTTTCCTTACTCTCGTCTATTCTCAGGATCAGTCACTCCGCTCGTAAGCCTCCCAAAAAACCACTTATAGATTACAAGGACGAGGGGAGGGAACTCGCAAATTTCCGAATCAGGCTCGGGGTCACGGTTGATAACGTCACCAGCTGATTACGTCATAGTTGAAGGGGACCTCAGATCACAGGTGCTGACATCATAGTTTATTACACAGGAAGAGAAGGGATACGGTATACTTGCCGGGGTAGGAGTGGCGCGGTTCGCGGGGGTGGTGTGAACTCGCAAATTTCGGAATTATGGGCGCGGATTCAGGAAACATCAGTAATAACATGTTCTTAAGGGGGCCAACTCGCGAGGATGGTGTGAACTCTTAAATTTTGGAATTCAGGCCACGTTTCAGGACCCGTGGGAATCACAGATTTTCAGAATCACGCTCAGGGTTTTTTTCGGTGAGGAGGAGGGGGGGGGGGTAAGCTCGCAAATTTCGGAATCAGGAGCTAAGATTCAGAAAACTTCAGAAAAGTTATGAAATATGTCAGAACTTTCGTCCTCTTTTTTCCCTTCTTAACTCTCGACCAAGGAGAATGTAACCAAAATCGGGTTCAAAAGTTTTTTGGAAAAATTTTGACCATCAGTCTTTCATCAAGGTCATTCCGGATTCCCCTGACCACATGAAGCTTCAAAACGAAGTTCCTTTTTCTGAATCAAAATTCGAAATAAATTTTCAAGTATCTCCATTAAGTATAGCGATTTACAATTCGAAATTTCTAGAAGTTTCGATCCCTGATCAGTAGCATCTACATATCCTTCAACCAGGTTTATCTCCGATGGGAACTTCCCTGCCCCCTAGTCCGCTAATTATCTTGACCTTTATATACGTGGACGTCACTCCCGTAATCTTGAATAACCTTGACCTATAGAAACTTTGACCTACATCAAAGTTTGGAAATATACGTACATGTGTATCCGTCCGCTCAATCGCGATTTCAGTGGGAGCTTTGAACTAGTTTGGGATCTTGAAATTGAAAAATTACGAACATTGCCCCTTCAACTTATAAGAGAAGGTGGGGTTAGAGATTTTATCCTCCATCGTAACTTTTCGAGGAAGACGAGTTGGAAGGAGTTTTTCGATCCTTTTGCGGTGGACTCCAAATTCGATATATGTGATACTTCTTCAGCCAATTGTACCTCCGGGAATTGCTCCACCCCCCTCCGCACCAGCGTAGCTCAATGTATGCGGATATCACGCCTCTGATTTTAGATGAACTTGACTTGAAAAACATTAACCCTCATCAGACAGACCTCGCGGTTCCAAAGGGAGCAGAAGCTGTCTGAATTTCGAAAATAGCCCCCTCTACTTCGCAATTTGGTTTTGTATGAGAAGAGGAGCGGCTAGAGCTTCCACCCATCTGTACGGAATGAAACTTTTATTCGCCACTCACCATATATTTACAATGGAGGGGAAGCGGAAGAAGTCTCTTGATCCTTCTTCAGAGGGATTTTGAAAATTTTTCAAGTCCCTGTAGGTCAAGAAACTCACTAGAAGGACTAGAGCTGAGTGCAATGTCGGAACACCGCGATTCTCATGAAGGTGCGTTTGTTGAAAACTCCTGAACAATACAAAAGAGAGTGCAAGAAGTGCATTGCAAGAAATACAGATGGCGAAATTGTCTACTATGTTAATGACCTTGACCCATACTGCAGAGATTTGGTCAAACTTCGAAGAAGGGGGTAAACAGACATGAAATATGATCTTCATTTTCTACCTTGAGTAATCCAAATTTGCATACAGAATCACTCTGTTGAAATCTGAGGAATGGGAGAGACCACCCGTAGGAGGCGTCCGTTTTACATTCTGAGAGTTTATTTGTGGATTTCAACTCGGTCGGGCTGCTGAATTTTGGGACTTGAGTGACTGACCAGGCGGACTTTTATTTAATATTCTTTCGATTCTCGTTTTTGGAGCAGAAAGAGTGAGTTATGCTAAATGGATGGAGCACTAAGACTTCTACAAAAGCCATACTGAAACAGAGAAACAATCAAAGTTTTTGTTTTCCTTTTTCCATTATAGTTGTAATATCGAAGTAGTCTTTTTCGCTTTTCGAGCTTGCATGATCTGTTTAGAATGGAAAGAATAACCACGTGTTATTCAACCTATAGTAGTTTTCGAATGATCAAAGTTCCTTTGCAAGATAAATCTGAACGTTCGTGTATGTTCTTTACTAATCAAAACGAGCTTAAACAAGAACGACACAGAGCTGTCTAAACAAACGTTGAATCAATATTTAGTTACCTCTGCTAATGGAAGAGCTAGACGTAGATGGGAAATTAGTGAATTTCGTTTGTAATGTCGCGAAAAGTAGGATCGAAAAGGGGAATTTATTGTCGATTCTGTTTGAACTGACGAATGATGGAAATGAATTGACGACACAGCTTTACTTCTTACTTCGCTATGGAGTTACTTACCTGCTCTATGGGAAATTCGCCAATTGAATATTGGATTTTTGTAAAGGCAGAAACACTACTATAAAATTGTTTCATGCCAAAGGCCGTAATTTCTTTTTCTGTCCATCGAATCTCTTCATTAAATTAGCGTTCAACAACATTGTTTTGAAGAGGGGCAGGGATACTTTCTTGATGGAAGAATTTAATTCGAACCCTTTTGTAAAATTCGCCATTGGTCAACGTGTATTCGATCATGTGTTTACTGAAAAGCGCGCTGAACGAAAAACGTGGAAACGACAAGAGGGAGGGAATTATAAGTAGTCCACGTCAGTAAATGAGTCCATTGAACAACATAGTTATCTTCTTTAGTTCTTTCTCTGTCTTTTTTTCGTCCAGCGCGCGTTCCAGCCAGTACTATACCGTAAAACCAAGTTCACTGGCAAGACCTAAGATTTATCATCAGGGTTCATACCATCAAGTCTTTCGACAGAAGGGAGATTGACGCTTCATGCTTCAAATTCCTCAAAACCTCTTCCCACCTTCTGTTTTCCATCGTAGATTGGGTTCGAAATCACTTCATTTCCTTGAAAGTCACCGAATTTTTTTTCATTTCTGAACCGATTGGTCGAGAGCGAAAACTGAAGAGTCGAATATTGTGACTTCGTTAGAGCGTCTACCAGTTTTACACTGCCTTTAAATAACTGAGTAAACCGTTAAGAATTCTCTAGACGCTGAACGAGGTCATATAATTCGGTTCCAGAGAACAGTGGCACTTAACAAGAGAGGTCAAAGGTTCGCGATAGATAGTCGTAGGAAGATGTACCGTAATGAATATAGGTCCACACGTTGTCTGTGGTCGAGACGGGTGAAAATGTCGCCGCGCCGTTCCAACGGTCCTGCGTGATCGAAAAGGTATTTTGACCGTTTCTATTGTAAACTACCACCCGCAGCCTTCCTGTGTGCATTGGCTTTTGTCACTTCTCAATCGAGCAGCGGTCTAGCAGTTTGGCTGCGGATCCTGCGGAGAAGGAGAAAGATGGAATACTTTCGTTTGTGAATCCCCAAATGCACTTTCCTTGTTGACCTGATTAGGTTAGAGTATCTTTCGAATGTAACAATTAAAGAGGTGAGCACAGGTCGCAACTGAAAGTGCTCCACAAGTGCTCCACGAATATTCAGTACTTGAAAAGGGAATCTTTCTAGAGCAGCTTCGCTACCTTCCACCTCTCCCTCCTAACGACCTATAAACATCTTGGTGGACCTCTTGAACTAAGTTTTGGCTTCCTTTTCAATAATGCCAGGGGAGAATGAAGAATCATCAACTCGAACAGTGTCTTTCTCGATTGTTGAAGTCTTTGTGTCGATGTGGATTAGCAAATGATCTCGAGATTCTTTGTGAAGATCTGTTCCGTGATAAAAAGTAGGGCTAGAGAAAACCTTCCGTTTGAAACTGGTGATTAATTACTTGAATCGGTAGGGAGAAACGCATACAAAAACTCATGAATCAACTCACTTTTATCAACAGTGTTGTTACAAGATCAATCGTAAAATTGAATCAACTCTTGGTCTATGATGGAAAGCGAGCTTGAGAAAGTGTGCAGGCTTTACTCACAATTATAATTCAGCGTAAATGAACCAAGTGGCTGCATTTGGAGATGCTCTGGAGTGACAATGATAATAATGTCGTGCACTACCGACCCATTCTTTGGAGCGTCTCCGATTCATTTTAGCCTGGTTTCGAATGAATTAATGACCATAATCATAATTTTAAACCTAATATTTACGCTACAAATCGTTTTCTCCACTTGTACCCTTCTCTCTAACTCATACCATAGTATCGATTCTGCGACTCGCAGTTTTATTACATAATAATATCTGTACATGAAAGATTTACGCGCGCTAAAAAGCCTGTCGATAAGTTTTCTAGCATCGCGTTTAATTTAATAATGCTGACTTTGTGTGCATTTGTAAAATGTTTTCAGCCTTTGTAGTTTGCATTTTTCATTCCTTATTGTTATTATTTGTTTTTTTCAAATAGTATCGAATAATTTTATTTTAATTTTTCATTCAATCGTTTCTTTTGTAGATAAGGTAGCAATTTTCATTCTCTCCTTTTTTTTTTTTTTCTTCTCCGCTTCTCATACTGTGTTTTACTAACATGAACGATATTCGTAATTTTCAGACGCAAGAAACGTTGTGTTCGTTATGTGGAGAGCGGCGGTGATTCCGGTAATCAATCGGAAGAAGTGAATAGTTGTGGTAGCGTCGGGGACGCGCGAAGTCCCGGCGGTGACGACGACAGCGAGTCGTTCCCGCACTCGGCGTCCAGTCCCGGCACGTATAGCTATCAGTCCGGCAGCCTTACCAGTCCGTCGGTGATCCTACCCAGTCCGAACACCAGTCAGACCAGTCCTTCGGTCAGCCAAGCTAGTCCTAGCGTGAATAGTATGCAAAGTCCGCTCAATCCGCACACGCTGGAGTACGACTGTTCAATTAGTAAGCCACCACCTCCGCCGTGTTTGCCATCGTCGTTCTTACTGGGAGGATCTCTGGGATCGTTGGTGGTGCCGCAGCCGTCTCGACATCCGGTCGGTACGAATCCTCACGATATTAACAATCCGTTAAGCGTGAACCAGCTTACCGGCAAATGTAATAACGATAGAACGCCGGCCGTAGCATCCTGCTAGGAGTAAATAAATGTAACACCAATACTGTTCAAACGCCTTCTTTCCATATCTGCTTAATCTGTTATTTAGTCCTCCGAGAGTGAATTGGGTCAACTGAATTGAGCTACGCCTGAAATATTTTTCTTTTAAAGTCTGGGGATAATAAGTTAAATTGTATGACTGATGAATTAATAATGAAAAAAAAAAAATTAATAGAATAGAAAACGAAAACGATAATAATGAATAAAATTAATGAATTTAAGCAGAGAAAAAAATAAAATAAAATGGAAAAAGTAGCAGCAGTAATATTATAATGAATTTAAAATTAAAAGACTAGAAAGATGCAACTTGAAAGAAAAAACAAGATATTGACAGGTTTTGAAGATTGAGAATTTTGGAATAAATCAAGCACTTATAGTTCTATAGAGTTTACTTTCTTATTTCTGATAATTTAATTTACTCATGATGAACATATTTTCGTCCTGAATCTTTCTGACTAGTATGACTAGACGAAACTATTGAGAAAAAAAATAGTACACGACTCGGTCAATCGCCACCTCCTTGCCCATTCCCGTGATAACGCCATCACCTGGCGCCTTAATATCGGGAATTTTTATTTTTCGAATCTTGTAAACGCCTCTTTGCTAATATTGTCGTCCTCCATTAGTAGGTCCTGTTGAAATTCTGCAAATGTAATTCAGGTTACGTAGCATTTGTTATTTTGGTAATGGTGTTTGGCGGATACTAGAGCGGAAGGAAGCGATTGGAAATATTGCGTTGTTACCAACGATGTTTTTTGTGATTTTGAAAATAGAAATAATTTATTTACTATTGATAATATATATACGTTTATTTTGCCGCAATGATTGAATTATATACTTAGCATAAACTTATGAAAAGGTTTTTGACGATAAACGCGACTGAGGATTTCTTTTATTAGCTCGCCTCTTTTGGTGCGCATCTCCGAAAATTGACAGCAAATGAGGGGGAAAAAAATTCGGGTGTCTTCCTTTTCTTATTATGATTTTCTTATTTTGAATGTCCTACCGGAAGCACTACAGTATCTCATATCTCTTCTTATTTGTGGTAAGGTTTCTTAAGAACTTGCATCGGGTCTCAGCAGCAGATCAAGTTGTTGAAGGAATCCAGCGGAAATCATTTCCAACTTATACTCGTGTTCTCAAAGTTTTCCATATTCCTTTCTTTGGTACACCATTTACACCATTCCAAGGGAATGTGAAGATTAAAAACATATTCGGCTTGTCTAACCTCTTTTTTCTTTAAAGCGTGGGGGATTAGCTTATGTGTTTCTACGAACGAAAACGAGTACTTCCTCTAATCCAACACGACTGAAAAATTAAAAACATTCTTGATCGCTGCTGCAAAGGTTATTATTGTTGCGTAGATTTCTATCTTCTATTATTTTTGTTTTGATGAGATCTACATTTTTGTGTCTTCTTTCATTGCTTTTGTCGTTAATTTTTTTTTTTTTTCAATTAATTTCTCAATTACGAACTTTCAATATGTTCAACTCTTTTGGACGCCATTTTCTTACGTAATCTAAACACGTGTTCTTTATTTTTAAATTATTTTTGGCGCGAAACAGCATTGTAGAATTCATTTGGTCAATTTCTGATGGGGGGGGGGGGGACGCTCTTCTAAAATGTTGAATAGCCATTATGGAATAACGTGCCATATTACGAAACTGCCTTAGACAGATTTTACCCCACATATGATGAGAAAGAAAAGGTTGCTCGGCTTCATAATGTACGTGATAATTAGAATGTTTTTGTTTTTGTTTTTTTTTTGTTTTTAATTTTTGATCTTTTTCTTTTCCAAGTTGATTCTCGAGCGATGCATTTACGTTTATTATGTTTTTTTTTTTTTTCTTTCTTTCTTTCTTTCTTTTCATAATGATTCCCACTTGGGTGGTTTTGAATTTGACGTAATTACATTTCAAAATCATAATTCTAACGTAACGCAGTAGCCATACTTCTTGTAGCCATTTGTGAGAAAACTGTCTTATTCGTTTCATTCTGTGCGTCCTCGTGATTGGAATGATGATAATAATAATAATTGTTCGTTTTTATATTATCTACTTTCAAACTTTTATTAATTCAATACATAACGATTATATCTTATTATTATTGCTATTATTAATAACTTATTTATTCCGTTTCGAAAATATGTGTTTCTATGTTCCTTTGTTGTGTCGTTGCGGAAAATTAGAATTATGTTCATTTTTTTTCCTAATTTCTTTCCTTTGTTTCATAATACATGCGTCAATAATATTGTTATTATTATTATTATTTGTGCAATTCTTTTATTCTTTGTTTTTTTTTTCTTGTTTCAATATTATTTATCTGATGGTATTTGAAAGAAAGGAAAGTTCCTTTCCCGAATTTGTTAGAGAGTTAACATATCTGTTTTTTGTTTACCTTCGTTGATAAAATGTACAGTAATTTAGATGAAGTGTTGAAATGTGCTGTGAGAAAGAAAATTAAAAAAAAATATATAGTTTGTACAAAAATATTTAGGAAACTTGGATTCGCCGTTGTAAATGATGATGATATTTAAACGTACATGTCCAAATACCTCTCCAGATATACCTCTGAGGGGGACGATTGTAACTACTTATGTATATTTTTATGGTATTTGTAATTTGAAATTGTATGTTGTTCTATTTTTCTTTTTTGTATTCCGTAAAATAGCATTTTAAAATTTTTTTATCTGTTGTACATGATAATAATTGAAAAAAAAAAAATAAACGCAAAAAATGAAAACTTTAAAATGGAGAACTTTTTTTTTTGCGTGAGTTACTTCTGGTCGATCGGAAAACGTGAAGATAGTAGTTAGTGATTTTCATTAATTCTGTAGATGTGGAAGGCAAATTTGAAAATCCTATATCTATTATTCTATTTCTTACTGTCTGTGAAACGAACATTTTTCAATCTGGATCGAATACGTTTCATCAGATTATCCAGGTTAGAATACAACATCAAGTATTCTTCCTCCCGTACTGTTCTTGAAATCACATTCTTATTAAAATGTTTATCAAAAATATTAAGTCTCAGTCCAGGGATGGTGAGCCATTCTGAACAGCTTACGATAATGGCTAAAGCTAAAAAAATGTTGCAACGGCTTCGGCTAACAGCTAATAGCTGACAGCCTTTCAGCGGCTAGCTGATAGCTGACTAACGGCTAATCGAATTTTTTTCTCATGTATGTCAAATCATATTAAAATTTTACACTAAAATGACTAAGACCATATTTGAATAGGAGTCATACTTTTTGCTATTTTATTTTTATTTCCAAGTTTTTTTGAAAGTTAAGCCTGTAGTGAGCTAAGATTATTAAATTCCTTATTTTTTTTAAAGTTGATACAGTGGCTTCTCTTAGTACTAGGGATGTGCCTTGGAAAGAAATTTATTTTCTTTTCTAATTAGATTTCTTTCTGGAAAGAAATAATGGAAATTTAGGAAGTTGACTTTTTTTTTTCAATGAAAATAGATTTCTCTCATCATATTATACCATCATTTCCATTAATACCATCACACCAGCGCTTCGTTTAGCGACGTAAAACATAATTTTCTTTCTATACTAAATTCATATCATATCTCGACCAATATGAATACATTTTTCTCTAAATAAACACGCTGATTGGTTCGTCAGGTTGCGCAAACTTTACATGTATTTGAAATCTATCAAAATTTGAAACGCGGTATGACTGACAACTCTGTCAAGTGAGAAGTATGTTCAACTCCCAAGATCACAATTTCATTCCAACAAGGAGAAACAAACATGCGAAAAAGGCCAAAAAAACGGGAGGATGAGAATATAGAACCAAAGAATAGAACTAGAAGATAAGACAAACCAAAACAGTAATATCCCTACTAAGGAAATGATTCTGTAATTCAGCGATGATTCCGACAAAACGAATATTCTAGCTCCGATTAATGGAAAAACTGGAAATTTTGGAAAGAAAAGATAACATAAATTTCTTCCTTTCATTTCTTTCCTCTCCAAGTAACATTCCAGGAAATTTTTCCAAGGTCCATCCCTACTTAGTACTAATAGAAATAGAAAATAATAGAAACCTAGAATGAGAGGAAAATAGTTTCTTTTGTTTGCTGTTATACTCTATTCATATTAAGGAAGGATAGAAATATGACCTTGAGAACGGAACGGTAGATTAAAATTACCCGGAGCGTTCCGTTCTCGAGGTCATATTTCTATCCTTCCTTAATGTGAACGGAGTGTAGAAGTTCGATTTTGAATGGCTAACAACGGCTACTGCTAATATTATTTCTACGATCGCGGATCGGCTAGCTAATGGCCTGCTAAAATTGTGCAAAAATCACTCGGCTAAGAGCTAAAAGCTAACGGCTAGTTAACCTCCCTGGTCCTAGTCGAGTAACGTCAATGTTTGGAACTAAATTTATTGAAGCGGATAAATAATAGATACTTATCGCATTAATACGTGAATTTTTTCCTTTATAATAATTAACTAGCCATGACGGCGCGCCGTCGGCGCGCCTCTCTCCTTATCCAGTATTTTTATATCTAGATATTTCACCATTTTTGAAATTAAAAAATATATATTTTTAATTTTTTGATACTTGTGTCATCTAAATTTTCAAATATGTCTTCATATTGCCCATCACTCATAAGAAAAGTAAGAAATTGTCAATGAATTTTTGGTGATGCAAATTTCATTATGGAAAACATGTAAATAGGAATAATTTTTAATATTTTAATAACTTCGGTAAACAATGTAGATATTTATACTCTGGAAAAGAGAAAAAAAAGTAGAAATTCTGTGGATTACTTTTCTGTGAACTTGTATTCAAAATTTTTATGCAAACTCTCCTTCTTTTCATTCTTCTATCCTAATATGTGACCCCGTCTACAGAAACCCGGCTTGATCAATATTATCGATCAGCAGAAAGATAGCTAGGTCACCTGAAACATAACTACCTTTCTGCTGATTGATAATATTGATCAAGCCGGGTTTCTGTAGACGGGGTCACATATAATTGGTTCTAGGTGTCCTCCTCCTGTAATCTACAATGAATAGAAGAAAAACGTTTTGATTCTAAGATTAGTTGATTCATTTTCTCTTTTCCCTTTCACTTTTTCTTCTCGAGGTCCTCAATATTATTCTTTGAGTCCACTCGCCTCTAACTTTCAGTTATTCTCGTCGTCAGTCCTGATTTTTGTAATTCAATAAGTATCCTTCTGTTAAATCGTTATGACGTCAAGTCCTTATCCAGTTTATAATCTAGTCAACTACTAATTTAAATTATATATTAAGGTCTAATTGGCAACCCTTTTTTTTTGTGGGGGGGGGGAGATTCTTGAAAATTGTGATGTCTTGTCATTTGCCAAGAATAATGCTTAAAATTTTTTCAATTCCTCCTTCTGTCATAATGTCAGAAATTAAAATTCCATATTCCTCTCTCATCATATTATATAGCTTGAAAGTTAAAATTTTCTCAAGATACCCTCTTGTCAGAAATGTATAGCGTGAGCTCAATGTACAAAATTTTATCAATTTCAACTCATCTGGTGTTTCAATGTTGTCCAAGCTCTCTCCTGTCATACATAAATAGCTTGATTCCCAATATTTGAAATGTTTTCAAATCTGACTCCTTTGCGATAGAAAACATTTCTACCAACCACCGTCCACCGTCTATACAGCTCAAAAGTCTTAATTACTTTCAACTGTTATGACCAATATTATTTGAAATAATCAAAACGGACATAAACAGTTATACCATGACTATTTGTTTTGAAAAGGCTCAAAATGGTCATCTTCAATTTCAAGTGCTAATTCTGCTTGTTGGAAGAATTTTATGAAGAACAAAAAATTTCCACCCTGACCAACATTTTTTGGTTAGAACAGTTATAAGATTGATTATTAGCAAGAAGTTTTGACCGTTTGACCATTTCATCCAATAACCATTTCAGATTAAATTTTCAGAGAGTTACAAGTATTTGAGATTTAATTTGACCAAAAAAAAAAAAAAAATGATGACTGTTCAGAGCCTTATATAAACCAACTACATTTCAAACATTAAAATGTAATGGGGCGTTCCATTCATTTTTGTCGTTGCTGGCGAAAAGTTGAATGCGGTATGCCTTTTTATGCAGCCTGTCACATTCTTTCTTCATAATCTCAAAAATATGATTCCAAATGAAAAATTGAAAAATACAAAATTTGATCCATTTATAAATTCCCATCTCTAATTAAGTTGAATTTAAATTTTTGCGTCAAAAAAATCTCAATTCGGACTTACTGAAAAGAAAATTACAAGAGGAAGAGAAAATGTTCTCTTTGCAATTCATATTTCTTCAGACTGTAATTAGGAAAAACGCAACACAAAAAGTTTTCAAAGACACTTGTGTTGACGTCACGCACAAAACGCTCAATATTTCTTTCTTCAAACCGTTCAAATTTTGAACGAATTTTGAACGAAAACGATTCGATATTTCTTAACACTTGCGGTAAGGTAACACTGCACAGTGATATACAGAAACAAAAATCTTTCGTCATTCAAAATGTTCCAACGAATACGACTACTCGGATTATTCGGCCAATCAGGCGTCGTAGGTTTGTACGTTTAGCCTAAACTTCATCATAAAGTCATCATAAACCCAAAAGTCAAAAAATATTTCGAGCTGATAAGCGGAGGCTCAAGGTCGACTATTCGTTTAATAATATAGATTATATGAATTGCGACTGTCGCCTCGGCGAGGCTATGTTCAGATCACAATTTACCGCGCCCATGTTGGGCGCGGTAGTTAAATTAGGATTGACCGCATCAAACAACTCAATTTGAACTATTTGAAGTGTCCCGCCAACGTCAATGAAGAAAAGTGACGGAGATGAAGATGGAAATACGATGAATAAGTTTTCTTGGATAGGCTGTTGGGAAGTTTACTGGAGAAGCGAATGTTTTAGATGCCTGCCAAGAATTTCGATAGCTGATATGCTGGAACTTCCTTATTAGGATGATTATCGCACAAAGATTACAGCCCGGCCGTTATACTAGCCCTTTCCGATGAATCAATCGTACGATCATATCGCATCAATAGAATTTCTCTCGTACGAGTATCGATGATTTAAACGATTATAACGAGCGAAATTGAAAATAAGTCGTCAAATTCTTGTCTGCGAACTTTAGAAGTTGTTTTTGTGGGTTCGTGTTCAAGTCGATCCGCCCCTCTTCAAGAAAATGCAACACCTACTCAGGGTCTAAATGGTATTTCTTGATGAGAATACGTGAGGTGTACCAAGGTAGAGTCCTGCACGCAACAATTAATTTCTAATAGAAAAGCCTAAGAGGAGTTACAAATATATTTTTGGTTTGTGCGTGTTAGTGTCTTTCGAATACATTTCATCATTTCCTCTTCACTTGTTCCTTTCGGAAGTCTCATTTCTTCATGACAATTTTTATTCCAGGACAGTTTCCCTTGAATTGCGGATAATTTATAGCACTTTTGTTCCTAGCTTTTAGTTTTAATTTTCCATCTGAACGATTTTCAAAATTATTGGTTATGGCCTATATCTATATAGCTTTTTGTTGTTAGTCCGATAAAAGTAACATAAATTGTAAATACATAACGGATTGTATGTGAATACCGTTTTGAAAATCTGAATCCAGAAGGTAAGTATACTTATTGTTGTCGTTGAATTGGGAAGCAACCCATAAAAGATTCCAAAATAAGCTTGACTCGCTTACTGGTGAAGTCAAAAATCAACATGCTAATTGCTTTTGTCGATTCATGGAAGAGTTATTTGGAACGAAATTGAAAAGAGTCTCAAAGAATTTTGAAAAGTAGGTGTACAACGGAGTACGTACTACTTACCTTAATTATTGGTAAGTATTTTTTCCTATTCTTAATGTAGACGTACCTACTTTATATTGTAAAGAGAAAAAGCGAAATATACTAATCAGGTACCAGCAAACTTTGCTTGAATATTATTTGATATCATAAGAGATGTTCGGAGGATGAAAAAAAAAAGAATCTTAAAAAATATTACAACCCATTTGAGTATTAGAAGGCTAAATTCTTCAATAAGTATATCTATGCAGCACAATGCAGTAAGTATTCGTCTCTTACATATTCGGCATTCGACCATTCGTCTGTTGAATGAAAACCTATCGAACAGGATTGAAGTATGATCGAACGACTTGAAGCAAGAATTATTTTTCGTAAATGGCGAATGCAGTGATGAGAGTGCGGAAGATCCAGGACCGACTTAGAATTGAACAATACAAAAAATTTATATCAAAAGAGAGGCTGTAACCACATTCGAATAATTTACATACCTATACCTAATTTGTAACGGATTTTTATTGCGTTTTGGTAATAGCCCACGACAAGGGCTCAAATACTAGCTCCATAATTCCTTCTCGAAGTTTTCGTAGGAACCTCGAAAAAATAGTAGGTAACTTACTTACTTGTACTATTATTGGGTAATTCAATCTCAAATTTTTCTTCTTTTGTTTTTCAAAAAAATGATATATACTTACTTACTGTGAAATATTATGGTATTTCTTATTTTTCATTTGTTGCTGTTGACCAAATCAATAAACTCGACGTGTTTTCGGTGCCTATCCATTCACAGTCACAAAAATTTTCAGCTCTGAAAAGAATGAATATTCATGCAATTCGAAAAAATGAAATGAGTAGGTACCTATATGAGAGAAATAATTTTTAAGAATAATCTCGTCGAAGTAGTTGTTACCCTGAAATATCGATTTCTGGATAAATAATAGTGTTTTTTATAGCTAGGTACCTACCTATGTTGCATTCACTACTTTTGAGTCCCCTACAATTTGAAATCGATAAGTATTTATTCTTAACTGAATACTTTTTGTGAAAGTTGAAAATTCTCCGGTCGCGAAACGATAGAAAAGAATTTCAAAGGAAGTTGGATTTGAACAAAGAATACGACGAACTTGCAGAATTATAAATAGGTATTAGTGTTGGAACTAAGTACTTCCGAATTTCGATCGAAATATCATTCTTAAACTGATGCAATGACTGTAGACTGAACAAAGAACAGTAAAAAATGAAAGAATTCCCATTATCTGAGTAAATTTTTCTGATTCCCTTCGACTATTCCTGCCAAAAAGTGGCTACCTATGAGAGAACAATTTTTCATATTTTTATGAGTTAATCATATTATAGGTCATAAATCGAACAAAAATCGAGATTGAAGGATAGTAAACCAATATAAGTAGACACGACACTTGTTAAAACCGTGTCTACTTATATGATACTAAGAAATGTGAAAATTGTCTTAATGAAAATTTTCTGCAGATTCTTCTTCGTGAGTATCTTATAAGTTGAACAAGATTTAATCAGAAAAAAAAGATGCTGCACAGATTGTTGAATTAAATGTGGAAAATCATAGTCAGCACTCACTAACTCTTGAATGATATTGTGAAATAAAATAATATGCATAATTATTGTGATTGCCTTCTCTGTTGTGACACAGTTTTGAACAACATCTATCACAGAGCTTCATTGTTTTTTAAAAGATAGCTAAAAAGTTGACAATATTCAGCATTATTTTTTTCTTTTTCGACGATTGAGTCGAACTATGATGCCTTCTTGGGTTTCTCAGCTTAATTCTCAGGTTGTCATAATTTCGTAAATTTGATGAATCACCGCTGCAGAGCACTAATTTAAAATTGAAACATTATAGCAGAGTATCTATCAAAATTGTGGATTTTTCCGAGACTACTGAAAAAATTCCTTTTCACGTATCTCTTTTTAAAATTGAATTTTCCCAGTCACATTTTATTTTTCAATTCAGGAAGAAATGGCGATTTCAATATGATTTCTCGGGACCATGCGGACGAATTCCGGGGTATCTCAGTTTCCGGGACAACGGACCGATTGACACGCCATATCGTTTTTCAAAAACGAATGTATCGGAACATACGTTACGCATTATTTCGTGACTTCAAAGAACCGATCACAAAAGGGTAACAATATTTTAATGAAAGACATTGGTAACATATAGTACGAACCAAACTCAGAGTACAATATCGCACACAGCGATAAAAAAAATATTCTTTGGAATAAGAGTCCAAAATCGCGTGCTCCATCTAGCACGCTCAAAGTCGTACCGAAACAATGGAACAAAAAATAGGAACAAAGAACACAATAGAGACGGAAGAAAATTTAGATACGACGAAGTACTCCAAATACGTACTTTCGCATCCTTAAGCATTTCATCATAACGAGATATAAAATTATTGCACCGGCTATTGGTATAAGAAAAAATACTACACCGTGAACAGCCCCATCAGTTTTACGGAAATAAGAAGAAGCGAAGATAAGTAGTCTGTGAGCTCCGGAACCCTCAGCACTAATTCGTGTGAAGTATGGTAGAACACTCAAATTAGCTGGATACTTTCGAATCCAAATAGGACCTTCTATCAACGTTACAAAATGATGATTCTCATCTCGCCAGCTGCCTCTGGGTAAGTAGATATCGCGTTCTGTAGCACCTTCCGTCAACACCGGGGCAACCAATATGTCTTCTCCAAGAAGGTATTCTGTATAAATTTCAATCACATTAATTAAGAACAAAACATTCGACCATAAAAAATGCCATCAATTCGTCATACCGGAATCACATGCCAATGCTTCTGGATCGTCTGGCGCGATCCACCATAGAGGAGGGTTCACCGGTTCGCCGGATTTCACATTTCGATGCATCAGACGAATTATTTCGTCCGCGTACTTCGAGTGCAGATCCACAAACTTCTTAGATAATTGCTCGGCCTGTAACAGAAACCGTGAAGTCACCTTCGCAAACGTAGGAAGAACCTGTAGGTTATTTTCTCACTTGTGCGCCAAATTCCCACGGTGGTATCGAAAATTGCATAGAAGGCATAAAAACGTTCGCCTGTAACCATCGTACGAACAATTCGGCGCTGGCACGTTGACCGTAAAAGTTTCCGCCAATCATATCAGGTAGTACGAACGAATATCCCAGAATATTCAACTGTAATAGTTGCGGTATCAACGTCGACAGCCCCAGGGGTCTATCCCATTGCGATTCTCGATCCATCATAGTAACGAATATCGGGTACTTTTGAGTGCCTCTGGCAACTCTCGTATGCACATTGCCACCTATCGATGCGATAACTTTGACGTAACTGTGTACAATCGTCTCTGGATGATATTTATCAATTATGTTGAAATTCGCCAAAGCAGGAGAGAAGCTACTCTCTCCCCCGTCAAATTTAAACGAATCTAAATTGTATTCATGTAACAGCGAGGTAAGACGCTTACGGTACCACTCTCTCGCTATGGGGTTGGTGAAGTCAATGTAAGAGGCGTTTCCTCGCCACCAACTCATAGATCGTTTGCCTTCGAAATTTTTCACAAAAAAGGTATTTTCAACGCTAGATGGCAAGCAATTGTTATTCACGAACGGATGCACCCAGATCGTGACCCTAAAACCCAACCTCTTGATTTCAGAAACCAAGTTTCTTAGATCCTCAAATTTAAACGCATTTGGAGTGAGACTACCATAACATTCTTCCCAATCATCGTCGATTTCAAATTGACCCCGGTATCCGTGTTTGTGGATATCATTCGCGAAATTGCGGACAATACCGGTATCGATATCATCTTTGAATCGAACCCACGTTGACCATATTGGCTCCTTAACGCGTTTAGTATCGGGAATATTTTTTGGCTTGCCGAGGTAATGTTCTACAGCATATTCTTGAGCGACTCGTGCATTCTCAAATTTACAGACTGTAAAATTCAGAATAGTATTTCGAGAAGGTCTGAAGTAAGGTGAACGTTTATGGGCTATAAGTCTGAAAACACGATCTCTCGAACTGAGCTCGATGAACAAGGGTACCGTTTGATCGACGTATATGAAGAATCCAGTTGATGTCAACCAATATGGTTCGAGAATAGCTTGATAGAGTTTTTGGGAGGTGACGTAGGGTGTGAAATCGTAATCCATGTAGTCGTAAGGCCATTTCAAATCAATATGCTCGGCTCCTCCGTACAGATGAATATTTTTTGTATCAATCAGTGCTGCGAGTCTACCACCGACGGTTGATGTATAATTTATAACCACGCAGTGTTCGTTTAATTTTGTCGTGGTGAGGAAAACTTTCTCTTCGTACTTGAATCGAATACTATCGAGTGTGGATTCATTCTTAATAGTTTGAGTGGTACCGCTATCTTCGGCTGCGATATCGTGAATGTTGAATACGATTCTAAGCGGTCGAAGATCTGCAAATAAAAGAATATGAGAAGTAGGACGAAGCATTCACACAAACTTTATCTCATTTGAGATAAGTTTTCTGATTGTAAAGTACTCGAGATGTTCGTCATCACCTGTATGTGCATCTGATAAAATAAACTGAAGGTTTTCGAATGCATTCTTACTCACGTCAATTTTTTCGAATAACTTAGACTGAACCGTGAAGAGATTTAGTATCCAAAGGAAATCTGAAATTCAGTCTTTTGTACGACAGCAAACGAGATACAAAATAGTGCAATGGCCTCCGAATTCTTACCGATCAATATTAATTTCATGATGGAAGCAATCACGATCCGGCCGGTTACGGAATTATTTGAGCCATGTTTGATTGGAAAGGGTTCGTAAATAGATTGGAATGAGTATTTCCAGAGAAAGCGAAAGAATTCTGAAAGAGAAAAACTAGATTAGAATTGTCTACACGAATTGAATAATAAGGAATCAGATTTCACGACGCAATTATTTTTTTTCATCTTGGTTACTTCAACGCAGATCTACTAACTCAATATTCTTAATGAGATTTCGAATTGAGGCGACAAATTAGACGAACGGTTCCCTCTAGTTTCGTACAATAGAATAGGCTCGATACGGTATAGTTATCAGCAAGGAATGTTATCATCTTACTCGTAAACTGTAAAATGATATGGTATTTTGGTTCGGGTTTAGGAACAATAATAATTACGAGAATGAAACAAGCATAACGAAACTAACCGGCTTCCTATAGCCGCTAATGTTTTCAAAAAGAAAGTTGAACTCGCCGATTTGAAAATATGATAACAAAATAAGGTCTCGTTGATAAGAAAAGAATCAAAGTGCGCATGAACAATGTACATTGAACGACAGTGAAATGAACGATGACGGAATATCGAATTATTGACAATGGCTGATTCCCAAATAAAAAAATAGGTATACGGTATTTTTCCTATTCCGGATCCGGATTTTACAGAGGAAAATTAAGGGATCCTGTTTCGGATACGGGTTCCGGATCTCAGCCTCAGCCCTGATTGACATCGTTCTGCTGCACATTCGATTTAAAATCTGAAGAGTACAATATGCACGTGGCACGTCTTGTAGTCAGGGCCCTACTCGTAGCCCATAGTATAGTATGCCATTCAAAAATATTAGTAACAGAACTTGGAAATTGTTGATCACTGAGCCTGAGATATTTTCAAAGGAGTAATGCATAGAACACTGTCGGGCTAAGGAAATATTCTGTCCTCTTTTCACTGCAATCATTTTCTGGGTTGTGGAATCGTACGGCGCGGCGCGGGCTACAATTTACCAGGCTATTAACAAAGCTGAGGACCTTTTTTCTACCCAAGAGTTCCCTGGTAATCAGTAGGGACCCTATAAGGCTCTGACTGTTCTGATTCTAGCTCAAGATCCAATCAGTGATGGGAAGAAATAGCAAGTATCAGGATCGAGGGGACTTGAATTTGAAACTTGCAGTAGAGCAGAGAACTTTTTTTTTCGTTTCTATTTTCGTAATTAATTGAGATTGGTTTTCATTTTTATAATCAATTTTGTGATATAGGTTAATTGATTAGCATGTTCGTTTTCTCATTTACAGGATCTGTGTAGGTACCTACCTTTGTTTAGGTAGTTCGAAAAATGAAATTTCTCCAAATTTTCACCTCACATCCGTATTAGTAGTAATGACGGGTCTTTACCGCACTCACCCTATTTAGTCATATTTCTACAAAAATGAGTAGGCCTATCATTATCAAAGAAAATACACTTCAAAAAAAATATAATTTTTTAGAGCTCGTGTTCATTCAGAAAAAAATAATGTGATTATTTTACTCGTATTTCAAGCATTTTTCTAGAGAAATCATCTGTAATAATTTATTTAAAAATAGTAAGGGGGGACCAAAGGAAAATAAAATAGTAAGGGGGGACCAAAGAATTTCAGATATTTTTTGGGATTTCTAAATTTCTTCGGTTTCATTCAGGAAATCGTGCAGACAAAAATAATGTCCGTCATTACTACTCATAATGTGATTATTTTACTTGTATTTCAGACATTTTTAGAGAAATCACTTGTACTTTATTAAAACGTGCAGACAAATTAATGTGATTATTTTACCTGGATTTCAGGCATTTTTTTATAGAAAATCACCTGTACTTTATTATCCAAGATAGGTACCTAGTGAAATCTATCCAAGGCCCCTATTACTACTACTTCTTCTCTTTTACAACCCAATCCAACTATAAAATCCTTCAATCATTTTTACCCAGTATTTTTACTTTTTAGAGGTCAAAACGTTCAAGGACGTTCATACAAAAATAAAGTGATTATTAACACGTATTTCAGACATTTTTTAGGGAAATCTCCTGTACTTCATTATCCAATGTAGGTACACAGTAAAATTTATCACACTATACTTTTCCAAGTATTGTAATATGTAATGGATGCTAATCACTAATCTGTCCAGAAATTGATATCATTTTCACAAAAGAACGAAATAGCTGTACTTTAATGTTTACGTTACCAGAATCTGATGGCAATTTTTATTCTATTTGAATGTCTTGAATTCAATCGCTGAGGATTCCGGTCTTTAATTATCGAATTGGTTTTTCGATAAGATCCTGTTTATCCAACATCGGCAGTTTTGAATCTGGTTGGATGAAAAAAAAAAAAAATGTACGTCAAAATTTTGTCGTATGTCAAATGTTCATTCTAACACCATTTAGAGAAAAGTATTTATTTATTTATTTTTAGCAAAATTATACATACAAAAGAATATTTTTTTTTGTTTTACAGTTTTCATACAGTTACATAAGTATTATTAAAAAATTACTTGTTGCCCTTATGGGGCGAAAGCTACTGTCAGCCTTCTCCATCACGCTTTAATTTTTTTTCTAATATATTATTCTTTCATGTAGGTATTCTTGTATTCCGAGCTAATGGCCTTAGTGCAGCTTAAATGCTCGTTAAACAAATAAATGAATAAAATATTTTTAAAGACTTCCTCTAGGGCAGTATTAAAAAGGGCGGGAGTGGGTCACCTTCCCTTACTCCTTTTTTTATTTCAAATTTCCTTCCATCAACGTCAGTGGTCATAGGTGCTTTTGGTCCATTATACATTTCTCTACCTTTTTTATTGGGATTTCTGTTTCATCGAAATACAGATTTTTGTACAACCTGGTTGCTATACTTCTTTTATTCCCATTCTCTCGTGTAAATTTTGTTGGCTTTTTCTATCAGATAGCTCATCCATTTATTAGGTACCTAACATTAAATATCTGTTCCATCATATTATCTCATTCTCTTTGTATACCTCTGTTCTTTTTATTTTTATAAGTTTATTCAAATTTACTACTTCGAGTCTATGGAGTCTATCCTTACTCGTTATTTTTTGCTTGCTACTTATTTTTTGCCTTCTTTTGTATAGTTGTTTTAGAGGGTCGTTTTCTATTTTTTTCTCATTATCCTCTTTATCCATTTCCCTCCTGGCGATTTCTAAGACGTTTATTATTTACTTGTTCCATTTTTCATTATTATCTGTTTCCCATCGTGTTTCACCTATAATTTCTCTTTACCAGAGATTCATTTATGGCTCTAAATTTCTTTTATTTTTTCATTTATGGAGGCAATTTTTTCGTCTTTTTTGCTCTTGTGTTTCTATCTATCAAAGTTAGTATTCTGTGGTCTGTATCTCAATTAAAGTTTTTTATGATCCCACAATTTTTTATATTTCTTCTGTGCCTGTCCATTAACGCAGTTAATCTATTTGGTTTTTTGTTTATAGGTTTAGAGAGATCCACGTCCATCTTTTATTATATTTTTTGTTTAAATCATGACTGTGTTGACTATTATTTTTAAATGACTTTTGTTGCAGAATTTTATTAGTAATTCGTCGTTTTCATTTCTTTTCCCATATTGGTGTGGTCCTATCATTGCTTGCCATCCGCTTTCTCTTTTTATTTGACAATTGAATCTCCCACAATTATGATTTTGTTTCGTTTATGAACTTTCCATTCTCTCATCGGTTCATTTAGGGCGTCATAGAATTCTTGTAACTCTTCTTTTTTGATCTCATTATATAGGTGCGCGAACTTGGATTATTATAATTTTATTCTCTTTTTATTTTTTGCTATTCTATCGTTGATACTTGTGAATTTCCTAACATTCTTTTGAAATCCATCATTCATGACCATCTGAAGCTGTATAAAACCATACATTTCCCTTTTTTTGTGTTTATTATTGTTTCATTGTTTCTTCCAACTTTTGCTATTCCTATTATACCTACTCCTCGTTTTTCTATTTCTTTTTCAACTTCCTAAAATTTATAATCGTCTTTTAATGATCTCACATCGAAAGTGGCTAGTTTTAGTTTTTTTCCCTTCCCTACTTTATTTTTTTATTTTATTTTTTTTTTATTTTATTTTTACGAGCACTAGAGCTTCACGAGGGCTATTGGCTCGGCGTTACAAAAGTTATGAATATTATAAATAACACATTGAAAATCTTCAACCGTTATATTTTCATTTTGTGATTTATTGAATTGTTGGTAATCTTGGTCTTCGTTTCTAAATTTACTTTCCTTTCTGATAATTTATTAAATTTTTGCTGAGATTTTGGCTTTTCTTGCTCATGTTGACCAGTCATACGAAGGCAAGGGAGAGAGTAGCTTACTTACTTATTTTTACTGCGAGTATTTAGGGTCGTCGTCGCTGTTTTCCTTGATTCGGCCGGTGTTACCGTCTTTGAGGAAGCTTTTATTCTAAGTTCATGTTGCGCCTTCCTCCTGATTGATTTCTCTTCTCTGTTCCTTCCTGCATCACTTGATTCATCTTCTTTCTCTTGGTTGTCGCCGTCGTTTTTATTCTCTTCATCTACCCGTGCATCGTTTTCGGAGTGCTTTCTTTCCCAGTATGTTAGGCTGTTGAGATGCTTTTCGTTCATTATATGTATTGCCTCTTCGTTGTCTTCCTTTCTTATCATTACTTTATTTCCAATGTTCTAAATATATTTTATTTTCCCTTGAAGAGTATTTATCATATCTAAAACAAAACTCCTATTTCTTAGACCGTAATTTTTTTCTGTTATTCAAGCAATGAAGTAGTAGTAGTTGTTCGTTACTATAATTCACATTCTAGTACCAAGGGTCTGAAGATAGTTTGCCTGATTGTCGATTTGTATGTAGTCAATTCAACTTCGTAGGAGAGCGTTGACCTACGCCTACCCAGCCAATGATCTGAGGCTTAGTTGACAAAAAACGTCAAATCTTGATAGATACCTAGTTTCGGAATAGGTTTCTCCAGTATTTTTTTCGATACAAAATTCTTTAAATTCTTTTACCTGAAATCTAAGTCAATTTATTTCTCATTCTTTGCTCTGACTATATAGGTTGCAACATGGAAGAGCTTGTATGTATTTAAGTGAGCAACAAAAACGGAAAAGTTGGTACAGGTGTCACGGCATGACGACACAGCAACAGCTGCATGACCGTGAGGGCAGAAGATAAAATTTAATGTTTTCTTTTTAACCGCCTTTTTCGTCTTCACAAGAAATTATTGTTAATTATTATTCGCCTTGATCAACAATATAGTCCGACTGAAACAATTTATTTTATTCTTCCATTTTATTGTATGGCGACATGGTAGCCGAGCGTTCTACGTAATCCAATAGTATCTTAGTTACTGACCATGGCTGATGCCAATGTTATTCGTTTGAAGGAATTTGAAAGCCGCCTGGAAATGTTGAACCAAACCATCACGAAAGCCGATAAGCTCTTGTCAGATGAACAACCCAACCTAAAAGCCATCCGACGAACTTATGCCCGACTTGTAGAATTTTCTTCTTTGATTGAGAAATTCAAACCCACTGGAAACCAGAAAGATACAGTCAGTTTCTCGAATGCAATCGAACCTCTAAATCAAGCTCGTATGAGAATTATCGACCTCAGAGATGAGATTGATGAAAATAGCCCGCCTGAAGAGCAGCAACCAATTCAAAGCCTAGCAGCTTTACCTAAACTACGCTTGACGCCTTTTGATGGAAGCATTACTAAATACCCTTCATTTATCCAAGCCTTTTCGTCAGTTTTTGATTCTCGTCCGCTCTCAGAGGAAGACAAATTGATATATTTACAATCATATACTACCGGTGAAGCTTTAGCTGCCATAGAAAACCTTCCACCAACAGCTGAAGGCTACACCAAGGCAAAAGAAATATTGGAAAAAAAATACAATCAAACGGGAAATGTGATCCGAGCACTCTACCAGAAAATTGTCAATTTATCACCGGCAGTCGACGAAGCAAAATCTCTCAGAACAACATATAATAATATTGATAATGTATTATCTGCTCTTGAAGTTCAAGGTGAGAAATTTGAAAACAATGTTCACCTGCAAGACATCGTCTTTAGTAAAATTCCCCAGAATATACTGTTTCAGCTAACACTTGAAGGTGAACTGAACTTGATAAATTTCCGTAAACGTTTAGACAAACTTCTCTCATTGAGAGAAGCGATTATTTCTTCTACAATTATTCAGAGCAATACGCCAAGTTCACAAATAACTTCAAATTCTCTTCCCACCAACAAAGCCGCCCTATCAGCTCTATTCACAGCTTCAGATCCAAACAAAAAGAATACAAAGAAATCGCAAATGAGGTGTGCTTTCTGTTATCGTTCAAATAGTCATTATTCAAGTGATTGCCTCAAGTATTCAACAGCTGAAGAACGTAAAGAACGAATAAAAGGTTCTTGTTACAACTGTTTAGGTACCGATCATATGATGAATAAATGTAGAAGTAAAAAATTATGTTATCATTGCCGAGGAAAGCATCATTCCAGCCTTTGCTCAACCAAATTTCCATCTAAAGATACTGCAAAAAAGTACGAAAACAGTGAAGAAAAAAATTTAGATTTACCATCTACATCCGCTACCTTACCAAAAGATCAGCAAACCGCCACCGCTAGGATGTTTATCAGATACTTGAGCACGTACCTAACAGCTTGTACGCAGATACGCAATGAAAAAACTGGGTTTTCAGATTACGTTCGTATTATATTTGACTGCGCTTGTCCAGAATCACTCATTTTAGATGAATCCGCTGATTTTCTACAACTCGAACGTTCCGCAAAGCAAAAAATACCCGTCAAAGGTTTTCTTGACAAGCAACCAAAATGGATCGAAACAACGACAGTCTTCGTGAATTTTCCTGCAGCAAACCGGACAATTAGGCTCCAAACTACCCCGGAAATAGCTGATAATATACAGAGTGCTGACCATAACGAATTTTTGAAGCATTATCCACAATATGCCAAGTACAATTTTGCCGATGAAGGCAACGGGAAAAAGCCTCAAATTCTCATAGGAGGAGATTTTTTCTTCTCTTTCTTAGCCAATGATTTCAAAATTACCATCGAAGAAGATCTTCACCTCGTTTCCTCCATATTTGGATGGATGATCACTGGCATCACAGAAAAACTTAACGGACCGCGTCTTCTCGTCACATCAAGCTCAATAGAGAGACTTTCCGCTCTCGACATAGTTGGTATCAGAGATGCTTACTCAACAGATATTGAGGAACAGGAACGAACCTTACAACAATTTTATCAAACTATAAAATTGGAAAATAATCGTTACGAAGTAGGATGGCCGTGGCGAATTAACCCGTCCAGTCTACCAAACAATTTTGGACTCTCTCTAGGCCGTCTCCGAACTTTATGCAAAAGTTTAACTGGTAAATTCATGAAGGCATACAATGAAATCATCCGCACTCAAATTACTACAGGTATCCTTGAAAACGTGACGGATCCTCAGAGGCGTGCCGATGTTTATTATATCCCTCATCAAGGTGTATTTCAACCCGAAAAATCGACGCCACTTCGAATTGTCTACGATGCGACTGCAAAAACAAAAAGAAACGCTTATTCGCTCAATGACGCAGTTCATAAGGGTTGCCTGCTACTCGAAGCTCTTGTCGGTGTGGTAATCCGTTCCCGCCAGTACCTAATATTTCTGTATGCCGATTTTGAGAAAGCTTATCTCCAAATTGGTCTACGAATACAAGATCGAAACTACGTTCGTTGCCTATGGTTAAAGGACCACACTAAACCCCCTGATGTTGAAAATTTAATGCACTTACGGTTCACAAGAATTGCCTTCGGAGTGAAAGCTTCTGCATTCATTTTAGCTGCAACAATAGCATTTCATATTAATCAAAATACAAGTCTTAACGAATTTGCTGCTCAACTTAAGAGATCATTCTACAGCGACAATCTTGTAACAGGCGCCGATTCGATCGAAACAGCTGTCCAATTAGCGCAAACTACAATTAACGCATTCAAAGAGTGTTCTATGAATCTCCGCTCATGGGTGTCATCATCAGAAGCAGTCGTCAACGCCATCCCACCACAAAATAGAGGAACAAAGTCTGTAATTTCGTTACTTGGTCTTCAATATGATGCTCAAAATGACGAATATTCAATTGCTACGCCAAAAATTGTTTCCGGAGTTCCTACTCTTCGTTCAATCCTAAAAAACACATCGAAAGTATTCGACCCACTCGGCCTTGTATCACCACTTATCCTTCAAGCAAAAATGCTCCTACAAACGATTGATAAACACGCAGATCAGTGGGACACACCTCTTTCGAACGACTATCAGGAAAGATGGAATGAGATAGAGTCCGATTTAACTCGACTCTCATCAGTCAAAATACAGAGGTATGTACCTAACAATAATACCACTACTCTGCATGCGTTTTCAGATGCTTCGGCTCGAGGTTATGGATTTGTAATCTATCAACGAACTGAGATTGACGATTCAGTCTACATCAACATCATATTTGCTAAAGCTAGAGTCACGCCTCGTCGGAAACTCACAATTCCCAAATTAGAATTACTAGCAGCGTCACTTGCCGCCCGAGCAATCGCTTTCATCATTAAAGAATTCAGAATACTATTACCGAATAAATCAATACTTTGGTGTGATTCGAAATGCACCCTCGCACGAATCTATAGTTCCAAAATTTTCTCCCATTTTGAAGAAAATCGCCTACAGGAAATTCGAACCGTTCCTGACCTCATCTGTCGTTATGTACCGTCAGAATTGAATATTGCGGACGTAGCATCAAGAGGCTCCACACTTGCCGAACTTAAACAATCACCATGGTTTACTGGTCCTCATTTTCTTCAGTTACATTCAAATCAGTGGCCGCCATTCAATCCTATCGATATTAACGCCTTTGAATCCAACCTGGAACCAACAAACTCACAAAGCATCGATGTTCTCCATATAAAAACTGAGCCAACAATAACTCTACTCAATATCACACTAACCGATTTTTCTTCTTTCTCAAAACTGGTTCGCACTACGGAAATATTGATTCGTTTCATCAGCTTCAAATCGCCAACGTTTAAGCAAAAAATGGGACTCACGAATGAGAACATAAAAACAAAAACAATCCAATGGTGGATACGAACTGTCCAAAAATCGGTTTTTCACGAAATCTTTCACGACCTGCAAAACGAAAAATCAAATGATCTTGTCAGAAAATTGAATTTGAAAATTGATGAAAACGGTATCATACGTTGCAAAGGAAGATTTAAACACGCACCATTGTCCGAATACGAAAAGGAACCTATATTGCTTCCGAAGGCCACACAGAGTCATTTTGTTCGTTTAATTATACTACACTATCATGAGGCAAACTTCCATGTTGGGACCAACCACACGCTGACAGCAATCCGTCGAATGTATTGGATCATAGATGGCCGACGATCCGTATTTAATACCTTAAAAAGTTGCGCTCCATGTTCTCGTCACACAGCACGACCATACAAACAACCATCAGATTCTGAACTGCCTCCTGTTCGTCTTACACCAACCGAAGTACCTTTCGCGAAAGCTGCAATCGATACACTTGGTCATTTATTTGTGGATGGTCACAAAAAATGGATATTACTGGTAGTATGTCTTGTTACACGCGCTATAATACTGGAATATCTGGATTCTCTACAAACACGCGACATCTACCTCGCCTTACGTCGATTTTGGGCAAGACAAACTTCACCAACGTTTTATTATTCAGACAATGCTGCACAGTTCATTTTAATCGAGGAAGTCATACGAACGAATACGGTCCATGAAATTACTTGGGAACGGATCTCTCCTGGTGCAAGCTGGGCAGCAGGTGTCTATGAACGCCTGGTAAGTCCAGTTAAACAATGTCTCTACCGTACTCTACAGGGACGATCACTGCAATCAACACTTTTCCAGACAATTCTGCTCGAAATAGAAGCAACAATCAACTCAAGACCAATTACTTACGTTGATGAAGATAA
The DNA here is from genome assembly GCA_035079385.1 of Aspidiotus rigidus. Taxonomy (NCBI): domain Eukaryota; kingdom Metazoa; phylum Arthropoda; class Insecta; order Hemiptera; family Diaspididae; genus Aspidiotus; species Aspidiotus rigidus. The sequence goes on along the minus strand of JAVHKY010000015.1, from coordinate 11,178,485 downwards.
CAATTTCCGCCCTTTGTCACCAGCTGATTTCTTGCGTTCAAGGTATCGTGTCCCAATTGATGAACCATCACTTCCAAACCCAGATTCGATGTCTCAGAAAGAAATAGCCGCTCTATCCCGACAAGCAAATGAAATAATTAATGAATACTGGCAAATATGGTCAACGATGTACCTGCAAACTTTACGAGAACGCCATACGTACGATCAAAAACACTTCAAGGCAAGAACAACGAACCTCGCTCCTCGAATCGGTGATGTGGTTCTATTGGAAGAACCAAATCAACCACGAGCTAAATGGCACTTGGCGAAAATCGTCAAATTATACGAGAGTAAGGATGGTCAATTCCGTTCGGCTTTCGTCCGTACGGCTAACAATCAAATACTTCAGCGTCCGATGGAAAGCCTTTACCCGATGGAAATAGCAAATACAAATTCAAGTCCGACTCAGGTGTCACCTCCAGACAGCATCGAAAACATAATCATTCCAGACGACATCGAAAACATTATTATTTTGGACAATGAAGAAACCAATCAATGAAGAAGCATAATACTTACTCATTTAGTTCTCCTGGTTATCTACCATAACTATTTCATAATTATTCATAGTAAGTTATTAGTTACCATTTATCATAATATTATTGCATTATTTATTTACTAGAGCTAATTCCCAGCACATTGCTGTGTTTACATTTACATTGTATAATCATAGCTTAGGCTACAAAAAAAAAAAAAAAAAAAAAAAAAAAAAAAAAAAAAAAATTTTGTGCCCCCGAGTGTCACGGCATGACGACACAGCAACAGCTGCATGACCGTGAGGGCAGAAGATAAAATTTAATGTTTTCTTTTTAACCGCCTTTTTCGTCTTCACAAGAAATTATTGTTAATTATTATTCGCCTTGATCAACAATATAGTCCGACTGAAACAATTTATTTTATTCTTCCATTTTATTGTATGGCGACAACAGGTAGCTTGCAATCATAACAGAATTTTCAACTCGTAATTTTTCACAACTAATGCAGACGACGTTTTTCGCGGTATCTAGATTGCTCAGTTAATGATGCCAGTCAATCGCCCAATGTTTGTTGCAGCTGACATAACCTACCTTCCATTTAAGTTACAACAGGGATTAAAAAAAATAAATAAATAAATACCTAAATGAAATATGGAATAACGTTCTGAACTCTGCTTCAGTCAATGAAGTTTGAATTCACTACCCTGACGTATTGATCAACAGGTATTCAGAAAAGTAATATAGTTTAAAACGGATTTGAAAAAAAAAATATAAATTCGCATAGGTAGTTTCTTATCGTCTGTTGGACATATTTCTACAAAATCAAAATTAAGGCTTAGGTAAAGACTTTCAATTTTCTTTCTTGTACAGTTTTTTTTCTGAAAGAAATTGAATGTCGAATTGAGTCGAAAATCATGAATGGAATGAGTTCATTTCAATGCATCATGTTTTTTTTTTTTTTCGTTTGTTTTTTCTTCTAACCAAGGGTGGTTGTAAAACCATCTCATAACGTTCAAGTGTAAAACTTTACAATACCTAGAACAAACGAATTTTTCGGGAACATTTCATCTTCCTGCGTTCTCACAATATTTTGTTGCTGTCGTACTACTCTCATCACAGAAATAAATAAAAACGCAAATAATTAATCCGGGTAACTTTATTGGCTTCTTTTGAAGCAGAAGTAACTAATCGATTATTACAATGATATTTGACTAAAACTTATTAATCTTCAGAAAGTCTACGTTACTCATGATTTGCAATTCCACAGACCATTAATAAAATTATATATCACCTAATTAGAACTATCTCCACATCCAGTAGAGTAATATTTATATTAAATAAGCAGAGCAAAAATTAAAATATTTCTAAAGAAAAAGTATTGGGTAAACAAAAAGCGTATATAATCAAGAATAGTCATTTCAAGAGTAATGAAATCCCAACAACTGATTTATCTACACATTAAAGACTAATAAAACGGTTCTGAACGGAGCTGTTTTTTTTCCTTTTCGTAAAATATTATTGTAAGGACCCCTTTGACCTATTATCAACTGACTTCGAACGAGAGAAAGTTTAGTTTAAATCGTTTCCTAATGATATGAGTAAAGTGTTCCTTCAGCAAACCGTTCGTGCAAATTTCGTACATTCGAATACTTAATTCTATAGTTTTATGCTTAGGAAAGAAGAAAGAAAGAAAGAAAGAAGGAAAAAAAGAAGAAAGAAAAAAAAAAAGTTTAAAATAAACCGAAATTAATTCAGACTAGTATCAATATTGCATCAATCATTTAAATGCGGCCATTACTGGATTATTAGACAGAATTGAGAAAATCTAAAGTATTAATTATGTGTATCTGCGCAGTATGTTTAAATTGTATTCTACATTTGGTATGAATTAGGGCGAAGTTATGTTTGTTGGAAAAAAGCTACCTCTGAGGTTGAAATCTCTCTTACATGATACGGAGATTTAACTTTTCATAAAACTTACTTCTGGTAAGAAATACAGGTAAAATTACATTGAACTACGAAAGGAGAAAAAAATCCTAATGAGTGACTGAAAATAAAAGATTTTGAAGATTTTCTGAGCACTAATATTTCATTCTATTCGCCATTAAAAATACTAAAAGTTTTTGGGATTCGTGCTAATCATTCATAAAACTGAAATTTCTTTTCTTCCTTTGTAGAGTATGTTATTGATACGTTTAGATTAAGATGGGCAGTAGTGTAATGGACCAACGTAACATCACAATTTGATTATCCGTAAGTAAATTTTCCAAAAAGAATTTATAGCGAGGATGACAAGTTTCATAGTTCTTAAAGAAAAAAGAAAAAAAAAAACACCAAGTGAAAACCTCTACAATTCGGAAATCGATTATAAAATACTTGGTCCAATACATTGTACACCATCGTACATTATAATTATCTCTTATAATAAATTTTATTTTAAAATAGCACTCATAGTATTTTTAAATTCGTATTCTGTCTTATGTAAGCCCCCTTCCTAGAATGAGCTCGCAAGAATATTACTGTTGAATAGAAGCTTTAAATTGGTTGAAAAATATAGCTCCTAAAAGTATTAATATGCTTCTAATATTTTTCATTTCCCTGTTCCGCATTCTCACCTTCAGCAATGGACTTCGGTGAATCGTGTCCGGATGGCGAAGAATCTCCGCGGGAAGCGTTTTTCTCTGGTTTTGGTGCGAAATTTCCTCCTGAAGAACGACGTCGTTTGGATGCGTGGTAACGTTCTGTCAGAAAATAAGTACGTTAAATTGGAATGAAATCAAGTACAGGCATAAAAATGAGGTTCCTTGTTTTTTCTTTTTTTTTTTTTAAATTGAATTCTAATCCAGTTTCCCTAACTCCTAACTTTAATCCACTCCTAAAACTCACCACTCCTTTCATGTCTAGATTTTAGACTATCATCTAAAACGTAAGCCCTTCTCTATCTACCCATCCACTTCTCCCTTAACATCCCCGACGGCCTCGAGCTGTCTAACTTACCGAAATCACCCAATATAATCTATATTAGGCACTTCAGAGCCATTATTGGTCATGATTTTCTCTCCCACGACCTGTGCTTCATGTTCAAAAACTGGCTACGCCTTGTATATCGATGGAGAAGTCTCGCTCTTTAGAATGCAAAACTCGGCGTTCATATGTTGTGCTAAGCTATCTGCTATCTGTCCCTGCCTTACTCATCTCTCTCTTCTCCCACCTATCCATGAATTCCTCCTCCTTTCTGACTCTCCAAGCCATGCACGATGCCTGTTCTTCTAACCCTACGGTTCAGCGCACTTTCATCCTCCTGCGCACCTTAAGATCTTCTCTGTCCGTAAACACTTTCCTCAAGATTTCTAGTCATATGATCCTCCGAGAACATGACGCAGTGGATCTACTTACCAAGCAAACCCTACTCTTCTCCTCAATCACTGATCTCCGACCCAGCACTTGAAATCTTACTATCGTTCTCTAATCATCTTCTTTGGTCCTCTCATTCCCACAATAAACTTCCGTTTGATTAGAAAATCCCCGATTTCCTCGTTCTCTTCAATTCACTTCTCACGTCATGAAGAAATAGTCATAACTCATAGTACGACTAAAAACTGTGCACACCCGTCTTCTTCTTTAACTCTCCACTCCACGATGCGAAGTAAATTATCCGTCTCTCTTTTTCCCCCTCGTGTTCAAACTTAAACCTCAACAAATCGTTTTCTGTCTCCTCTCAAGCCTTCTCTGCCCTTTAACTCAAGATCCATTACCACTAATCTGAACTTTCTCTGGACCACATACTATTACAAATCCATATGTGTGCCCAACGACAGGAGATTCTCAGGACGTTCTAAAAGATAAATACTCCACGAGGGTAGTCTTACCAGCGTTTCCGAGTTCCATGTTTTCGGATGAAGTTCCTGGTTCAGTTCTATAGGTGGAAGGAAATAAATTCACAGCGGGAAGCGGACTCCTTTCAATCACAATGGTCGGTCGAAATTTCACAGGCTTACGGAAATCGCTACTGGAAGTCATTTCGTCCTTCAAGATACCCCGCCGTTGATTTCGACGAACTTCACTTCTGAAAGTGACGCCTTCTCCGGACGCGTTTCCGATTTGACCTTCGTTATCACTGTCTTCCAATAAATTGCGAGGCGCGCCCAGAATATCGTATTTTTCTAATTTCCTCTTACTGTTGACCAGATCTACGTCAATTTGTTCCGCTACAAATTGGTCGACCTCACTCGAGGTCGGAGCACCGAATAAACATATTGGACTGAGAATATGTCGTTTTCTCGCGCGAATATATTTTTCGACGGAGGAGACTCTCTTGTTTCCTCTAAAACGATTGAATGGACCTCTATTGCCGGAACTCACCATTTTGGTAGTTTTCGAATACGAAAATCTGCAAGACAGAGATTATATTCAATTAATTGTGAGCCATGTTTTAAACAAGACAGGAATTTTATACATCTGGAAGACGATCGAAAAGCTTAATGTGAAAATTTAAAACATCTTAGCATTGAGTCGTATTCGCGTATGTTCGCACGACGCGAGGGAAAAAGATACGCACTTCGTATACGTTCGAAGGTTTATTATTAGAAGGGGAAAATTTTTGACTATAAGAAAAAAGAGGATCATAATCGTGACGTTCGTTCCCTTTGTGCGCTCATGCCTGCATAGGTCCCTATATTATACACAGTAAATTTATTGGGGGCCAGAAGGAGACATACCTCATGGATTGCGTTTTTTTCTTTTTTGCGATTATTATTATTATACCTCGATCTTCTCAACTTTTCCGTTGGTTCGTATTGACAACACGGATTTGCATATCAAGTGTTTAGACTTAATTATTATTGTTTTTTGCATATTTCTAATTAAATTATTATCATCATTATTTACGTAAAAAAAGGTAGTCCTATATTTGGTCTTCGAAGACTGTCAGGCAGCACTATAAATACGCGAATGAATAAATAAATAAATCTTAACTCAATCTCGAAGTCCGCCAAAAAAAAAAAATGAATATAGTTGATATCTAAGAAAATGTTTCAAACCATCAAAAAACTCTTATTTCTATTTTTTTTTTTTTTTTTTTTTTTTTTTAGTTAATCTAAATAAAATTTTACAACTTGATGATCGCTCTTGATCAGGCCTTCACGGCCACTTTTAATTCAAAATTATTTTTCAGAATTTTTTAATTGTGTGCAACATTATTCCATGGAATTCTTCAATTAATGCAAATCAATATTTACATAAATATTGAAACACGCATTCTAAACAAATTTTATGATTTTGATAATTACCTACCGGAAAAAATATTATTTTTGTAATAAAAAATATAATTTGCAATAAATTTAACATTAAAAGCAAGAGATCATATCCAACACCAAACAGAGTAATCTCTTACTTTTCTAGTTTTCAATTCTTTTAGTTGAAATAATAAATAATTTTCAACTTTGGAGGGCACAATTATCAATTTTTAATTAAAACTCACTCATTATACATCAAATTTTACTGACTTTTTTCAATCGAAATTACTTTTTTCTAGACCCAAATTTATGAACACTTTGATGAAAATTCGCTCAATTTTAGACCAAAAAAATTCAGCATTTAAAAAAAAATTCACACGATTTAATTCGGAATTGATCCCAAATCTCAATTTTTTAATTCTATTGGGGAACTAAGATATTTCGTGATTTCGGAGGATTTCTTTCCTGCATCCAATTTATTGTGATTCGATTTTCATTTCTATTTTTACCGGTTTCGTCCTTCAGGAAAAAAAGTGCCAAATGCTGATAGGAATCCAGTTTATATTATCTCTACTTTAGTCTGTTTGCGCCATCGTACCTACGTTTTTAAAAATCGTTACGGAGCGATAAAGGGGAGAATGTTTTTTAGAATAACATTTTTGAAATAAATCGACTTTCATAAACGGAAATCACACACAGACAACGAATGAATGAATAAAAAAATAAAAAACATAGAAACAAAAGAGCGTTAGATAATACGACTCACTTTACGCTGTTTCGATGATCTTGTAGAAAGAGATAAGTTATTTTTTGATGTTAGTTTTTGTGAACACTATCTGAAATATGGAATAAGAAAAAAATAATTAAATTCATTAAATTCTGGAAATGTGATTCAAATTAATTCAACGATTTTTGACAGATACTGCAAGGAAAAGGGATTGTTTTAATAACGACATTCCATCGTTGTTCGTAAAATTGACAATTTATTTAGAATAGAAATACATACACACATACTTTAACAATATTTCCTCACGTGAAACATGAAAGAAATTAATAAATATTGCTTTTATTTAGATACGATCTTCAATTTTTATAAACGCCATCATCTATTATTTCAGAGGATTTTTGATAAATCATTAGTTATCCGCAAAATAGTTTTGACTACCCAACCAACTTTTTTAAACGTTAGGAAGTGTTTCGTTACAAAATCACCGTTGCGCAAATTTGGACTCACTGGATATTCGATAAAAAGAATACCATATTTTAATCGGATTGTAAACTAGTTTTAGAAGAAAACGACGCGGAGAGAGCATTATCATCTCATAGATAAGAAAAGAAGAGGAAATTTGACGAAAAAATCTCCTGGTGCGAGGTAAAATTTAACCGACCAATTCTCGTCCTTACTTATCTATTATGGTTCCTCACGAACATCCGCACGTATTAACTATCTCTTTGAGTTATCTAAATCATCGAACAAATAATCTCTATTCGCTCTCACGTATTTGCGAGAAAGTCTGTTCTGTCGATCGGTACACCTCATAACGACGCATTTCTTCAGCAAGATATCACGTGATCAATTTACGGTAGCTACCCATATTGAAAGACGCGTGTAAAACGAAAAGCGCGCGAAGATTAAAGCTGCGAGATTTCATCGAAGCACGAAAGGATGAACGCTAAGATATTAATTTCTAATTAAGAAATACAACCTATGGTACAATCGTAGTTCTTCTGATATGTGCGTGAAACCGATCCGTCCTTTCTTATTGATTCCCCGTAGAGGAACAAAGTCCAATATTTATCTCGAGTCTAACAGATGTAAAGATATTCGAGCAGAAGAAAATATGAAATACAACCTATGGTACACTCGTAGTTTTCCTGATATGTGCATGAAATCGATCTGTCCTTTCTTATCGATTCCCCGTAGAGGAACAAAGTCCAATATTTATCTCGAATCTGACAGATATGAAGATATTCGAGCAGAAGAAAATATCAACTTTTTCTTATCAAGTTTCATTCTAGATTATGGTGGCTTGAAATTAAACGGAATGAAACGATTTTTATAAATTGAAGAGACAGAAAAGAGAGAAAAAAGAAAAAAATAAGTGCAATGAGCCCCAAAATTGGAGGCAGTCAAAATTTAAATGCGGTAAATTGGTGTTTAGTCGCAAGATGATCAGCTCAAGTTGAAAGAGTTGATACTCTATTCTCATTTAAATTAATCAAGACACATATAACTGAGAAAAAATTTTCGTATTTTACAGGGTGTAATATCAGCCAAGAGAATACGCGGGTAACCTTTCACGAATCACGAGATGGTGTATATCAAATCTTTATATTATTAAAGACTTCTTTTTTCGAACGTCGAAAGAGTATTTCTTGTTCGTAGGAAAATCACATATAAAATGGAAAATACGTTAACCCAACATACGTCCTTTTCCTACAGAAACAAGATACGTCTTCTCATCAACTGCGACTTTTCACAAACCATACCCGTCATTTAAGAAAAAAAAATGGATAAAATTCTTAAATTATCGGTACGTGTAAATAATTTGCACGAATTCGGTTTAAAATAAGGAAGAACGCACCTAGTTAAAATTTAGAAAAAGTAACGACCTTTTCGTTCACCAAATTTTTATAGAGTGACTGTAATTAAAGAATTAACCCCACAAAAATTGTATATAATATCAAATCTTCAGCTATCATTCGCAAATCGTCGATCGGGTATAATAACTCGGAAAAAAATAATTCGACACGTAAATCGATGAAAAACACCACGATCACGAATTTCTCGTAAAATAGAGACGTAGCTCCATAAAAAACAACCGGAAAAATACGCGAATAAACGACAGAATACAATTTAACTACATACCTGAGTGAGGACTGAAGACGGAAGATTATAAAACCGATGATAGAAATTCGATTCGTCGTAGAAGAAAAGTACGATCACTGATGTTCTTTGATCCCACGAAAATAATGAACAATTCGGACTTCGGACTATCGACAGCTCTTCGTATTCTTATATCCCGTTCGTCTTTTTGTTACTGACCTTTCTTTTTCCGACAAATAATACTACAGCGTACAAAAAAAAACTTACATTCGAAAAATATCGAGCGCAAAAATTAGACTACAAGCAGAATTTAAATCCAAACTTACTTCAATTAACTTTTTTTATGTATTCGAAGTGAAACTGCAAACAGGATGGTATTATGGTACGGCGCAGACCGTATGCCGTCTCTATCACTCCTTTACAAATTGGTTAGGTTAGGTGTCGACAGGCCTAATAAACTTAACCGCGGCTAAACGACGATTTTGAAAATTAAAATTCTTAAGAACGGTTGGTATTCAGCGCGCAACAGGCTACAAGAGAATCCCGCAAACGTTTGATTTAACGCAATAATGCAGAACGCGAACTCTACAGCAGACAGCAGCTTGATCGCTGAAGATGAACGTACACACACTACCAAACGAAAGACGGAGTGAACATGAATCGTACGCACATATACACACACACGTTCGTGTGCGTGCGCATCGCGCATACTTGGCGCAGAGAGGTGCCGAATCCGAAGTTCGTTCACTGAATCATTTTCGTTCGATATAAAGATTGACGTTTATAACCACAGAGTCGTTTAACCAAAACAGCCTTATATCTCTGTAGATTAATTTTTGTATTTTGGATGGTACGGCCATCTCACAGGTGACCATTTTGTAGTTTGCTGTTTGCAATGCATGGCAGATGAGTCGTGAAGACAAGACTTTCGAATTTTGAGCCGGCCAGCAGCAAATTCTGACATAAATTCCAAACCGTTATAAAATCGAAAACCGTCCCTCTTTTCCATGAAAATTTCATTTTCTACGCACTCCCTCGCAAACGTGAATTATTTTTATTGTACGGCAGTAAATAAATGGCATCGGTATTTGAGAACGCTTTATTCTGGCGAGTGTAGGTCTTTTTCGGCGAAAATAAGATCTATTCATAAGTCGCTTATTATGCCGTAGTTTGATTTAGGCCTGCTGAATATTTATCTGAAATCGTCAGAATTGACTATAATTAACTATTACTTAAGTACCAACCATATTTGAACTTCAACACTATAAATTTATCTAAAAATTCATATGAAATAACAAGATGACTTCCTCCCGCTAAATTTTATTTGATAGAACGGAGGTTTCGAGGTGGTCGAACCTTCGGTTCTAGCGAATAAAACTGTGTGCGAAAAGTTATCTTGTTATTTCATACGAACTTGAATAACCCTGCACGGATAAAAGTGTACTAAAAATATTCTTTATGTATCGTCGTGGAAATGCGATAGAATTATGATCAAACTTCTACCATTGATTCTAAGCAGAGTTTTCTCAGGATTGAATAATTTATAAAATTTGTTTTCACGTATTTACTCATCTTAATAGAAAAAAAGTGCCACCAATAAAAATATTTGTAATCAAAAATCAATTTTTTTTTTTTTTTTTTTTTTGCATCGCGATGGATACTTTGATTAACTTGATAAAAATGGAATACTTGAGGACAATAAGAGCTCGAGAATAAATATATTTCGACTACCTATTAAATTACCGCGTTTTCAGAACTAAAGTGCTACTTTCGTACCCAATATTATATTCAAAATTGTATTGAATCAGAAAATACAACTCACGTCGAAATAAATAAACCAACGGTATTAGAAATTAGTTCTTTTTCCGAATTATTCGTTTATTTATTTCGATTTTTATTTGTATTTTTGAATCGTAGATCAAAAAATTAGTGACATATTGAATAATATTTGATCTCAATGTTGGGGTTAGCTTTGACATAAAGTCACAATTACTGGACAATTTTTTCGATGTTAAGTACTTGCAGTTTGACCATACGAAATTAATTATTTTTCGAAAAATCTTTCATAATCCATCATTATTGATTATTACTCCGATATAATCTCGTTCTCTCTATACCAATTAATATCTCCCTATGCTTACATCACTTCCTGGAAATGACAAGACTATGTACTCGTCGAACGATTTTATTACTCGTAATTGCACACTGACGTCTTTCGATGTATATCACGCCATATAACTTCAAAAAATTCGCGGTAATAGATGGTCAGTTGTAAATTACGCATTAAAAAACACACTTTATTGCAACATTGTTGGTAAGAGCAAAACATCATTATCACAACTCAGATTAAATTACATCTCCAATAACTCAATACGAGGAAGATCATCCGATGTTGACGTAAAGAGTTGAGTGAAAGGTGAAATGAGTGCATCTATATGTAGAATATTCTTTCGCGGGTGATGCTAAAACTATTGATACGTGTACCTACGTAGAGGTTATAGGAAGATCGAAAGACAGAGCGAGAATTAAAGATAGAGGGGAAGTGATAGATAGTCATAAAACAGAAAAAATATGGTACGATGGTGCAACAGTTTTACGATACAATATAGCAGGAAATAATATTGAATTTTTCGAAAAGTGTTGGAGTTACCTACAAATTTTTGAAAAGTTGAAAGCTCTACAAATTCCCAGTCTGCAACTCGATCGTACAGAGGAATAAAATTGTTGGAGCACAAAGATACAATGGCGCCTAATAAAATCACCGCGAGCGAAAATTATTTTTATTTTGATCGCTTTTCCGTTTCGAAAGAGTATGACAAACATGTTCAGCGAATAAAATCAAAAATATTTTGTCGTGCAAGGATCTACTGAAACCAGAAATAAAAAAGAAAGGCTTTGCCAGAGTCTTATTCTGTAATTCTTGCAAGAATGGTTACGAAAGAACCGAAACGTCGAACAATAATAAAAGTTTTTTAAAAGAGTGCGGGCAAAACCTTTTTTTTTATATTATTTATTTCTAGATATTGGGTAAAGTAAGATTCCAAAGAGAGAAAGAGATAGAAATTAAACTTTGGAAGTTTTCGAAGATGACCAAATGTATGCGAGAGTAGAGAATGTAAACTCTAATCTAGTTGAGACTTGGGGAAGTGTTGATTTTTAAACAAAGTATAGGTAATGAGAACAGAAACTCGAAAGAAAAGTTTTCTGATAAAGGAAATGATCATCATATCTGACCCAACACAACTCCAAAGACTGTTATTGCTTAAAGTGAACTCAAAGACACGACAAGCTCGAAGACCCTGCAGAAGGTTTTGCGTTTATTGACCTGACTCAACATAATTGGGTGGGGAATACCAAAAATATTGAAGTATTGTGACCCATGGGACATGAATGATCCAGACGTGTGGGTCGAAACGACGCCATGCCGATTAGGGAATTATGGTTTCTTGAAACTGAAACAAGTTTTTTAATTTTTTTATTCAGTATTTCTTGACCCATAAGATTAAGAAAGGTTTTCGCTAACAGGTACCAAATTGAACAAAACATTTATGAGCTGAAAGTTAAGGTCGATAAACAAAATCGAATCCACCTTCAAAATTTCTCACTTACATTGACCTGGCTCAACATAAACAGGCGAAGAATACCGAAAATATTGAAGTATCATATGACCCAAGTGATATAAATGATCGAAATTAAAAGGGAAAAATAAATTGTTTCTGACATGTAGGTCGAAACGACGCCATGGCGATTAAGAAAATATGACTTCCTGAAACTGAAAAAGGTTTTTTTATTTTTTTGTTCGGCATTTCTCCGTCCGCAAGAACAAGAGAGGGTTTTTCGTTAATGCGCCCATATTAAACAAAACTTTTACGACTGAAAATTAAGATCGGTAAACAAAATCGAATCCACGAGAAAAATGATTCCCTATTCTGATCTCTCTAATTTAGTATAATCTTCGAGGGTTTAAAGGGCTCAAACAGGGGTTTCGAGAGGCCATTTTCATGAAGACGATTCTTCATAATCGTTTTAGGGGAAGCTATGTACATTTTTTTCCGTTTTTTTTTTTTTTTTTTTTTTCAGCTATAAGATTAAAGTTTGAGGGGGTTTCTTCTTTGGACTAAGGGGATCACGACACCCCTGCTTATAGAAAAGGAAAAAATACAGAATCATTTGACCGTTGAGTCGTAAAAAGATCTCTCTGGTACAGGATTTTAACCCTTTTTTGATCAATTGGTTCACCTATTTATGATTCCAAGGCCAAGATTCATCAACCTCCTATATTTTTATGATCGTTTCATCATCTCAAATAAAATACATTAAATTATCTTCGTAGACAGGTAGCATAGGCACTACTGTGAAAACATTCGCCATTCCTCTCAATACTTCCACCTTGAAAGCTGTGTCACCAGGCGTCCCAGGTTTATATTGTCCAACTACGTAAACCGGAAATTCACAGTTACAATTAGCAGACTTCTTTTCGATCACAATAGACTCCACTATAATTTATCTAAATTCCTTCCACATATTTCTCCTGTTTTCCCCTTCCATATGGGGGATATGACAGCTGCAGACCTGAATCACTTTCTTTTCCAATGCCCTCACCTTACCACTCAATAATAAATATTTTATTCTTTGCTTACCAACTTCAATATCCAACGTCCTTTCGCTGCAATTAATTGCGTCCATGTCACGAATATCTCCGTCTTCCGTACCATCCTCTCTTACATTAATTCCCTCTCTTCCACTATCACAATCTATCCCCCTTTTTTTTATTATTATTAATTAATTTTTGTCTTAAACTTGACTTTTTATCACTGTGCATAATTGCCTCCTTTTCGTCATATCTTTTGTTCTATTTTTGATCTTCTTTTTACTTCTTTTGTTATTTTAATTGAGTGCGAACGAATTCTTTGTCAAAGTCCTTATTTAGCCGTATTTTTCTTTCTTATTTTTTTTTAAATAAACGGTGAAAAAAAAAAAATTATCTTCGTTGACCGTTGAAATCCTTATTAAATATTTTTCCTGAAATTTTTATTCGTTTTGTCTATAGTTCTTCAATTGTATTTCTCGGCGGAAGAAGAACCTACGTGTTTGAAACTAAATTTCATTTATGAAATCAACCATCGAAATCTACCTGTATGATATTTAACATCTACAAAATCGGGGGATCTACCGCGATGGGATTGTCATATAGTTATATGAAGTAACTTATTTGTGATATGTTCCACCATAAAGAGCTCGACTGAACATTGTGACATCAGCGAAAGTTTCCTCGAGAAAAAGTCTGCTGCAATTCAGTTTAAATTTTTCAAAACGCAACCGAGTAAAAGTTTCAGTATTTTTCAAGTTGATACAGCGATAATTAAGCGGACTATATTTAGCTGATGATGGTACATTAGTTCGAACAACAAGTTGTTTTTTTCTTTACAGTTAGCTATTTTTCAGAATATAGGTATTGCTACCTAGAAAAAAAAAAAAAAAAAAAAACGGTCCGGCACATAGTGGAAAAAGATAATAATTATTGCGATAAAAAATATTGTCTCAGACAGGGTGCAGAGAAAAATATGGATATACAACTCGAGAATGATCGAAACGACGGAATAAGATGATTTTCGTATTTATTCGAGGAGTGAAATAATTCAAAGGACTTAATCAATAATTATGTTGTTTAAGTACAAACGTTGATATTCAAATAAATTCCTTAGAATAAACGAATAATTGCTTCATTAATTTGATGGTCCCATTTTTTCCCCCGTTTCTTTAAACTTTATAAATGTATATCAGAGCATGTATGTAAATTAATTTTATCTATCGCGATGCGATAACAAGTAAATAATTCATCACTAACAACGTGTAAATTTATTGTTCGAAAGATGAAATTATAAATATAGCAAGAAAACATCTTTGAGCAATGAACCCTAATGAACTCAGATACGAAAATTAAAAATAATATTATTTCAGTATCAGTCATTGCACGTGGATAATACGAACTATAATCACACAAAATGGAATTCAACAAATTAGATATTATGTAGGTAAGACGTATTACATGCTTCAATTATTCTTTTGTCCACGATGATATCTACACGATTGATGCAATTAAAGTAGACGATATCCATAACACTGCTGTAAGGCCTACAATATTGGAATAACCCAGGGTCCAGGGAAGATTGATTTTGATCACTTGAACACTAGAGTATGAATAAAAATTTTAAAAATTTGATAATTATATTATTAAATATTCCTGATTATAGGTATAGCAGTCTGAGTACCTACATATTTTCAAGAAGGAGAAAATACTCAGTTATTCTCAAAATAAATACCAGGGGCGTTACGACGCAATGCGATTGAAGAAAGAAGAGGAAGATTGAATTAAGTTTTTAAAATAGTGTGTGATGTAACAATAATTTACTAAACAAATTTTATCTATGTGAGCGTGATGTGCGCCGAACTGGACGTCTTTGCCGTTGTATCAAATAGAAAAGCTCCGCAATATGTCTACCCTAGTTTGTTACTTGTATTTTACCTAGGTCTATATCCTGATATCATATCTATTCCAGGCGTAATGTCTGGTTTTTCCATTCAATTATCCTTGCTGTCTCTGTACCCTCAGCTCCTTCTAAGTCGATTATGCGGCGAAGACGACCCCGGGTGCGGGGAAAAAAGAGGAACCACAAATAGATCATTTGTAGCGTGGATTAAATATTTGATTTTTAAACATTTTATATCTTCTCCTTGTAATTTCAGCTTTCAATCATTCAAAGTATCAAACTGTACTGTAACATAATAGCATATTAAATAACATATTTTTATTTATTTTTATTTTTTTACGAGCACTAGAGCTGCACGAGGGCTATTGGCTCGGCGTTACAAAAGACAGTTATGAAAGTAATATTATAAATAACACATAAGAAAGGGAGGTTTTAAGGAAGTTGGTAGAGTAAGGAAAAGTGAGGAAGGATAAGAGGATGGAATATAATGTCGAGTGTAACTGCTTCAGGTAATGGTGTGTAAAAGTTTACATAGATATTTACAACTCCAAAAGTTTGATTTTACCCCTGCCAATTTTTTTTTTTTTCATTTAATTAAGGAGTCTGTAGGCTTAGAAGGTGCAGGTAGGGACCATGCGGATGAATATGAATTAGATAGTGTCGTTGAAATAGGCGGTTCGAAGGTAATTAGTTTATGTGCTAACGGTTTTCTCAGGATTGTTTGAGTGGGGATTCGCGATACAAATAAAGACAGAATGATGAATCCGAATAATTTCGAGAACTGAGCATCAAGAGAAGAAGTTTTGAACAGACAGATCATTAGAGGTATGAAGGGAGTGAGATAAAAGAAGGGGGTGGAGATGGGTATAGCCTAATTTCTTCGCGTCGGGAAGAGTGGCTTGAAATAGACCGAGGACCAGAAATCATACCGTTAGGAGAAGTTGAGAGAGGAAGATTGATTTGAGAGATCAGTTAAGGAAGGTGAACGCAGTGCTTGCTTTGGGGCAAGATGCACTGCGTCCTGTTCCTTAAGGTCAACGCACGCGCTTACGTATCCAAAGAAGGGACACGTGGAATAGTGTTTTATAAGCTTGCTCCATCTCAGAGGCTATCTAAGTAGATCACTCGATCGTTCCTAGGCTATAATCTTGAAAGAAGCGGTTTAGTTGACGAGGGTGTCAACAAAGGTGATTTAATATATTTTATCTGAGACCATGACGGAATTTGATGAATGTGGACCTTGAAATTATAAAAGTGAAGCAGATGATCAAAAAAGGTTCAAAATCCTGATTCTATATTTTTTCTTTTCCAGGAGTTCTCTGAACGCCTGAAGTACATATTAAAATGGTGGGTTGAAGATATTAGAATGGGATATTAGGGCTTGTCTATATTTTAAAGGGGAACCTGTTCTGTGTTTTAGTGGGGAACCCGCTATCCTGTTGGAGGTACTTTCAGGAAATTTTCGTCCGCGAGCGTGGGCGCGAGCCACCCGAGGTTGATGACGTCACGGAGAGAGGTGGGGGGCTGGGACAAATTTTGACTTTCAAGCTATATATGACTGGAGGGGGATTTAGAAAAACGACGGCTTCCTTGAGATTGCAGCGCGTTCAAGTTGTCACGTCAACATTTTCGGGACTTGGAAAAACTTCAAGTTCTAAGCTATGATAGGAGGGGGACTTGGAAAAATTCTAGTCGTGCAATGGCATGTATCCCTGCGTTCCTCGTTCAGGCTAGATTTTATTTGGCCTTTGCTACTTTGAAACCCTTACCCTTAGCCTTCATAATAATGGCCTTAACATGCAGTCTACTAGGGGCTCCGTACTATACTGCGTATGTTTTAGGCTAACTAGCTTATCCTGCCCCCTGTACTCGCTCTCTCTTTACTAGGCCCAACATACAATATAAAATGCTTCACTTTAGAGGCTTGGAAATGTTTCGACCTTTGCTACTTTACAAGTTAGTTTGTAGGATACGGGAAGCTACATTGCGACTCATAACGAATGAAAAAGGAAAAATCGAAATCAATCATTATAATTCACTACCGCACAAGAAATGTTAATTCGCACAAATCGAAGGAAGGGCAAGGTTGTAAAATATCGAAAATTGTTAATCGAGTCAAGTTTGTTCGCATTAGCTATCCATGTGACCGTCGATGAGAAAACGGAACTCATTGCCCATCGCCGAGAGAACCCGTCGTTCGGTTTATTCCGTAGAGAAAGGGTGTTCTTGCCAGTGGGCAATGAGTTCTCTTTTCTCATCGATGGTCACCTATAATAATAAAATACCAAAACCGTCGACACTGCAACATAGTTTGTCTGTCGGTATTTCGGGAATTCGCGAATAAAATCAAAGAAGGCGCTCTCTACATTTTCTGTGACGGTCATTTGCGGAAGCTTGCAAAGAGGTGATGATCTTGAAAAATTCATCCGAGATATTTGAAATTATATTCACTCGAAAGGAAATCAAGAGGACTGCAATTTTTGTTCCATACATTTTTCAGAAAAAATAATATTTTGAGAAGGTACAGTCGATTTCATTAACGTGCTGTCTTATGGTGAAAAATGCCATGATCACCTTCTCGACATCGACAACAGCGCCACTACAGATCGCTTTATATGCGAATATTTGTTGACATTTGGGAGACCTGTCATTCAATTCGGACCGGGCAGCGCTAGCATCGCACAAAATTTTTGAATTTTTTAAAATCTCTAAAAAATATGATCATCTGAACCACGGTATATTATAGAGGTATTGACACTGTGCAAAAATTGAGTCTCACAAAATCTGGTAGTGAACAAGGAATTCCGCTAGGTTTGCAACGATCTTGGTCTCCGGTTAGCGCATCCTTCCTCACCCCGCTAGTAGCACGGCTTTACCGTAGGTACCATAGTATTGCTGAATTTTTCAAAGATTATAGAACATCGAGAAATGTACCTAGAAAAATGAATATTTTTGAATATTATAGAGTTAAATAAAATTTAATTTTTCAGTCAAGTCCGAGCTCCTCTCTATGTTAATTCCTGATTTTTTTACAATTTTTTGAAAAGCAGTGAGTTGCCATAAGACTCTGTATACTATCGAAACCAGACTGACAACGCGCTCTACAAATACGTTGCGGAACAACCAGAGAACGCCGGACAGTTGTTTTTATGGTGAAGATATGCGAGTGTCAATACCTCTATAACGTACCGTGATCTGAACTGAAAGAAAATTTCCCACTCTTCAATTTCATTCTTTACAAGTACACGCCTAAATTCATTATTTTTGGAGAAATTTGAGAAAAAGTGAAAAACTAAAAAATCACCTTTGGTTTCAAGTCACAATCACCGTTCGCTTATCAGTACTTTCTATAGGTATTTTACATAGGCGACGCTAGCGATCCTACAATATGCCCGGTCTGAATTATCACCGACCCACACGCCAAAACGCTTGGAGGCAGAGTATTGCAGCCAGCCGAAAGCCAAAAGCCGAAAGCCGAATTCAGTCAAATTCCCGGCCATTAAGCCGAAAGCCGAAAGCCAGCTTTATGTTTACTCTTGGAAGCCGAAAGCCAAATTCAGCCGAATTTTTTCGGCTGATTTTCGGCTTATTTCTCATACGCGCGAAATGACATGACGTGTGACACGCAGTTCTCGATCTTGTAGGCTGTAATCTGTATAGCAGGCTAGCAGTATCGATCTGAACTGGTGATCCCTGTTATCAGAGTCTGCCTGTTATAACCAGTACTATTCGGACCTAGCAGACCCGTTGCGCGCTAGCGTCGCGCCTTATCAACGTTAGGATGAAAATCAAAAATACTAGGAAGAAACACGTTCGATACTTTTTTCTCGGAAAATATTGTACGTATGAGAAGAACTTCAGGGATATGTTTGTGGTGTCGAAAATTTTCTTTCAAATGAGTTATATTTCATAAGAATTGAAAGAATTTGAATAAAGTTATGAAGCAATTATACAGAACTCTCATGCAAAATTGGGAATTTCATCCTAACCTTGATAACAGCATCGTGCGTATGTATGTTTGTAGTGGTGTGTTGAAACCTAAGTTCTAAGAACTGCCGCGAGGTGTCAGCCACTCCGTTGCTAGGTCCGAATTAAATATTAATCGTGTTTTTAACATATTGTCTGCACTCTGTTGCGACGAGAGGGTGTGCGAAGTATTAATCGAAAGTCTCCTCGTGCCTTATCAATTCATTTCGTTTGCCGTATACCATACTTGGAGTAAGAGGTTAGTAAGAGTGATGCCGCGGGACTTTCAAATATTTTCGTACTTCTAGGACTTGAAATTTTTCATTTTGAATTCTTGGACTTGTAAATATTTTCAACTGTTGGACTTGGAATTATTTTCCAATTGTTGGACTTTGAAATATTTTCAACTGTGGGACTTGGAATTATTTTCAAATTATGGGACTCTGAAATATTTTCAACTGCTGGACTTGGAATCATTTTCCAATTGTTGGATTTTGAAATATTTTCAAATTATGGGACTTAGAATTATTTTCAACTGTCGAACTTGAAATTATTTTCAAATTGTGGGACTTTGAAATATTTTCATATATGTGTGAAATTTTTCATTTTCAATTCTTGGACTTAGAAACAAGAAGTATGAAAATATTTTCAAGTCCAACAATTGGAAAATAATTCCAAGTCCAACACTTGAAAAATTTTACAAGTCCATTTATGAAAATACTTCGAAGTCCCCCCTCCCCCCATTGGAAAATAATTCCAAGTCCAATAGTTGAAAATATTTCAAAGTCCTGCGGCATCACTCTTACTCGCCTCTTACTCCGAGTATGACATACGGCGAACGAAACGAATTGATAAGGCACGAGGAGACTTTCGATTAGTACTTCGCACATCCTCTCGTCTGTTGCGTGCTTGTGTTGTGTGTATTCCCGGGCCCCGGCGATTTTCAAAATGGGTCGTCATAAAGAATCGACAACCAGATTAAAATCATATTGATCGGGAGAAAGAATAACTTGTGCCACTTCCAATTCCAAACTCATTTTTTCATATGTGAATTGAATTCAATGAATTGATCTCGAAAATTTTGATGCTCAAACCTCAAACTTACACGCTTCCCTCAGAAGCAGTCTGGCTTACCATGTTTTCGGCTTTCTGCCTCGTTTGTCAGTTTGTCACTCAATCCACAGAACACAGATTCATATTTTTGTTACGTTTTTCATTCCCTGGTTGCAACAAACCGACAACAAAATCATCAGCCAGCCAAAAATCAGCCGAAAATCAGCTGAAATCCCGCCAAAAAATCAGTGATCAGCCAGCCATAAGTCAGCCGAAAGCCAGCCGAATTTTTCTGATCAGCCATAAGCCGTAAGCCGAATCCAAATTTTTGAAGGTCGTCAGCTTCAGCCGTAAGCCGAAGCCGAATTTTTCGGCTGCAATACTCTGCTTGGAGGTATTATTCTTTATTCACGGTTGAATGTTGATCGTGTGATTAGTGATTACTGATGATTCTACATAAGTTCAAGCTGAGTACAAGAGCAAGTGTTTTGAAATTTGTTGTAATTTAAATTTGATCAAGAATTCCAGTCGTGCATTCTGGACATAGGATGTAACTTCAACATCTGAATCAGGTAAGTTCGCCTTCATTGTAAACACCCTGATTGTAATTATAATATATAGCGTTTCTTCATTGTCCGTTCAAGAACTTTCATTATTGTTATGATAGCATTTGTTGGTTGTTCAAAGAACTTCTGAAATATCACATTGGTTCAAGTTTTTATTGTGAAACTTCTGAAGTAACACTTTTTTCCTTGGTCCGTAGTTGCGAGAAGAAATCAAGCTAGCCTACAATAGTTTATTTCAAATATATCAATGCCTTAGAAAATCAGCAGAGTTAACTTACATCGCTGATCGCACGCGTTCCAAAGTTTTGGAAAATGATAAATTGGCGACCATACCTTTTCACAAATAGGTATTATTGTTCAGAGTTCTGGTAAGACATTGTAAGCCTACCTATGTAAAATATTAGTAGGCTATAGTGTTTTAGAACGTTTGTTGACTATGAAATGATGTTTGATAACAAAATGTGATGAAGGTTTGTTAAATGAATGATGTGAATTCATGAAACAGAAAACAAACTTTTTTTTTTAGTATCAGATCTTATCCTTGTGTCTGCCGTAAAAAAAATGGAACTGACGTACCTATCTACATATCAACAATCTGAAGAATGAGATGATTGGTATGGTCGAAGGGATATTATATGTATGTGTGAAAAGGCATATCAGACAGTATTTTACAAGAGCCGATTTGCCGTTATGTACCCTAATTGGATGTATTCACTTTCATAAAGTGTTTTGAAAAACGTAGATTGTCATCCTAAATTTGACTACATCAAATATTTGTGGAAAATGCTTCTCGGAATTTATATGTACAGCCTACTTTGTATTTACTGTCATGTATCTGGAATTTTTCAAGGAAATTAGATTGTAACGTATTTTTATTGTCATCCTTGATTCTGTAGATATATAGGTACGTCAATTCTACTTTGTAGGTATGGCATCAGATGAGATATTCACACTTCACCCGCTCATGTGATTAGGACGTGTTTAGATCTTTACTTATTCCCTAGTGTACCTATATATATCGATTCAAACATGACGTCTAATCTGTGAAATCATTTGTTCATGTGAATATTGTTACGAACAGCATATCAATTCCCATAAGAATTCTACAGGAACGCTGTGATCATTCATCAGTACTTTAAAACAGATAGAAAGTTAAGGGATAATGAAAGCTTTGAATTCACAATCTTGAAAGTTTCCTGTATATGAGAATGCATTTGTTATTCCGAAGTTCATTCTTATTTTTGAGTGTGAACAAAATGATCAGAATGTTCCCACGTTAATCATAGATTTGATTGAGCAGAATGCGTACTTTCACCTGACATTATTGTGACGTCAGAGTAAAATTGGTCTAAATCTTGAGCATAAATTTTTTGAATGTTGTCCTTCTAAGAATTGTTGAAAATTCCCCTATCCTATAAGTGTAAAGATTTTTTCAGGAAAGCAAACATTTGACAAGAATTGTTTCATTTTCTTCTCTTCATTTTTCTTTGAAGAGAGTAAAACGTTGAAATCTCAGTATACCTCAGTATATTCATAAGAATTTTTACAGAAGAAAGTTTGAGAACGTCTGTCTTCTAAAAAAAACTTGGATTTCTAGAGGGAGTTAGTCACAAAAAAATTGTAATCTGCTTATTTTTAAAAAATTAACGCTGAATTGTTACGTTATATTTTCCTTTGCAAAAAAGGTAGATAATTTAATGCAAGAATGATTGATTTTAGTAAACAATACCTATTTAGTGAAGAATGAAAAGCAAGAATTATACTTTGCATTGCCTGTACCAGGCATTGGGAACTGCCTTTTTCATTCAATTTTGTATTTTACTAAGCAAAATTATATCAGCATTAGAAAGAAGTGCATTGACTGTATTGAAAAAGAGAAAGATCTTTTTACAAATTATGTAATTGAGGGAAATGTTGAGAAGTATGTCGAAATTAGGCTCTTTTGCTGATCATATACCGGTATAGAGATTATTGCTGTTAGTTGGATGTACAATTTGAACATTTTTGTGTACATGTTGTCAACAAAGCTTTCATAAACAAGAAAAATCAATTACAAGTTCAGTGAAAAGGGGAGTTACACTATTGATTTAATGTATTATCAAAATGTTCACTATTGGCCTCTTATTAGAAATTCTGAACAGCTGAAATTGAGAAGCAATGTAGAGCTAGGTACTCAAATGAAAAAGAAAAAACAAATCAGGAAAACTTGCGAAAAGTAATTTCTGGAAAGAAAGAAATTCTGATAGATTGAGAGGATCATCAAAAGAATAAATAAACTAGGGAAACCTCAAAATGCAACCAAAGTAGAACCCATTTTAAAATAGGGTTTGGTTAAATTTTAGCAATATGTTTTTTTTTTTAGAAATGCGACCAAAGTAGAACTCATCTTAAAATAGGCTTTAGTTAAAGTTTAGCAATATGTTTTTTTTTATTAGAAATACGACCAAAGTAGAACTCATTTTAAAATAGGGTTTGATCAAAGTGGGTAATATATTTTTTTCAAAAAAGACCACCACATGGGGCAGACTGGCCTTACATGCGGACCAAAGAATGTAATGAAGCTGAGCCTGTTTCAAAAATAGGGAAGTTGTTATAATTATTTTTCAGAAGAGAAGAAATTTAGTGTCCGCACAAAGAAAATACCTATTATTGTCTGTTCATTGGAGGCTATTGGAGCAGTTTCTTGGGTCTTTCTGTTGGTGAATAGAAAGGTATCCTTTAGTACTAGTGAATTGCTGCGTCATTTTTGATCATTTTTTTTTTTTCAGAAAATTTTTGTCGAAAATAATTAATTTCTTATTCCAAAATTGGTACTCATCTTACTAGCGGCTGTCGTCGACGCGTAGCGACGACAACAGACGCTAGTAAATCTATGAAATTTGGGAAAACAACAGTAAAAATTCACATTGGTTTCTGTCTGCCCGTCAATTGTTTATTTTCCTTTGGTCCCCCCTTACTATTTTTAAATAAATTATTACAGATGATTTCTCTAAAAAATGCCTGAAATACGAGTAAAATAATCACATTATTTTTGTCTGAATGTACACGAGCTCTAAAAATTATATTTTTTTTTGAAGTGTAATTTCTTTAATATTGATATTCATTTTGGAGAAATATGACTAAATAGGGTGAGTGCGGTAAAGACCCGTCATTACTACTCGTATTCCTATAGCTCGATCAATATTTGCATGAATAATGCTCGACTAGTTCGTCACTTTACAGCTTCAGAAGAGAATGAAAATTCAAAAATCATTGACTAAGGTAAGTACTAAAGAGAATTGTGGAAGACGGCTTCGAGTAAAACACTGCATACAGACGTTGAACCGGTATTCCTGAAATAGTTGGACGTTTTCGAGTTCTATGAACGATGTCGTATGCTGCATGTTGAGAATTGTACCTACCGTACCCATTAACTTGGTCGTTCGACACTTCGAACAAATTTGCGTAGGTTTGTATGTACACGGATTGTAGATACTTTTATACCTGAATGTGATACCGGTAAACGTGTTCGCATTAGTTCGTGTTTTATTCAATGCGCAATGTGCAAAAGCTAAATGGAAATGATCTGAGAGAAAAATAGGTAACAATTAATCAATAGTAAGTGTATACGATACCTAATCTTATTCTTCTTTGGTATACCTGGGTATATACTTAGTGATATAGGTATGTAAGTACCTATCTCAATATCACATGTAGACTACACTCTTCACTTTGAAGTTTTTTTGACTCCATGAATTATTTCTGGTGATTTGAGTGGCTTTTGGGGGAGAAACGACGATAATTTTTAGCTAGCTCCGTCAATTTATCAATTTATACTCAGAATACAGCTCGCGTACTCGAGCTCGGAGGATCAAAAAGTTTAGAGTTCAAAAAATCTCTCAGACTCTTTTTTCCCACAAGACTCATCCCCAACAGTATTATTTCACTTCCTGTCTTTCTCACTCAATACTTATGGTACTATCAAGAATTTTTCTAAGCTCACCTCATTCTTTAAAACAATTCACTGTCAAGTAACCATGAAGAATCCGTCGAACGTGACATGAAAATTTGAAAGTAAAACTTTAGCGATACGCATACCATTTTCAAGTTGTGTAACAACCCTCGATCCAAACTATGCACATTAAAAGTAATTAAAAAGTAGTCATGTACCGGAATTAATCCTTAATTACAATACCGCATTCTATTAATTGTTCTTGACTAGAAAGATCGGTCAGCTCGTATCATATCAAGCTCGTCTGACGAATGAAGGATGAATTACCTGAGCCAGCTTTTATGGGGTCCCACTCCAGAACCCCAGAATGATCATCAGTAAGTTTAATTACTAGCTCGACAATATTATGCTGTTGTCTTCCAGAAGGTTTCAATAATACTACCTAGTGATCATCAGCTTAATGAAGTTTATTTTACCTATTTCAGATTTGAAAAAGGAAGTCTACAATTGAAAATAAACAATACTTTCTTCACTGGTGAGTTGGTTTGAAAATGTTGCATCTTATTTCGTACAAATTTTATTCGATATTGTAAAGTGGTTCTTTATTTTTTTCTAGTGCCAGAAAATGTAACTCCATCGATGAAACTAATTGACTTCATACGTGATTACGTGTTGAACAAGGGGACAAAATTCATGTGTCGAGAGGCAGGTTGTGGAGCGTGTATTGTAGCTGTGAAGAAATACAATTCAGCAAAGAAGAAATACGAAATATTTGCCATCAACTCGGTTAGTATTACAAGTTTTCACCGATTAAGTAACGGTGAGACTTAATCTCCTCCACGGTAATCGTTACAAGTCGAGGAAAAAAAACTCGTCATCGCAACGAAGAATAGTAATTTTTATTTCACGTCATTTCAGTGCATCGTACCTGTATTCATGTGTTCCTCATGGAGTATCATTACGGTCGAAGGTATTGGTAACTCAAGACACGGTTTAAATAAAATTCAATCCACGTTAGCCAATTTCTCTGGCACCCAATGCGGCTATTGCACTCCCGGAATGGTCATGAATATGTTTAGGTAGGCAATAAATTTTATTTAGCCTATATCAGTTCAAAATGCTGGCAGTTTATAATCCGCAATAACTTT
The DNA here is from genome assembly GCA_035079385.1 of Aspidiotus rigidus. NCBI lineage: Eukaryota > Metazoa > Arthropoda > Insecta > Hemiptera > Diaspididae > Aspidiotus > Aspidiotus rigidus. Next base: position 11,152,757 of record JAVHKY010000015.1, on the reverse strand, counting down.
ATGGTATAGGGACGGTCGAATTCTGAAAAATAAGATGACTGCAGCTTTCAACGTAGACGCCACTATTACGTCGTTTTTCATGATCGCCCCCTAATAGGTCTGAGCTCCGTCTCTGAAACCCCAGTATACAGTTCAAAGTCCTTAAACTAGGTCAGAGCCCCTTTATTTTGGGTGCCTATATGGGCACTTTCAGAAATTTTTCCGTGTACGTAAATACTCGTGATCCATGTTTTTATACTTTTTTTTTTCTTTCTTCTTAAAGGGACTAGTTTCATTGAAAGATAGAGACTATTTTTCCCTCTAGTGAGAGATTGGGTAGGTATCCCGCACCAACCAACAATCTGGCTTCGTACTAGTATCAATGACTGTGTAGTTTTGCCTCATCATGGAACGAACGAAATTCTCATCATTCCAAAAGTGTAGCGAAAAAATTAAAACCTTTCGTTCTGGGTCCTACTTTTTTTTTATTTCAATTAAAATTGATTTGACATCATTGTTGAGTTTTCACCTGGTGAAAATTTTTCGCCAGAATAATAATTATCTGGAATATCAAGCGCAATCGAAAAGTACCTACCTTACGTTCGCAGACGAGGCGAACGACGAGGAAAAAGAACAAGCGTGGTTATAATTATGATAATAAGGTTGTCTGTCATTCTTTTATATTCTGAGAGAAAACTGAGCAATGTAATTTAGGGTTTTGACGTGAGATAATAGAATGAAAAAATAAGTTATAATGAAGACGGGAATCTTCTTCAAGTATGGCATTTTCTCATGTTTCATAATTCTAGTTTTTTAATTAAACTTCCAAAAGTTGATAATAATTTTGAGAGTCGAGTGAATGCGTAACACCTAGCGACTGTCGATTCAGTTTAGTAATGAGATTAAATTTTAGAGATAGGGCCACCGAAACTTTTTCATTTATTTTTAGTTGATCGTTTTTAACGCGACAAAGCGAATATGAGAAAATAAATTTTTTCAAAAACCGCAATCTTTTACCATCGAATTTTTTAATGCATTTTATTCATAATCTGAAAATATTACCAGCGTATCCTCTTTTTTTTTCTCTCTTTTTTTTCTTTTATTACAGTCTGATGAACAGCAAACAAAACTTGACTATGGAAGAAATTGAGAATTCATTTGGAGGAAACGTTTGTAGGTGCACAGGTTACCGACCCATCCTAGACGCCTTCAAATCATTAGCCAGCGATGCTTCAGCAGACTTGAAAAAAGTTTGCGTTGACATTGAGGTAAATTGAAACGCAAATATTCACGTTGACGTACATTTTGTTAACTAGGATTTAACGCGCGAGATATCTCCACGTTTCAAGAAAAAGCATAATTTACTGAAGAAAACCGAATTTTTCTGACGTGTTCTTATTTTTCTTTCCATGCTGTTTCCAGGATATGATAAAAGAAACTAAACTCTGTCCAAAAACTAATAATATTTGCACCGGCGTCTGCCTTGGAGAAGAATCCGATCCACCACCATTAAATAAATCTTTCTTGATAGATCTTCCTGGTGAAGCGAATTGGATTCGAGTTGAGACCCTTCTTGAAGTTTACAAAATATTCCAGAATATGAAACACGATGTGAAATATATGTTGGTGGCCGGACATACGAGTCATGGTAAAGAAACGATTTATTGGAGAATTGAATTTTTTCGGGTGCGAAGGGGGCGTTAGTAGACATCTTATGTATGTTCTGCGCCATTGAGGTTTTTCATATGCGCCAGCACCATTTTAATACTTTACAGAAAATCCTAAAAATCTTAAGAATCCTCTAATTTTCAATACTGAATATTTAGCTATTTTTAAAACAAATGTGAGCCATTTTTCTCTGTTTTACTCTCTTTTTCTTCCCCTTCTGTTCAAAAATTTTAGAACTTTTATATCAAATTTCTGTCATTTTTCTCTTTTTTTAAACCCTAAAAAAATAATCGCAGCTGAACTTTGTAAGTTCACAAAAATCGACTCAAAATCTTTAGTTTTCAAACCCCCTCCACTTGTATATTTGTTTTGTATTATTGAGGTTTTTTCAATGCGCCAGCACGATTTTGGCTGTAGGAAAAGTCTTTGTATGTTCTACGTTATTACGGTCTTTCATATGCGCCAGCACCATTTTAATACTTTACAAAAAATCCTAAAAAGCTTAAGAATCCTCTAGTTTTCAATAATGAATATTTAACCATTTCTGAAGCAAATGCGAGTCATTTCACCCTATTTTTCTTCTCCTCCGTTCTAAAATTTCAGAACTTTTGTATCAAATTTCTATCGTTTTTTCACTTTTTTAACCCTAAAAAAAAAAAAAAAAAAAAAAATCACCCAAGGTAGGTACCCAGTAAAATTCATGATCCAAGGATGTTTTACGTTACTGTGCTTTTTCCTATGCGTCAACACCTTCTATCGTGAACTACGATTAAGTGATTTTAATCCATTGTTTAACTAAACTTAAAAAGAAAAAAAATGAATATTTTAGTTTATTTTTTTATAACGTTTTTCTAGCGCATTGTGAGACTATTTTGTTTTATTTCTTCAATATTTTAATGAATTTTTCCACTAATTCTGAACACTCGAAATTCTTAGCGTAGTCATAGACTACACGCGAACATCATTTGTCCTTGATGAGGAAGTGCACTTCCACATAACTCGTAGGTATACATGACTCGGTTTAAACAATGCAATGTATGTTATTTATCCTACTCATTTCGATTATGTGGTCTTAAATTTGTAATTTTATCAGGTGGAAGTACACTTCCTCATCAAGGTTAACCTTGACGAGGAACTAGGTACACTTCCACATAAGAATTAGACCACAGTACAACTACGTAGGTATATCTTTGGCTGAGTAGTCATTTGTCCTTGCGTGGAACTACACTTCCAGATAAGAAACCTACAACATATGATGGACTAAGTGAAATTACTACAATATACCTCTTCAGCTGATATTGTTTACATTCTAATGTAATTTGTCCTTGACGTGGAAGTGCACTTCCGCATAACTCGTAGGTACATGCGATTCGGTGTTAACTGCTTACATCATGAAATACGTTGCTCTTCAGCCACTCGAACGTCGTTTGTCCTTGACGAGGAAGTGCACTTCCACATAACTTATACGTTACTCGGCTTCAGATTAAATTAATTTATTCTTAGGGTATATCTAAACCAACATCTTCAGAGGGTTGTATATAGCTAGGTAATCAAAAATATCGGAAAGAATTGTAAGCTCTTACCTCGCTGTAAAGTTGAGATAGAATTTTTTGCTATTCAACATATCAAAGAGGAGACTTTTATCGACCAAAAAAAAAACAAGAAACAAAAACCCATTTTTGTGAGATAAATAGGTTTTTTTACAGAAGGTCACAAATACTGAAACATGTAAAAGGATAACAAAATAGTCCTATGTTATCAAGATGAAAAGAAATGAAAAAATACATGAATACAACTAACAGTAAGCACAATAATTCACACGTGATGAATAAAACAAAAGTTATTACAGTATCTTTAAAAAAAAAATAGTCATCATAGATTCTATTCATGAAGGTATGTACTTTAAAACCCTTCACCATAATATATACATAAATAAAATATTTAAAAATTCACCTACTTTTCTTGCACTTGGTCTCCACTGTGGGTGACAATCTCCCTTTACTTAAACTTTCACCAATAGACGGTTATTCTAACCCTTCACCATGTATGTGTAATACAACATATATTATAAATTCATCTACTTTTCTTGCACTTGGTCTCAACTGTGGGTGACAATCTCCTTTTTCTCGAACTTTCACCAGCAGACGATTGGTTCTCCTTAACAGCGCCATTATTTGAGCGCTCTCTTGTCATCATCGGGCTTCTCGATTTCCTTCTGGAAGATGAAGTCTCACTGGTAGATGACTGGTTTTCCTTAACGGCACCATTATTTGAGCGCTTTTTTCTGGAAGGTGAAGTCTTACTGGTAGACGACTGGTTTCTCTTAATGGCACCATTATTTGAGCGCTCTCTTGTCATCATCGGGCTTCTCAATTTCTTTCTGGAAGATGAAGTCACGTTTTTCTTTTTTTTGCCATTATTAGAGGATTTTTGTTCCACCATTGGACTTTTACCTTTTGGAACACTTTTCCCTGTGGTTTGCAGTTCATGACTGGACATATCCAAAGTTCTTTGGACTTGCTGCAAAGTACTCGGTAAACACACATTCTGTAATATTCTCATAAAATCTTCAACGCCAGCTCGGCCTACAAATAATGAAGATGTAAATTTTCTCCGTGTCAATTTTCTACTCCTTTGATTGATGTACTCATGTATTTTTTCGTTATAATATTTGTATGCTAGTACACTGTAATCGGCAAAATTATCACGTGTGACCCATTGCGACTTTTCATCAAGAATATTATTCCTCAGGAAATTCACCGCTTCATTGTTACGTCGTCTAAGAATATGATCCCATGTCACTTTTCTGGAGGTATTCGCCCATTGGTCGTACATTCTTTGCCAAGGAGGTCTGCCATTTCAATTAGAGAGCGCCCAAAGAGACTTTCATCCGCTGTCATATAATTAATCTGTACCGGTAACATGAAATCTTAAAATGGAAGATACAGGATTATGAGGATATAAATTTATCAGATTACTCAACGTACATATTCATGTTCAAATGTTGTTAGAATATCTCCAAGCAAATCTTTGAATTTGTCCCTGAACTCAGATAGCCCTAAAGCCGTTTTCAGATCTCCCTCATCATCTTTATATTGCGCTATAGTACTACCAATATATTTTAATAACTCTGCAGCATTCTGAAAATGAACAAGTCAGACATGGTAATAATGATTCAAAACTGTTATTTTGAAGACGTACATAATATTATACAAATACTTACTTACTTTTCGCGAATTGAGAATTGGTGAACGTGATTTTTCCAAGTGTGGCTCCTTCACCCAAGGTGGTGTTTTTTCCAACTATTAGAAAAATAAAAAAATTAAGTGATAATTATTGTGTCATCAGTTGGGTGGTTGAAAGATGTGTATTCAGATATTCGTCCGTGAATGATAATTCATGAGAGAAAAGTATCTAGAAGAACGATACACAGAGGTGGTAAACGAAACGAAAGAAAATTTCATCGTTCGAGAGTAACAAAAACGAAAAATTATTTCAAAACTTCGAAAAAATCGATGGCAAAATAAAAATGATGTATGTGTATAGCAACGTTGCATCTCTTCTCATAGACTAACTGCGATATGCAGCCTACTTAGTGTAGTACCGGTACCTAGGAACATCGTTTTTGTATTCAAGCTCCCGCCGACGGTTGAGTTACCTTATCCTCTACAAGTGGCGACCGTGACAGGACCTCTCTGTGGATGCGTCCAGTACCCAAGTATCCGAACGGTAAACACCAGCAGAGCGATGGGCTCACTTCGTACTAGTAGTGAGGGTACTGGCACTATGCCAGCCAACTAGGCTGGAGTGGAGCATCACAATTACCTTTCATATCAATTCGTTTTCTTATTCTACAATTGACTCGTTTTGTTATCTGTTAACACGCAACCGTTCCAATCCTTAACTTGTATTATCTGGTTAACATTTAGATCCAGTAATATTTCCTGAACATTTGCATTCTCATTGTTTTTAATTTGTATCATCTGGCTAACGCTTTGATCCAGTGATACCTCGCATTCACTATGGCTCCGCTTCCCATAGAGGGATACTCTTGTAGCAACGTTGCATCTCTTCTCATAGACTAACTGCGATATGCAGCCTACTTAGTGTAGTGGGAACATCGTTTTTGTATTTAAGCTCCCGCCGACGGTTGAGTTACCTATTCCTCTACATATGTACGTAAATTCAAATTGAGATTATGATCACAAACTTTTCTCTCGTCTTCTACATTATGATACAAACTCCCTGTACGTTTCGACAGCTACCCCAACTTGACTGACGAACTTGATTACAAAAATTTACATTTTCGGTTATCGTTCTAAATCAAATGTATCTCGATACACGATTCAAATTCCTTCGAAATTTACTAACACGAGGTATTTTCCGTCCGAAAAATTACGGTAATTATTTCCCGAAATTATTGTTTCTCGATAAATCGATTCATATACATCGAACCTTTTCTTCCTAATCAAATTTCCACGTTCATTAAAATCGCTTATTTGCTTGACAAACTCGATCATCATTTATACCGCGAAATGAAAGAAAAGAAAGGTTTCACTCGATAGACTGTGATAAACTTCACCGAAACGAATGTGTATTCGTCAGCTGATTGGATAGACCTACGAAATGTATCGATTTATCAAGTCTGAATACTCTATTTCGGAACACACTCAAAATTGTACTCGTAGTACGAACGCTTTTCCTTTGAATTCAACACGTAATTCGTATCACGTCAAGTTCCTTAATAAAATCAAAACCGAATGTGATACTTGTCAGCTGATCAGATACAAAGACCTAGGCCTATTCCCTTAATAATCACGAAAATTCTCGCACAATTTCATCAGTGACGATCACTATCAATACTTACTTGTGTTTGAAATGCGTTCGAAGATTCATGTGAAAAACTGATCTGATCAGCACACGAATGTTACTTATTTCGACTAGCGAACCTGATCATGAAAATTCGTGTATACTTCCGAAACTGTCAAACGAGAAGTCAGAATACTATCGGCAAAAGAAAATTCTGAAAATTATTCACTTATATCATTCGACAAATCTCCCGCCGGATTTTTTTCGGTTTCCGTTCTTGAATAGGTATGCTACAACAAAATAACATATTTTATTTCAACTGCTCCGAGTTTCAATTTCAATAGTGAATCAGAAGAGAATAATTATTTGAAACAAATAAGACTAGTTCTTTTTCTCAGTTCGACTCACCTTCCGGGAATACACAGCAGTAAACTAAATCGCACCATCCTTCTGCAGGTGGACACAGTTTCCCGTCGACAATTTTAATAACCTTCACATGATCATCCAAACGAAATTTCAGGGTGGTTGCGCCTGGATACAATGCATTTACCGTAGCGATAGAAAATTATTGTGGACTAAATAAGCCTGCTGAAGTAATTTTACCTAATAAAGCTGATAATATTGTTGAGTTTAAAAATTATAATCATTAAATGAAAGCTCCATATTCTATATATGCTGATTTTGAAAGTCTTATAAAGAAACTTAATAAAGCAAGAGAATTGAATATTACGAGTAAGATAGAGAAACTAAGTAAAAAATTAATAAATAATGGGGAGGAAAGAAGTTGAAAAATTTGAATCTTTTACAATAAAACTTCAGAGACATTATCCAATTAGTTTTGTCTATTATATTAAGTAGGTATGCTAATGGAGAAATTCAACAAAATCTATTTGAATACCTATTTTGGTTTAGATGCTCCAAAGAAATTGTACGAGAAATTAAAAGAAGATGCAATTTTCATTGCTAAGGAATATTTAGATAAGAAAATAAAAATGAAAGAATTATCTGAGACACAAAAAATGGAATATAAATAGGTACTCTAAAACATGTGAAAACTTGAAGAGAAACCTCCAATGATTGAAAAAGATTTAAGAATATTAAATAAGAAGATTGATATTGTTCATAGATCTTTGTCATGGATAAAAGAAGGGGAAGATAAAGAGGATGCTAGGTATAAAGAGATTGTAAGTAAAGCAAAATTGAAATATGAGGAAGAAGGAGACATGGATGAGTTTTATGAAAACTATATATTTACATTAAAAACCTTAGAACTAAAAGGAGTTGACAAACTAATAAAATTTGTGGAGAATAGGAAATATAATTATAATAAGAATTAAGAATTAAAATTAGAACTTTCAAACTTGGTAAAGCGTGTAGAACTGGAGAATGAGAATGAATGGATAAATAAAAAGAAAGTTCGAGATCATGATCATTTAACTGGAGAATATAGAGGAGCAGCTCACAGTAATTGTAATCTTAATTATAAAGTTCCTAGATTTATTCCTATTTATTTTCATAATTTTTCTGGATATGATGCTCATTTATTTGTTAAAGAATTTGGAGAGGATTATGATAACATCAAATTAATACCAAATAATGGAGAGAAATATATATCATTTTCTAAAATTATAAAATATGATTCAGGTTTTAAAATAAAAAAGATGAAATAATTAACTATAATATTGAGTTAAGATTTTTAGATTCCTATAAATTTCTATCACGTTCACTACCTATATCTGAATTGGTTAAAAATTTAAAAAGATGTCACTTTAAAAACCTAAAGAGATGGTTTAATGAAAAAGTGTCTAAAAACCTATCTGAGCTAGAAAGAAAGTATTTATTTAAATTATTGAGTAAAAAATTAGCCTATCCATATGATTATATGAATTCATTAGGAAAGTATAGTGAAACAAAATTACCTTTAAAAGAAAACTTTTATAATCTATTAAATGATGAACACGTGGATGCTGGAAAATATCATTATGCGCAAGAAATTTGGAAATATTTTAATCACGGTACATTATAGAGGTATTGACACAACGAAAAATTTCTGTCGCACGAATTGTGTTAATTCATACGGAATTCCGCTACGCTCGTAGCGATCGTTTGAATACCTTCCACACACCACCTGTGTCGGAACCTTACCGGAGGTACCCTAATATTGACGAAATTTTCGAGGGTTGTAAAAGGTGAAGAAATTCACCTAAGAAGATAATTTTTTTTTAAATAAGTAGAGCATGGTTAGTTGTCTATTCGTACCTAGTTTCAGATTTTTAGGTTAATACCTGATTCCTCTACGAATTTTTAAAAATTGATGAATTTACATTACCTAGTATTCATGTAGTTTTCACGCTTAGTAATACCTTGCAACGCTCCTAGCGTAGATTATATCAACTGACACAACTCAGGCGACAGTAACAAACACGGCTAATATACGTTCGTGTCAATACCTCTATAATGTACCGTGATTTTAATATTAAGAATATGAAAGAATTTACAATGTTATATAATACAATAGATGTACTCTTACTAACCGATATTATGGAAAGGGAAACTTCACTCAGAATATATAAACTAGACCCAGTTTGGTATTACACTACGCCTGGATTTGCTTGGGATTGTATGCTGAAAACTACTAAACAAAAATTGGAATTATTAACTGATGTGGATATGCTATTAATGTTTGAAAGGGCTAAACGAGGAGGAATTTCTCAGTGTTCAAATAGATATGCAAAGGCTAATAATAAATATATGGGAAAGAAATTTGATAAAAGTAAGAATTCTGTATTTATCCAATATTTAGATGCAAATAATTTATATGGATGGGCTATGTCTAAACATTTACCATATGGTGGATTTGAATGGAGAAATCCAGAATATTTTGTTGAGAATAGAATTATGAAAATGAAAGATGATCAGAAAATTGGATATCTTTTTGAAGTGGATTTGAAATATCCTAAAGAGTTATATGACAAACATTCTGATTTACCATATTGTCCTGAGAATGTAATTGATAATAGACAGCTTCCAAAATTATTTACTGCATTATATAAGAAGAAATATGTTCTACATTACTTAAATCTTAAGCAGGCTCTTAAAGCAGGATTAAAATTGGAGAAAATACATAGGGTTATAAAATTTGATCAATCCGATTGTATGAAAGGGTATAATATTGAAACAAATACTGAATTAAGACAAAAAGCTAAGAATGATTTTGAAAAATATTTCTTTAAATTAATGAATAATTCTGTTTTTGGAAGAACAATGATGAATGTTAGGAAGCATGTAGATATAAAATTAATTTCAGAAGGTAAAAAATATAGGTACCAAGTATGTTTCGAAGCCTAATTTTGAAAAATCAACATTTTTTGGAAGAAATCTTGCAGCTGTATAAATGAAAAGAACAATGATTAAATTCAACCAACCAATTTATGTAGGCTGAGTATAGCTATTTTAGATATGTCAAAAACATTGATGTATGATTTCTATTATAGATTAAAGGAAAGGTATGGAGACAGAATTAAATTATTATATACTGATACGGATTCATTAATTATATCTATACAGACAAAGGACTTCTATAAAGATATGAAAGACATAATTGATGAATTTGATACATCAGATTATAAGAAAGATAATATTTATGGTTTACCACAAGTCAATAAAAAGGTATTAGGTAAGTTTAAAGATGAGATAAATGGAAAAATTTTAGAGGAATTTATTGGACTAGCTTCTAAATTATATTCTAATAAAATTTTTGCATCAAATGATGATGCAATGAAGAAAGCTAAAGGAGTAAAGAAAAGTATTGTTAAAAATCAGATAACTCATGATGATTATAAAATATGTTTAGAAAAGAAAATAACTAAGACTATTAAACAGAAAATGATAAGGAGTACAAAACATAATATTTATACCATTGAACAGAATAAAAGAGGATTAAGTTCATTTGATGATAAAAGATGTTTAGTTGATGGACAAACTGATACAATACCATGGGGTTATTATAATACAATACCAAGAGATAAATTTATTCAACATTTGAAAAAACTTAATAAAAAGGGAGTTATTGAAAATTGAATATCAAACATATAATAAGTACCTATGATTAAAAATGGAAAATGTTCAAGTTGGTGGTTCTATATATGATAAAATTTGTATACTAGCTAGGAGAAATTTTGAAGCTATGCTAGATTATTATCTACGCGATGGATATGAATCGGATGGAGATGAATTTGATGTGGGTGAACTAGATAACCTTTCTAATAATCCTGACTCAGAAAGTAAAGCTGAAGAGGGATGAATAAATATTAATTACATACATAATTTATTTCAACATCAGATTCAAAATCATTATATGAGGAATATCTAAATTTTTTATTTCTTTTTCAACCATTCTGGATAGAGCACTTAAATGAGCAATAATATTTAACATGAATTTAGTATATTTTATTCTTTTAGATTCTGGTAAATGTTGAATTTTATCAGAAAGTGGATCCATTAATGTTTCATAATTTGATCTTGTTCTACAAACAGGATCTTTAAAATATGGTATAATATTTTCAAAATCAAATTCATCAACAAAAGAATCTTTATAGACCTCCATTTATATAGGACAAACTTTTTAATAAGCTTTAATTTCTCTTATCTTATATAAATGTTTGATTAGGTATATGACTTAGATATTCTTTATTTTTTTATTCAATTTTATGTTCAAACGAAAATAAATTAAATGGTTTAATTTTAATATTTTTTAATAGGGTGAAATGACTCGCGTTTGCTTCAGAAATGGTTAAATATTCATTATTGAAAACTAGAGGATTTTTAAAATTTTTAGGATTTTCTACCAAGTATTAAAATTGTGCTGGCGCATTGAAAAAACCTCAATGACGCAAAAAAATATACAAGTAGAGAGACCTTTGAAAACTAGAGATCTTGAGTAGATTTTTGTGAGCTTACAAAGTTAAGCTACAATGTTTTTTTTAAGGTTAAAAAAGAGAAAAATGACAGAAATTTGATACAAAAGATCTAAAATTTTTGAACCAGTAGAGAAGAAAAAGAGAGTAAAACAGAGCAAAATGACTCACATTTGCTTTGAAAATGTCTAAATATTCATTATTGGAAACTAGTGGAGTTCTATGATTTTCTTGATAGGTGTTGGCATAGAACATATTTTTTTTAGGGTTAAAAGAGAGAAAAACAATGGAGATTTGATACAAAAGTTCTAAAATTTTCGAATCAGTGGAGAAGAAAAATGGACTAAAACAGAGCAAAATGACTCTCATTTGTTTTAAAAATAGCTAAATATTCCATATTGAAAACTAGAAGATTCTTAAGATTTTTAGGATTTTCTAGAAAGTATTAAAATGGTGTTGGCGCATATGAAAAACCTCAAGAGCGCAAAACATCCTTGGATCATGAATTTTACTGGGTACCTTGAATGATGAATTTTACTGGGTACCTACCTTGGGTGATTTTTTTTTTTAGGGTTAAAAAAGTGAAAAAACGATAGAAATTTGATACAAAAGTTCTGAAATTTTTGAACGGGAGGAGAAGAAAAATAGGGTGAAATGACTCGCATTTGCTTTAGAAATGGTTAAATATTCATTATTGAAAACTAGGAGGATTCTTAAAATTTTTAGGATTTTCTGTAAAGTATTAAAATGGTGCTGGCGCATATGAAAAACCGCAATAACGTAGAACATACAAAGACTTTTTTTTACAGCCAAAATCGTGCTGGCGCATTGAAAAAACCTCAATAATACAAAACAAATATACAAGTGGAGGGGGTTTGAAAACTAAAGATTTTGAGTCGATTTTTGTGAACTTACAAAGTTCAGCTGCGATTATTTTTTTAGGGTTTAAAAAAAGAGAAAAATGACAGAAATTTGATATAAAAGTTCTAAAATTTTTGAACAGAAGGGGAAGAAAAAGAGAGTAAAACAGAGAAAAATGGCTCACATTTGTTTTAAAAATAGCTAAATATTCAGTATTGAAAATTAGAGGATTCTTAAGATTTTTAGGATTTTCTGTAAAGTATTAAAATGGTGCTGGCGCATATGAAAAACCTCAATGGCGCAGAACATACATAAGATGTCTACTGGCGTTAGCCTAAACTTTGTTCAGCTCAGCCTAGACAAGCCAAACCGTAAAGATCATCAGATTAGCCCAAGCACCTCTTCCTCTTTTCCCGAAGTCTTAGACTACATCATATACTCATGTTAATTTAGCATATCCTTCTTTAGCCTTGCATCCATGGCTCGAGGGTCGAAATTACCGGTACTCCCGATCATCAGGAACCACAATTTGACTATGGTTTTCCTAGTTTCTAGTGTCGGTCAAAGTTGAGTGTCACCCGAATATTCTCCTGATCTCAGGCTAATGATATATCCACAGAAAAATACGAAAAAGACAAATAATAGACAATTTAGTCTTTTTATTTAGGTGTCTATCGTATACATGATATTGACGTTTACATTGATATAAGTGGAGTAGAAGAGTTGCATAATTACACTGTGAGCGACAGAAATTTAACAATTGGAGCAAATGTATCGCTGAATATGTTGATGAGAATTCTTAAAAAAACGGCCACCAACAATTTTCGTCAATTCTCGTATTTACATCGACTCGTGGCTCATATTGATCTTGTGGCTAATGTGCCTGTACGGAATGTAAGTGAATTTTGGATTAAGTTTTTCATATGTTTCAGGTATTTAGGTCAAATTCCGAAGCACGAACATGCTTTGAAAGTATCCAGTTGGAGCGACGTTTCATCAATACTCTCGAATCCTTTTTTGAGAATTGATGATGAACTTGAACTACCGCGCAAATGAAGACCGTTCTGTCAAAAGGTCCCCAATTACGGTATAATGTTTGACAAACGTTTAGTACCCACAATCAAAGAAATAAGGTCTTTGGTTGCGAAATGAATGTAGACAGAACACAATTCAGTAAAAAAATAAATAAATCACTCTATGCTCATATATTTGAGGTGGACAAAAGGGGGTGGAGAAAAATATGAAAATGTGTGTGTGATTAGCTCTTATGTTTACCCTCAACTACATACACACAGCCACACTTTTACTCATACAAATCCCACTGATTAGTACAAATATACAATCCTGATTCATGAATAAAAAACGGGTATATTTACAAGAAAAAAAAGTTGATGCAAAAAGCATATCTGGAAATATTCATCAATATCTCAACAACCAACGTTTCTCTACCACTCACTTTTAAGAAGGATTTTTTTGGGGATATAATTTTGCGCGTTTGTCAAACATTTTTTGGGCCGGAAAGCGATAGTGTCGCGCTGCGCTTCTACCAAGCGGGGAAAGATTGAAAACAAAACGGGAAGTAAACTTTAATGAAAAAATTGAAATAAGTATTTGGCTTCTTGACATCCCATGAAAGATGTCCACAAACATACATTCTACCAATAAAAACCTTCAACTACACTTCATTCAAGTGTTATTCCAAATTTCCCATTTTTCTCTCATATCCTGCCATTGTGCAGGGCTTTACACCAGCTTATTGCAATGAACTCTGAGTGCACTTTTGTGCACTTGAAACGTTAGTTTGCGCCCTTACATTTACTTGACCTCTTGAGTACAATTGTACTTATGTAATTGAACTTGATCATACCATGCAAAGTTTTGTACTTTCTGCAATTATATTTCAGTGTAGTAGCCGCCTACATTCAGTACCCGTTTTTAAATTTGTCAAGAATTTGGGCGGCTGGCCGCTAGGAAAGTTAGAATTGGCAAAAATGAAGACAAGAGCAGAGTACTGGTAATTTTCCCATTCAAAATTTTAGTAAGTAATTTGAAAATAACTTGGGAACAAATCAATTTAGGAGAAGAATAATGAATACAAAATTTACATACTATAAAATTTTCTACAAATCATCTTCTTTTATAAAACTGGATTTAGATGAATTTGAGGAGACCTTCCATTCTTCACCTGCACTGCCTAAAAATTTCCCCGTTCTTGTAAAGCGCGATACTAGCGCTACCCGTCGTAAATACATCACGTTTTTTTTTTAAATTTGATGTAACGAGCCATAAAACAACTCTGAGGGTTATGGGCTCTAAAAAATGAATACCATTACTGTTGAACCGAACGCACTCATAGTTAGCAATCCTAGCGGATAGCCATCAGGTAGTTGACGCGCTGCAGCGGACAGGGACAGCGCTCCCTAGGTTAGTAGTCTAGTACCGCTAGAGGCGCTAGTTGGTACTACTGCCGTACAAAAGTATAATGAATGAAACATCCTGCCTATCCATGATCTGTGGAAAAAGATTCTTCATAATCAAATTTAGCAAAAATACTTTTTTCTTGTTGATTGTCGATGTGCAGATACGTCCATTGTACGTATGTCTTTGTACGAACTTTGAATAATAATAGCTCAAGAGTTGACATTTTCCCAAGTTTTTCACCAGATGGCGCATGGCCAATTTTTCAACAGAAAAACACAGTAGAACAGATCACGGAACAGATTCCCTGTCAGAAGTGAAACACTTTCAAGGAAACAAAATAGAACAAACCCTGTCACATAAAAGTGCTGTTGAAGCAAATGAAAACTGTACAAAGATCTCATCAGTCAGTACATTCAATACCAAAACCATAGGCCTACCTATTTGACTCATAGCATAGAACAGGTTCCCTGCGTTCCTCGTTTAACTTTGATATGGAAGCCGTTGTTTTTATTCTTGATCTTTAATTTGAGTAAGTACCAAATACAAGTACAGGTTCACCTTTTGTTTCTTCTAAATTCTCAATTATTACTATAGCGTGATTGAGTTGTGAGTTTGGCAGTCAGCAACTTTGCAGACAGATTTTTACTGTCCTCATATTTACAGATGATGATGGTAAGGACTGTAGATAGGAAAGAACTGCGATGCGAATGCGATGCGATGTGGGCAAAGTTGGAGAATTGAACAGAATAATAATATCATTAATAAAGAAGGAATACCTTTATAGAATAACGGTATTTCTTCTTGTTAAGAGTAGCAGTTTTCTATCATTAAGTACCTAAGTATTCAGCAGTGTAATTCCTTAGCGTGGACTTATTTGTGAAAAAATTTTCAGATTGGAACCATAGCTGGAAATTTGTTAATCAAGCATGCTCATCCGGAGTTCCCGTCTGATATATTTACCATATTGGAAACATCTCGAGCTGTTCTCACTATTGGTAAGAGGTTTCTGTTGATAATAATACTTACATTAAGTGATATTAATCATCGTACCGGTACTATTTACGTGGGTACTTTCCTATAAATATTTTGATGTTCATCATCAAAAATTCTGTTGCTTAGGATGCTATGACGGGGTCGTTGACAAATACACGCTTGTGTCATTCCTTCATCTTGATATGAAGAAACGGGTTATCCTCGATGTTCAGTTTCCGGCTCATGATAATGAATCATACAAATTCGCGTCATTTAAAGTGAGTTTTGTATGGTCTCGATCTTTTGATTTTCAATTTAATTGCCATTATTTGATGTCTTGCGTCAATTTTGGATTCATAGATCATGCAGAGAGCTCAGAATACACCGGCGTATGTAAATGCAGGTTTTCTTTTCAAAGTGGATCTCAAAAAAAAATATTTCATTCAAGAAAGGCCTTCAATTGTGTTTGGTGGAATTAATTCCCAATTTGTAAGTTCCAGTTCTATGATATAATACCAATGTTGATATAATTATAGCCATTAAGGATTATTCAACAATCAAGCTGTTGAGAAATATTGAGAAAGAGTTAGAAGCAGTTTTTATATTCACGTCCAGTACCTAATATCCTGCGAATGAAAGAGACAGTAAAGGGGGGGATTTTTTGTAAATTCAAAATGCAGAATCTTCTTTATACTCGATGTCGCCAATAACTGAGGACCTTTAAGGAAATGGGACCTGCCTCAATTCCCCTCTTGAATGCCCTTGGCTTCTAAAAGAAAATGATCGGACAAAGAGAAGATTTAAACTGTTTTAGACCAATCTCCACTGAATTTGTCTACTGATTCAAAGGTTATGAACAGGTTTGGTAAAGTATACTTCCTTCTGTAGTTCCAAATATTTTGAAATTCGCATATAAGCGGAACGGTGTAGCTAACTGTGAGAGCGCAAACTGTATAATTATACGTCAAAAGACGCGATATTGCGTTATTTTTTGGCATGACAAAAACAACTTTATTTTTTCATGTGCGTATAATAATTATTATGAAAAACGAGGAAAACAGAAGTTTTTGATGCTTGTAATTTGTTTTGGATGCTTCATATTTCCCATTTTTTACCTTTTTTTACTCATGATCATCTCAATAACGAGGCCACCTAGCATCTATACTGCGCACCCATTAATTTCACGTGTGAATAAATTCTCAATGTAAGATGGTTATAGACCGATGTAATCTGTACCACGACTTCTGAAGAAAAACTTTCTTGATACGAAATTTTGAGATAAAAAATTTCTTCACGTATGTTTGTCTTTCACTCTGGTGGGAAAATTTCGTTTCAATTCCCTCGTGTAAAACTGTGTATAGGCTACCTACCTCTCTACGAAAATAGGTACATCAAACTTTTCGGTGATAGCTTTCTGAAGCTAGTTGACTGTCCTCGTCTGCAGTTGAAACACCTTCCTCTGTTCAATATCGATTTACGAGCTGTATAACGAGCGTACATTTTTATAAGGATGTATCGAAGTTTATGTTTTCCTCTAAAATTTTCCGCGAGTAATTATCTATTGTCAACTAATGAAGAATATTGTTTCCTGTAAATTCCACGAAGGTACACGCTGAGAAGACGGAAGAATATTTGTCTGGCAAAGAACTGCTAAATAAGTCAACAATACAAGAAGCTTGCAGAATACTATCTAATGAATTGCAGCCTAATAACGACCCACTGGCACATTCGCCGGAATACCGACGTTCGCTAGCTGTGAATTTACTGTATAAGGTGTGTACCGGTAATTAATTATTACAAGCGGCTCGTATAGGCGTATAAAACCGAGAAGATTCCATTGTTGCAAAAGTAGACGAGTCGAAGGAGACTGGAAAACCGTCATGTCGCATTAATGTCAGTGGCACGTACCTACCTGTATAGTGTGATCAAAGCTCCTTTTTTTTTTCCTTTTTGGTATGCTCAAAAAACTCCAATGACTGAATTTTTTTTTTTTTTTTTATAAATTACACCTCAATATTATGAAGTCGGAATAACAAAATGAAAAATTTCTCCGGGAAAAAATTCGGATCCACTTTTTTTAAAAAGATATCCATTAGTAGTGTTACGAGATACGTACGTTAAATCTCCTAATACTCTTTTTTTGCATCAATACTCTCCACACTTCTATCATTGGGGTCGTTGAAATTAGTTGAGCCTACCGAAAAAAACGAACAGTTTGATCTCACTAGTTACTTACGGTATATCTGTAGGTAATCATATTATGGCTTTCGTTGTATCCAAGAAACAGAAAATGAAAATATCTCGAGCACCGTAGGATTAAGTCGAAGCAAAGAAATATTCGTCATTCTTAATCGGTAGACATTGGCACGAGTTTCAAATTTCCTAATATTTACAGAGTATCCTGGGTATATTGTCACCCGATCTCGACGCGAAGTACAAAAGTGGAGGTGTTTTGATAAAACGTCCTTTGTCTTCGGGAAAGCAAGACTATCAACTGAATAAATCGTTTTGGCCAGTGGGTCGGCCTATACCAAAGTTAGAGGCGTTTCTACAATGCACAGGTTGGACGTTCATGTTTTATTGTAAATTAGCTGCAGGCGTATAAAAAAACTCTATAACAATGTGTATCTAGGTGAAGCGGAATACGTAAACGATATACCGACCTTGCCAAATGAGCTTTACGGTGCTGTGGTCCTATCTAAAACTGGCCCAGCTAAATTAGATAGCGTCGATATCTCAGGCATCAAAGTTTGTGGAATAGTATTGAAGTAATTTTAATAACCATCTTTGGCTCAACTTTTCAAATTCTGTATTATTTTAAATTTCAGAATGAAACAGGATTTATCGCTTTTCTGGCGGCTAAGGATATTCCTGGAAAGAACACTTTCGTCGAGGGAGCTAGAAAAGAGGAAGAAGAGGTGAGTATTTTATAGCGTCACTTGTCATATTTTTCTTGTCTTGCTGATGGACGTGTGATCCTCAATTATTGTTCAAGATATGCCTGTATTTCGTTTGCCAAAGAAGGAGAGTGACGACATAACCTTTATTAGATGTTTCGATAAGTGGGGCAAGGTACCAAAACGTTTATTTCATGCTGTGACGTCATTCGCTTTCTTTGGCGAACAGGGTATATATTATAAATTAAGATTCATCTTATCAACTTTTTTCTAAAAATTAGTAGCCTTCAATAAGCTCAAAGAAGTCCTCTGGATGTCATTCCTCTGGCCCTGAGATGGCGCTTCTGAGCAGTTCGTGAACAAAAGAAACGAACATCTAGTGCTATATTCCTCAGATAGTCATTACAGGGTGTTTTTATCACTGATCTAAGAATCGCTTGGAACTCACTCGATGAAGTGTGAAGAGACCTATACGTCTCTAACAGTGAAGATTATCGGCTATTATAGGAAATGGGCTTCTGGTTTCACGAGAAAGGGAGCTTCCTTGATTGCTGCTACCGTTAGTTGAAAATGTGTGAGAGGTTTTAGTCTCCATATTTATAATTGCTACCATCATTGTTCAGCAGGTTTCTCATTTTATCCGATCTAGCTTATCCCGCTCACGCATATTGGTTTTGAGAGAATTGATTTAAATAAATTTAAGAGTTGTTTTTGATTATTAGGAATTGATTTTTCTTGTAACTTTTTTTCAGTTATTCGTTTCCAAGGACATTCGATATGCCGGGCAGGTGATTGGAGTTGTCATCGCCACAAATCAACAAATCGCTAACTCACTGACGGAGAAAGTCGTCGTTAACGTAAGTGGTGAAAGAAAGGCTGTGTTGGATTTGCAGAAGATCGTTGAATCTGGAGATAAATCTAGAATCATTCAACGAGCTGAAAAACCCGCTGAAAAGAAGAAAAGTGAGTTCTTATCACCCTTATCAGACAGCTAAGAGACAGCGGTGAATATGGAAGCAGAGTTTTTCGTACGAAACGATGAGATGCCACCCTGAATAGAGACTGTATATCCAGTCCTGGGTCCAAATTTGAACCCGTCCGTGTAGCAGAGCAGGTTGGAGGGGAATTCCGAAGAAATAATGTTGATGATGTGTTGTTTGTATATTTGAAAAGATGGGAAGATCTAGGTATTGCTTTGTTGAGGTGAGCAAGTTAGAAGTGAGTAAGAGCGCGTTAATGGAGAGTAGAATTACCTGCTTCAGCGCATAAGCTGAATGAAAGGCTGGTGCGTAGTATACCAAGGGTCAGTCGAAGCCCAGAAAATTATATGAGGTCCAGCAATTTTGAGGTTGTTTCGTTGGAGTGGGTCTAAATCGGAGAATTGTAATCAAGTTGGGTGTGCATTAGACTATTGTAGAATTAGAGGAGGTGTTTGTGGTTACAGCCGTTAACGTTCAATGAATTCACGCATTCCGCCCTTCAGATTTTGGTAGAGGGTTCCAGTTAAGACCAAGGAATTTGGTAGAGGATATAATGTTAATTGAGAAGTCTTATAGACGCAGAGAAGGAAGAAGCGTAAGGCGGGAAAATCTTTTTGGGAATACTACCACGATTGTTTTTTTGCCTTGAAATCAAAACCCATGGTGAGATGACTATTAGAAGATTTTGTCAAGGGTTGATTGGATTGCTACTTGTAAGGGTTGGAGGTTAGTAGGAGATTGTCTACGAAAAGGCGTTCGGTAATAATAAAGCTGACACTGTTTCTTAGATCGTCCATACCGATTAAAGGGAGAGGAACACTCTATATTTTACTCTGAGAGCCACCGTTTCGGGTGGTTTGGAGGGAGGGGTGGTCTTGTATTCTGACAGTTAAAGACCTACTACGAAGAAAAAATTTGTGGAGTTTGGACAAATTGCCGCGAAAGCCATTGTAATCAGGGCTGATTAGCCGTTAGCGAAGCAATTTTCATCCGAAGTTAGCTAGCCGTTAGCCATTCAAATTGGAATTGCTGACAACTAATATTTTCTCTTCCCCACACTTAACCCCTCCAAATTGGAGTGACCACTCTCTTACTTTCAACCGTTAGCTTTTAGCTCTTAGCCGTTAGCCATTCTATTTTGGCCCAAAATTAACTAGCTGTTAGCTAGCCAATGAGACTGAGTTAGCCGTTAGCTGATAGCCAAAGCCAATCAATTTGAAGGGTCAGCTTTTAGCTAAGTTTTTAGCTAATCTGATTGGCTAAACAGCCCCGTTGTAATACATTTTGGAAGAGATATAGTGACGTCAGACACGAGGAAACTTTTTCTGGACGTGGAATAAAATGGAGTAGAGTTTTTGGCTCCTTCAACTTGAAGTTGGAGCTTCAAGTCAAAAATGGCAAAATTTATTTCGTTAAAAAATAATAATTAAAATTTTCTTGAGTGGTTGGCCAAGTATAATTAAAAATCTAAATGGTCCATGCATGTAGGAGGCCCCCTATAAAATTTGATGTTGCACGTTTTGTGTTTATGGACGGATTTGATACTTCTAAAGGATTTCTTGACCGTACCATATTTGGTCAATTTTCAACATCATCAGCCGTGTCTGGTCGTTCTTTGGTCAAATTAGGTCCTTTCCTGGTCGTTTTTTCCGCTTGTGGTAATTTTTGTGGTTATCTTTGGTCATTGTATATTCAATTTCAGCCGTTTGTGGTTCATTTTAAATAATATCTGGTAAATTTTTGTCGTCGTTTCTTGTTCTGGTTCAATTTTGATAAATTTTGATCATTTGTTGGTCCATTTTGAGCTTTTTGATCAATTTTTTTTAGGTATGTTTTGGCCGTATACGACTATGGTTTCATTTTTGGTCAATTTTGATCGTTCTTGGTTGATTTTGCTCAATTTTCATCGTTCCTTTTTTTTTTTGTGTGTTGGCTTTGATAATTTTCTGATCATGAGTGGTCGTTTTTCATTCCATTCTGATCAGTTTTTCAAAATTAATTTCGGTCAAGTTTGCAGGTTGTTTTCTCTCAATTTTGATAATTTTTAGTCTTTCTTTCTTTCTTTTTTTTTTTGTCCAATTTTGGCCGCTTATTGCCTATTTTGATCGTGTTTTGGTCGTTTTCTGGTCAATTCTGGTCACATTTTTGGCGGTTTCGGTGATTTATGTATCTTTTCTGTCATAGAATACGAGAGTTGCATGTTTTTAGATTTTTATTGCGCGTTCTTGATTTTGTTGCACGATTTATTAGTGTTTTTCACTGCACGTTTGACCAATTTTTATTTCACGAAAATCCTTATTCTGATTATAAATATCTGAATGATGAATTTAAAATACATATTTCAAATTTATTGATATTTTAAATTCTCATAATATTCAATATTAATTTTATCAATTTTTTTTTTATTATGGTGTATTTTAAATCAAAATCAATTAATATTTTTATACATCAACATACTGGTGACTACCTGCAAAAAGTACCTATTAGTTGATCGTTTTTCATTAAAAAATTTATTCCATAAATAAGATTTTATTTTTTTGAAAAAAAGAAAAAAAAAATACTTTATTCGATAAGTTTCCTGTTAAAAATTCATTTTTTAATATTATGTGTACCGTATCATATTTATCAATATCCTTATTGATGAATGAATAAAACAATAGAATAAATGCTCGAACATCTTTTTTTTTTAAATTGGTCACCAATAAAATTCTCTTGAAGATTCTGAATAATGATTTTAATTAATTCATTACAATCGATATTTTTATTGTACTCGAATACAGTAAGAATTTGAATCGTTGTAAACACATTTGTGTTCATAATTTTTTTTATTGATAACAAGATTAAATTTTTTCGCTTTCATCTTTAAATTAAAACTTGAATAAATAAATAGCAGCAACTGAATCTTTAACGTCAATACGCTACACAAGGGATAGAAATTCAAATCTGGTAGTCCTAATTAGTATAAATTTGCCCAATTTTTGGAGATCATCTCTTTGCTTGTCTCGAAATTAGCAATGGAGGGGATAATGAAATAGGAAAAGAAACTGAGTACAGGTTCTGAAATTGTTGGCACAGAATTGGATGATCGAAACAATTTTTCTGTAAGAATTTCTAGGTGGAGCTTTGAGGAACGAAGGCTTTGTAGTTCTGTGGTTAATAATGTTAAGTAATGAAGATGAGGTCATAGGCGGGATTCAGAACAAGATGAATGAGCAAGTAGAGAAATGAATGATAGAAAAAATGTTATGGCTATTTGGAAACTTGAGAGCGTATGATTTGAAAATTCATTGTCAAGGACACGCTCTGAAGAATCCAAAAATCTCAAGCTCGCATTTTCTCCCCTCTCAGAGAAACAACAAGGTGATAATTATATGAATGAAGGAAAAATATCACATGAGGTTGAATCTTTTTTTTATATAAAATCTACTCGTAAGTTTCGGTGATTTTTTCAACGCACTGTCCGTTTTGTGGAAGTATCCGGCCCTAATTATGAATGCTTTATATTTGAGTTTACCGCGCGATTTAATTTTTCGTAATTAAAAAAAATTGGGGGAAAAAACTCGAAAAGAAGAGAAAGAGTAAGAAACGGGCGAAAAAAAGTTAAGGGCCGAAAGTTTTTCGTTTCAATGGTTCGCAAATATATTCCAAAATTATAATTTGATTACACTTTTGATAACTTTTAATAAACACTACTTCATTTCAGCCTACCCGTAATACTCCTCGCCTTCGCCGTCTCTTTTTACTGTAAAGGGTTTTTCGCGATGCTTCCTCTATATCATTATATTTTCGTCTTTTCTTCCTTCTCGATTCATGATTGCCCCTCTTTATGTAAGGATAATATTACTTTATCGAAAATGTTAAAAATTATTCGGAAAAGTAGACTATCGATTTTGAGTTGGATAGCGTTGTTAACGAGCTATTTTATGATGGTCTATTTCATTAAATGGCTCGTTAGAATTATTGTCATGCAAATTTCGTCATCCATTTCGCATATTTTCTTCTGCAGCATGCGCCAACGAGTGAGGGAATGAGTAGTGGTGTAATACAGAGCAGCAGGATATAATTATAAAATATAGAACTTTCCCATTCGAGGAAAACGAAGTTTTAATTTGGGCAAACAACGACGCTTCGTAATTTTCTGCGAAGATACTGTATGAATTCGTGAGGCTTTTTCTACTCTACTTTTCGATGCGACGCCGTCATTATTACTGTCGCTATACGACATTTTTATCGGCGTTGGAAATATATCGAAGCCTCGACCAAAATTCTTCCTAAATTCTTATGAACTAGGATACGAGTAGTTGCTCAAGTAATATTTTGCTGATTTATTTCTGTTCGTAGATGATATAAAATACAGAATTGAAGGTTCATTCAAAATCGGTGCACAGTACCATTACACTATGGAGACACAGACTTGTCTTTGTGTTCCCACCGAAGATGGTATGGATGTTTACTCGGCTACGCAATGGGCGACAATAGTTCAGAAAAATGTTTGCGTTATATTAAACAAATCTATGAACGGGTACGTATTTTATAGTTGTAGCATGGCTATAAAGTTTTGATGAACGCTTTTAGTCCAGATCAGCGACTGGACTGGAGTTTAACAGAGGCCCAGTAACTTTTTGTTGGTGAACCTCAGTCATTTCCATCTTCAAAGTTGAGGGGAAGTTTTTCTTTCTAAATAACGGCGAGCGTAGTAATTGTAACGAGGCGGGTAATTTTCATGCCAAAATTTCCTTATTTGGGGCAAAAACTAAAGTGAGGTAGTTGCAGTGGTAACCAGGGGAGCCGTGAGGCCATTTTTATGAAGATGATTCTTCCTGTTCGTTTGCCCTTATAATTCATTTTTTTTTTTTTTTTTTCTAGCTACAAGAAATTAAAGTTTCCCCATTGGCCTAGGGGGCTCACGGCACCCCTGGTAACCACCACAGACAGGCAAATACGGTAGCGGATTGAAGCCTCACTCAGGAGAAAAATTTCTCGGTATTTTTCGAAGATCAAAATCTTTTTTCAGCTTACCTCACTTTCATCTAGAAATCGTTCCTTCTCTATTTTCTCGTCCCGCGTTCTTCTGGTTCGATGGGCTTTTGAATTTCTTGAAAGAAGTGAAGAGTTTCAGAATCTCCAGCTCTAAATTCAAGATCGTCCATTCCCTCTTGGTGACGTCACACACACTTCCCATGTACTGCTTGAAAAGTTCGGAAGCCTCGCTACTTGCAGATAAATATGAAAGTTCCTTTTAAATTGCACACACTATGACGTCACCAGGTGGGCTATGTTTCATTAGCCTAGTATGTTTTGAAACGATTAGGCTAGCTGGCTAGCTTGTGCTTATGTAAAGCCCAAGACTCCTGAATCTTAACCCAGCTCGCATGCTTATAGAGACTCTTTAGTTATGCTTATTCTCGGTTATGACAATCGAGATCGATGTATCTGTCACAGTTAAAATCCGAAATCAGTCGAAACTAGTGTCCTCAAACGATTTTAGTCACAACTAGTTTCAACTCGTGATGCATTCCAGAATTTACTGACGGTTTTAATTTTTCAGTAAATTCTAGTTTTAACTGAAATGAATTATAATTCGTTGAGTTCGACTGGAGACTCCCCCGTAAGATACCACTTAGACGCGGTGGGGAAGCTACGCAGTGTGTCGCATGTCCTGTGCTGTGGCCTTGCTGGGCGCTGGGGTGACAGGCGAGTATGCGGCACAGATTGAATGAGTGTGCATAAGCATGAATAGAGAGACGTGGTTTTAGTGCCATAGACTACTGGGCTGTGTCACATTGAGGGGCCTGGATTGACAGACTGTACTCACCACGTGGACTGCCATTTGAAGCCAGTCTTCCGCGTAGTTGGGGTCAGGATGTGCTGACTGGGCTGATACCTTGGGAAGCGCTGCTGAATCCACAAACTAGGATAGCGTCTTGTGCCCGGCGGGTGCACATTGAGTTTGTCCGTGGTGGGCGCCTGCATGGTGCTTGACTGAGCTGTGTTTTTTCTGGTGCCCTTGCGGATGCTGGGGTACTGGTCTTGAGTGCTGAATGTGATGATAAGGTGGGGGTTGGCTGAGACTGTTCACTTCTCTGTCAGCAACTGGTGTTTGGCGGGTTTGTGGTTTGGTGGTGGACTGTTGCTGGGACGCTGTAACAAAGAGTACTAGGATGAGAAAACACAGAGCCTGATTAAAGCGTAGGGAAGGAAACTCTGTACATTTATAAAAAAGAACACTTGTCTTCTTGCAGGTTGGGACATGGGCTCAGACGATAAGAAAGGACAACCCCAGCCAAAGCTGCATCAGGACTATATCCATATATGGGGTTATGTACTGCCTGATGGCCCTCATGTCCCGTATGAATGGGGACGCATTGCTTTCCTAGCTTTCACGTCTTGTTTGTATGACCTTTTGGACCCTCACTTCCCATGGCGCTCTCTTCCTGGCTCTGGTGGAGTCTCCGCCAGATGATGGTGTAACGCCCAATAACTCCATGAATTCATTAAATTAAAACTCTTCATGAACGAAAACTTTCTCAGATACCGTCGATGATTTATCTCTTAATAAATTTTGTGGTAAACAGTAAACATTTTATGCTGGACGGCAACTTAAGGTCATATCATATATAGTTTGGAGTCCGGATAACTTAAAAGTCGAAATTTTATCAGAGAACCTGTTTTGTCGGGGATTCTTTCGGAAAAAAGTCCGCCGTCCGGCCGGCTAGCGAAGCTCGGGGCTCGAAAATTTTCCAAGTTCCCCTCTTATCTTATAGAGCTCGATGTTCGGTGTGTATAGTCTGAAAGATAGCCCCTTGGAGTAACTAAATAGGCAATGCTTCATTCACCAATCGACTTCGCCCCTTCAATGAGCCAGATATGCAACGCTTCAAACACCTTAAGACTCAGAACGTCCTTTCAAGTTCCCCTCCTATCCGGGCCTGTGACGTCACAATTTAATGACGTCATAGATCTGGTATGTCAACGTTTTCCAGGTCCCACGTGCCCCATAAAACAGGTTCCCTGCCACCCCTCGTTTAACGATGTTAAAGAAGCCGTGAGTTTTTGACATGTTCCATGTCTTTTCTCTCGCCGGACCCCGATTTTGAAACTCGCGAGTACACCCCGCGTAATGATAATAAATAATTACATTAATTAATTAATTAATAATTGATTAATTAAATAATTAAATAAATAAATAATTAAATAATTAATATAATTAATAATTAGAAATTGACATGTTCCATGTCTTTTCTCTCGCCGGACCCCGATTTTGAAACTCGCGAGTACCCCCCAACCCCTCCCCCCTCCCCCCGTCAAGAGAAATCTCTACCCCGTGGGTGATTCAGAAATTCGCGAGTACACCCCGCGTAATGATAATAAATATTTATATTAATTAATTAATTAATGATTAAATGATTAAATAATTAAATAATTAAATAAATAAATAAATAATATAAATAAATAATATTAAATAATTAAATAGATTAATAATTAAATAATTAAATAAATAAATAAATAAATAAATAAATAAATAAATAAATAAAGGCTGGATAGTCGAAATTTTTCCAAGTCCCCTAGACCTGAATTGTCTCATACCATTCCAATACAACAGCGAGACAGGGGGCGAACGAGCGGAGCGAGTTCGCACTACCTCATATTTCTCATAGAAGACTTTTACGACGCCAAGATAGCTAAAGGGGTAAACGAATAATATCTCACGAACACTTGACCTAGTAGAAGAATTAATAATAAATAAATAAATAAATAAATAAATAAATAAATAAATAATATTAAATAATTAAATAACAAAATAATTAAATAATTAAATAAATAAAGGCTGAGTAGTCGAAATTTTTCCAAGTCCCCTAAACATGAATTGTCTCATACCATTCCAATACAACAGCGAGACAGGGGGCGAACGAGCGGAGCGAGTTCGCGCTACCTCATATTTCTCATAGAAGACTTTTACGACGCCAAGATAGCTAAAGGGGTAAACGAATAATATCTCACGAACACTTGACCTAGTAGAAGCCTAGACTGAAATATTTCAAGATGACTGATAAAATATAAAAGACATGGAACATGATTTTCATTTATTTGGCTATGCCAGAAAATTTTTTTCTTCAAGTCTTCCTCCTATCACAATTTGATGGCGTCGTAGCCTCGTAGGTCAGCCTTTCGATGTCACAATCTGATGACATCATACGTGCCCCATAAAACAGGTTCCCTGCCATTCCTCGTTTTCCGTTAAAGTACCCGTGTTCAATATCATTCTCGCCCTATCAAAGAACAGTCTTATTTTGTAATTAAATAAACTTCATTAACTGCGCATTTTTTTGATACTCGTAAAATCAAGGCCAATTTTTGCAATTTTTGAACCATCCGGAGTTGTGTGACATAATTATTTCTTTCTTCATTACAGAGTAAATGTAACAGTGCGAAGATGCGGTGGTGGTTATGGAGCCAAATTAGGCCGCTCCACTTTAGTAGCCGGAGTTTGTGCCGTCGCTGCTCACGTTCAAGGAAAACCCGTTCGTATGGTAATGCAACTTGAGTCGAATATGAGATGCATCGGAAAACGTGTCCCCATGTACGCTAAATACGAAGTAAGCATTTTTTCTTGGTCTTTTTTCCTAATATAGTCATACTCGTTTTCAGGACTGTGCAACCTATTTCTTTTTTTCAAGTTTCATCCTCTTACTATCGCTCTTTGATGAGATTCTGTGGCTTTTGCGAAAACTGAAAATGCTTTCATTAGTATGCTGTCGAGAGAGACGGTATCGATAATTAAATCAGTGGCGTTTGAAAACTGAATTTAATGAAAAGGGCTAACTCGTATGAGATGCAGAATCTTTAGATTTTTTTTTTTTTTTTTTATTCGTTGACGAGCTTGCTAATTCTGAAAACTACCAAAACACTGTCATTGTCCTCGATACGCGAGAAAGAAAAAATTGTTTGCAGTAGACGGTGGAACGAGACTTGGAATAAACGTCATTATCGGATATTTAGAAAAAATATGTTGACTTTTTCCGGTGTATTCTTTCTTTTTCCTTTCATCACCATCGCTGCATAATATGAAAAGGTAATGGAAATTATTATGTCCAATAAAGCATAAGTTTCGTGTGTGGATTGTCAGCCGCTCGAAAATTATTGAGTTAGAGAGAGAGAGAGAGAGAGAGAGAGAGAGAGAGAGAGAGAGAGAGAGAGAGAGAGAGAGAGAGAGAGAGAGAGAGAGAGAGAGAGAGAGAGAGAGAGAGAGAGAGAGAGAGAGAGAGAGAGAGAGAGAGAGAGAGAGAGAGAGAGAGAACAAGCTTGATCTATTTTACAGCATATACAATGGCCCGCTCTGCAAGTTCTTATTTTGCCTGCAACCCAATTCCATAGAACAGTCACAAGTAATTATGAAACTGTTCTATGAAGCCTAGCAGTGTGGCTTGATGTACTCTGTCAATAAACCTTGGCTTGGCATTGTATCTCTAATCGATGAGCAACCGCTCAAGCATATTTTAGGTAGCCTCCTACAGTGTCCAGTATTTTTCCTCTGGCTGTAGAGTTATAGCTGTAGGTGTTCCTGCATAGTGCCCATCAGTTTGGGAATCATTTTCACTGATCTTTCAAGCACTTCCACAGCATGAGATTCCCATCGAGACTGATTCTGTATGTATACTCAGATTCTTGAGATCGTGATTAATGGTGCAAAATTATACACATCGCTATTCAACACCATAAGCTCGGTTTTAAAGCCGCCAGTGGCCTCCATGTCCTCTTCAATTTTCGCGATAATCTACGTCACATTTTGTATACATCTGCCACATTCTCTTCTGGGTGAGTGCAAGGTAGAGGCAGAGTGTTACCAGCGTACGCAAAATTACAAACCCATCTCTTCTTCAGATTCTCCAAGATGTAGATTTAAAATAGGAGGCTTGTAGCCTAAAAATTGAGTCCCATATACAGTCGGCTATTTAGGTGAACGAGAGCAGCAAGCAGAAACTTGAGTCACGTGCCAGTCAGTCTAAAATACAGCCGATTGAACTTAAACTAGACTAAGAAGGAGGGTCGTCAAGTGGAGCGAGTGAGCCCGTGAGCCCGTGAGCTAGTAAGCCTGATATACAGTACCAGAGAGCTTTCTGAATAAGCCTATAAGCTGTTGTAAGATTTCGAGCCGCCAATGACGCCATTAAGTAAGCGTATCCTCGGGAGAAAAATCAAGTCATTTCAAATACGTAGGACTTATAAAAAGACGTGAAACGCTTTCCATTGAGATTACAGAAAAATAAAGTATCGAATAAATTTCTCTTACAAATACTCTCGAGTCCACTCCTTTTTCACAAATTTTGTGGACGCTTTAAAAACCTTTCGTAGTTTTTGTTTACATTATTTAATGATATGCTAAGGGAGAGGTATGTGATTATCGCCTCTCTTTCGGCAAATTTCAAAATCGATTCCACTCGAGGGCAAGCCGTATTAAGTCGAATCTACTTAAATTACTTTCGGTATTTAATGATATGTACCTATCTATAGTAATCTAATGTAGACGATAAATTACAACTTCAACAGGTGGCCTTTAATGAAGCGGGTGAAATTCAGAGTTTAACCCTGCGAACATACCACGATTCAGGAGCGAATATGAACGATGATGTGGCTGCGGACTTTCTGTACTTCGGCTCCAAGCTTTATCAAACTGAAACCTGGAGTTGGACTTGCTACAACGTGAGGACGGATATCGCTCCCAATACTTTCTGCAGAGCGCCGGGTAAATAAAAATGATATGATATTCCTTTCTGCGGTACGCGCGCTCATATTGTTTATCCATTTTAATCCGAAGAACCACGCGCGTTCACAGCTTTTACCCTTTTCGCGTTCATAGTTTAAATCGACGGAGAAAATTTAATGAGATTTTGCTTCCTTCTCCGCTGTCGTCTTTTTTTTTTTTTCTTTAAACGATTTAAAAATTTCCTATATGATAAACTGTGCGCGCTCGTAAGTGATGCTGTGCGTCGAGCGTGGCAATGCATGTTTTGTGTTCATAAATAATTTGAGTTGTTCCCAACTCCAATAACCACACGAAAAGAAGGGTGTAAAATAGAGACGCTGCTGATAAGATCGATTGGACGCTTTTCAAGTTTTCATTCGCGTCTTTTTCTTTCTTTTCCGTGAGGTTAGCGTCTAAACGAAAGCCAAATTCTAAAATTTATGTGTGCGTAAAGTGGGCGTTCTTCGAGGAGAATGGATTTTCCTTGTTCTTATCTTTCGTTTTACGAAGGTAATCGAACTTGAGCGGGTACGACAGCGCTGTTGCTTTTCATTGTTGTAAATAGACCTAGTGCACGATAAACACTTTCTTTTGTTAAGTGTTTTGAAATTCTCTTCGCGATGCGTTTTACTCGATTGTTTAGAATCTCTCTATCTTCATGTTAATTAGGTTGAAATTTTACGAAATTTTTCGAAATTGCTGGTTCAGGATTGGCGAAAAAAGGTGAGAGTATGCTGTGTGAATGACCTTGCAGAAAGAGAAATTTAAATCGAATTTTATACTCAACGACGAAATGTTTAGCAGCCAACCGAAGAACTGCGAAACAAACATTACTCATTCATACCGTAGTGGCAGTCGAGAAGAACTTTGTTGTATAAGCTCGCGGAGTTGCATGAGGAAGGTCTCAATCTTCTCGTTTTAATTTCGAGAGTTTCCAAAATTTCTCGATTCCTTTTCCTGTCTCTATCAATTTCAAACAAAAGTTTGTTACCAGCATTGATGAGAGCCATCGAAATTTTCAAATATCTATCTATGTAGGTATTTGTCTTTCTTTACCAAGTTGTATATTCTCATTCTAGCAACTGCACAATACACATTAGCTGTAGCACCCAATTAGAAAGGACATTCATTCACCAACTCCCAAGTTTGCTCGTGCACACAAATAGAATCCGGGAGAATTTCAGGTTTAGAATTATTACAAAATACCTCAATTTCATTTGTACCTTAATGAATTTTATGCTGAAGATAAGCGGTCTTGAAATTATCCCAACTGCATAAATGAAAACTTCCACGAATATTGAAAAGTTGAGGCCAAAAAAACGTTGTGATTCATGATCTTATCCTTCTGTTCCTCCGTTTCCAAACGCACAGCTTTCATCGTAAGTGGCACAAGCTACTTATTCGAGCAAGGGACTATTTACCTTGCTGCCTGGACAAGGATCCGTAAGTCTTCAAGGATCCTGGTCTACTGTTTACGCAAGCTTATTGATCCACCACCTGTCTGTACTTTTCAGGTGAATTCCTGTTCAAAAATACGTTACTCTTTTCTTGCTGGCGAATAATTTGCATCTCTTTGAGTTGTGATACGTTTGCGATAATTCAGCCAAATCACCACCTCTAGTTAGATGGTTCACAAAGGCAGAGATATTCAAAGATTTTGCTCTCCAAATTAGGCAGTTGTCGCATTTCAACTTGTAGACGATTTCACGACATCATCTTTAACCCTTCCAAGGAGATATAGGAATACACAAGACAGAAACTGTGGGGCTTGAGAATTCTACTCAATTCAGCAGAGATTTTCCAAGTAGAAAAGGTAAATCCAGAATGAATGCGTTTTTGTAAATTACGGTTATCCATCATGATAAGATATACTCGAAAAATAGTCAAGATACAAATACAAAGACAGCAATAAATTACACAGACCGAGCGCTTTAGGCTAAAAAGCCATTCTCGAGGTACAAAAAGCGACTAAACCCAACACCAACAAGAACAAGTAACATCGAAGAGGTCATGACTGAACCAGCGAGTCATCAAAATAAGAATCATTCTCATAGACTAATTCAATCAATCCTTCCTCACGAAAATTCCGGTGACGAAAAATTTCGATTTCAATTTTCGCTGTCTGCAAGGTCTACGATGTGCTTGGCCAATATGAGGCTAAGGAGAGTGCCCTTTTCAATTTTCCAAAATTTATCAAAGACGCTAGACAACTTACTAACGGTAGTGAGGTCATCATTAAGAGCCCTTGAACAAAGAAAGCCATTTTGGAACCTAATCCTGTTCCTCCCCTCCTCTACGGATTGCCTAAAGTGCTCAAAGAAAATGTGCCGTTGCGGCCGGTCGTCTCATTTGTTCCCTCTCCGAACTACTCCCTTGCTAAATTCTTGGATAGATGGTTCGAAGCTCGTGTGGTAATTGAGTCTCTCTATTCACTTGAGAACTCGGGTGCCTGGCTGACAAATTGAAAGACATACCCATACGCCTTCCACCAGGATCAATTGTATGCTCATTTGATGTTGTTGGGCCATTTCTCAACATCCCCAAAGCCACCACTATGCAACAGATTGGGAACTTGCTTGTGAAACCTGGTGCACCTCATGAGGAATTTGGTGAATTTGTCGACCTTTTGAAGATCTGTT
Organism: Aspidiotus rigidus; assembly: GCA_035079385.1. Classification (NCBI taxonomy): domain Eukaryota; kingdom Metazoa; phylum Arthropoda; class Insecta; order Hemiptera; family Diaspididae; genus Aspidiotus; species Aspidiotus rigidus. The sequence goes on along the minus strand of JAVHKY010000015.1, from coordinate 11,119,871 downwards.
GGTCGTCAAACTTCTGCAAATTTGATGAGAAATTCTTCGAGTTCCCTGAGGATGTGGGGATCTCTATTGGTTCCCCTTTGGGTCCTCTCATCTCAGAAGTCTTTATGTTCAAATTCGAGCTTGACCTATTCTCTTTGGGCTATTGGCACAGGTACGTGGATGACATTTTGTGCGCGTGGATCGGTCCTGTGAAGCTCTTTGATGAGTGTCTCGCTTGTTTAAATAGCCTATACCTTTCCAACAAATCTATTCTGGAAGTTGGTGGCTCCTCCATGAACTTTTTTAGACTCGATCATCTCTGTCATAGAGGGTGTCCACAAATGCGGTATTTATCGTAAAAGTACCTGGACCGGCATTGCTATCCACGGGTCGTCCTTTGTACCTGTCACCCACAAAGTAGCCACATTCATTAGTTTAATCCATCGCCTCACTCATAGCCCTCTGAAAGAAGCACCTGGCTAGAGTGAATCAGCTAAAGGTGGACATCGACCTCATGATTCGTAGGAGACTTTCAAGGAAATGTCTCGATTCTACGACCTCCCTCTCCCGAGAGTCGCATCTTGATAGTAGGAAACGGTGGATTAGGCTGCCGTTTATGGGTAGGTTTTCTTCAGAGTCCAGCCGTGTCTTCTGTCCCTTTGGTTTTCGGCCAACTTTTTACAGTACTAATACAGTTAAGAGCTTAAGAAAGAAGAAAGAAGAAAGAAAGGAAGAGACAGTGAGAGTTAAGCACGAACTTGCTCCCAGAACCGAGAACCTATCAAGCGTCACCTTCACAGAAGAAAAAAGAAGACTGCTGGACAAAGGCATCAAGTACGTGCAGCCAGAGAGGTTGAACCAGTGTAGGCTTGAAAGCATGGCCATTAGCTGCGAAAAAGTAATCCAAACCATGGAACACGACGTGAGACCAGAAGCCCGGACCAAAATTGGGAAAGTGCTGTTGGAATCAAAGAGGATATGTGCCGAACCTATGACAGAACGCAAGTAATGCAGAGGAAGGTCACAAATCTACAAAAGAAGATCCGACAGAACAACCTGATTTTGACAAAGGTGGACAAGGGCAGCACGGTAGTGGTAATGGAGAAGGAGGACTACACCCGAAAAGTGGAGTCGTACATCGCAGTTAATAGATAACAAGAGCTGGCAAGGGACCCAACACGGAAATACCAAGATGACCTGAAAGCTGTGTTGAAACGGAACAATGTACCCGGCAATAGAAGGACGCTTGAGATGAACCCGGTTGCACCAAAACACAAGGGGCTTGTAAAACTCCACAAAGCGAACCGTCCGATGAGACCTCTGGTCAACAGCATTCAATCACCACGCTACAAGATAGCAAAGATCGTAGTCACATTCCTGAAAGAAAACTACCAGTTTGCACTCAGACGAAGTATCAGAAAAAACGGAGAGCTGATTGAGCAAATGGACAAGTTGGAAATCAGGAGTAACGACAAGCTGATATCCTTTGATGTGACTAATATGTTTGGTATCATACCGAAGGAGGAACTTCTCACTCTGCTCAAAAACAACAGATACCATGGGAACCCCGATGGGTCGAAGTACGCCAACATAGTGGAGGAGATCTTGAGCCAGAACTACTGCCGCTTCAATAACAGGATCTACAGTCAGGAAAGGGGACTAGCGATAAGATCACCGCTGTCACCAATACTGGCGGAGATATTCATGAATGATATGGAAAACAAGATATTGAAGGGCAGCAAGTTCAGAAACTCGATCAAACACTGGGCCAGATATGTAGATGATATCCTAATTGTGTGGTCAGGCACTGATAGACAAGTGGATCTACTCCTTTCAGAAATGAACGCGATGAATGAGAGCATCAAATTCACAGTGGAAAAAGGCAATGAGACCATTAACTATTTGGACCTTACATTCACAATGGAGAACAATAGGATAGAATACAAAATCTACAGGAAGCCGACGCATACTGAAACCATCATCCCAAATGACTCCTACCACCACCCCAGGCACAAGTTAGCGGCAATCCAGAACTACTGCTATCGGGAAATTTCTACCCTCAAGAACAACGAAGAGAAGAGGAAAGAGATCGAGATAGTAAAGCATATCGCAGAAGCCAATGGCTATCGCAGACGTGTGGTGGATGGAGTCTGTGGGAAAATAGGAACAAAGAAAGGAACCTGTGATAGCATAGTGAGAATGTACTCCGGATCGATACCATATATAGAAAGGTGATGAAGGCGTTCAATGGCTACGATGTGAATGTGGGTATCCAGAATAACCAACCCATGGTGAAGAGAATCAGCAATGACCAGACGGAACTGTTTTGTTTAGATTAAAAATTGAAACTAACAAGGATTCGACATATACAAAATTTTTTAATTACACGACAATGATAATAAGTACAATTTCGACACAACGACGATTTTCAATGATTCGACACACTGGAGGAGCTCAACGAGGGGGTATTGCAGGAATGCTTGGATTGGTGCAAGCGGCCAATAAGTTTCGACGGGCTCATTGTTTGCATCTCAAAAGATTTGCTTGGATTGGTACACGGTACTTCTGTTTGCATCTCAAAAGATTTGCTTGGATTGGTACAAAGTACTTCTACATCCTCCTGAAAAACAATTGAGGGGGAAGTGACTGAGTGGTGACAGGGAACAAACATCAAGGAGCTCTTCCCCACATACCGCTAGGGTTACAGGAAGCCGCTTACTTCCCGGAATCCATCCCTGATGTTTGAAGCGACGTGGTATAAGTGACAAAGGACCAAACACACAATTAAGGCAATCACATATTTAAGGCAATCACACAATTAAGGCAATTAGTCGCATCCTACAATTTCCATTGAATACAGTTGTAAAAATTTGTGGAGCCAAAAATGCACCACCTTCATTCGTTACTAGTGATACACCATTCCGTGCCCTGCCCAATAATCCAAACGGAATTATTGGGAGAGGGTGTCGCCAGCAGTTGTCCCTCCGACTTACTGTGGTCTTCTGGGAATGGTGTAGAGCACAAGGGTGATAGTTATCACTCACTGGTTCAGTTACAGCTAAAGTGCAACATTTATGTAGTCATGAACTATAATCTTTAGTAAGAATAACACATATTGGTGTGGCCTGTCATAGGCCTGATTCGCATCCGACAATTTCCATTGAGTATAGTGGTTAACTCCGTGGTGAACTTTGTGAAGCCAGACATGCTTCTATTCCATTAGTACCTTGTGATACACCATTCCATGCCCTGCCCAATATTCTAATGAATTATTGGGAGAGGGTGTCGCCAGCCGTTGTCCCTCCGACTTACTGTGGTCTTCTAGGAATGGTGTAGAGCACGCGAGTGATAGGTGTCACTCACAGGTTTCATTACAGGTGACATACAATATTTAGACATGGTAACTATCATCTTTAATAGGTGTAATATTGTGACATGGTAACTTTATCTCATATAGGAATAACACATATAGGTACGAACTATGTTAGATCCAATTGTAAATCACTGTTGAATACATCCGACGATTCACATTGAGTACAGCGGTGAACTTCATAGAGCCAAAGGTGCTTCCTTTCCTTTGGAACCTTGTGATACACCATTCCATGCCCTGCCCAATATTCCGAAGAATTATTGGGAGAGGGTGTCGCCAGCCGTTGTCCCTCCGACTTACTGTGGTCTTCTAGGAATGGTGTAGAGCACGCGAGTGATAGGTATCACTCACAGGTTCTGTTTCAGAACGTTGTACATTTCCAACTAGTCTTCAAACGTTACTCTTGTGGAGTGTCACCTCTAAGTGGACCATTTTCTTCGGTCCATAGCTGACGGACTACAGACTTCATGTATTTGATCCAGTCTACTTCGAGGCAGAGTTTGCCAGGGGGCCTGCCTACATGGAAACGAGGGCAGTTGGTGAAGACATGTATAGGATCTTCATTCACACCAGGACATGCGGGGCAGATTGGAGTATCCAGCTTGCCAATGGTGTGCCTGAACTCTCGGAAGCAGCCATGGCCCGTTAAAGCCTGGGATAAGAAGAAATCTCCGTATATAGGTGCATTTATTGCATCTGCGACTGTAGGGAGTAGTCTCTTCAGTGTATTACTTTTGAGGAGGGAGGGGGTATACTCCATCCATTCTTCCTCCCAGAGTTTTCGAACTTCTTTATGAATTTCGAGGCGAAGCTTGGGAATCTCTAAATCTGGTAACGGTTCGGGTAAGTGCAGTGGAAATTGATTAATTTCCCAGCCTCTTTTGTAAGCGAAAACTATGGTGCGCTCGAGGACCTCATACTCCATAGGAGGCCAACAGGTAAGAATGGTGAGAGGGAGGTATCCAACGGTATCGTATGCTCTCGCTGTAGACGCCATGGCTCTTTTGTGGCACGATCTGATCTTTTTCCTGTTGATTGGGATAAACAGCCTATGGCCGAAGACTGTAGAGGCATATTTCCATAGAGCTCCAACAGTGGCTTGAAACATAAGTCGACGGGCACTGTTGGAGTATCCTTCTAGATTTGGGCATACGATACGTAGTTTATTAATAATAGTTGCACATTTACTCATAATGTATGAGCAGTGCTCATTATAGAGCAATCGGCTGTCAATTATTACCCCAAGATATTTCAATTTCTGGCTGGTGGATATTACTGTGCCTCGAAAGTTGATTTCGGCTAGAACTTCTGCATCAATGTTGAGATAACTTCACCCATCGATTATTAATATAACTGTTTTAGCTATGTTCATCTCTAGGTCGTGTTTAGACAATTCCCCTTCGATGAAGGATAGCAGAGTTACACATTTTTCCTTGAGTGTAAGGGCATCCTTGGCGGTGATCATCATCAGCGTGTCGTCGGTGTAACAACATTGCCAGACCCCAAACCTATCGATTTGCTCCAAGACCAGATCATAGGCAATATTCCAAAGCAGAGGTCCCAAAACCGAGCCTTGTGGGCAACCCCTGTTGAGATTACACTTATTGCCCATGAAGATACTTGACCTCTTAGTCAGGTAATTCCCTATCGTAGCAATGAGGTTATCATTAATACCTTTCATTTTCATGGATCTTATTATTGAGGCATGGGATGCCCGATCAAAAGCACCCTTAATATCAATAGAGATGCATGCACCTAGCATCTTTCTTTCTCTTATTCGGCGGATTCTGCTATCAACCAGACGGATGGCTTCCTCGGTCGACATCCCTTTTCGGAAGCCAAATTGACGTTGGTGCAAGTTGCTCTTTGACTCAAGTTCCTGCTCAATTTCAAAAGCAAGGAACTTTTCAAATACCTTGCCCATGCAATTAATTTTGGATATGGGTCGAAATCCCTCTGTGGTATCCTGCGATTTACCCTCCTTGGGTATTATTGTTAACCCTGCTGTCTTGTGGCATAGTGGAAAGATACCCCGTTGGGTAGCTTCTACCATAAGAGAGAAGTATCTGTCACCATGTATTTTATAAAACTTTTTCACTATCCCGTAACGGATTCCGTCAACTCCGGGGGAAGTTTGGTTATTTCTCTTCTTTATGTATTCCACTATTGTTTGGCTTGTGCCGGTTGGGGTCCAGTTCGGGTCTGGAGTGATCCCAGCCAGTTCGTTCTCTAGATCATATTGGGCGCAAATATTTGCTCGAGGGTATTTATCCTTGAGAATGAATTGGATAGTCTCGGCGAGACTTGTGGATGTATGACCCTCAGTGTCGGTGATATAAAGAGGGAGGGGTACCTTTTTTGTGCTCTTCACAATGATTTTATAAGGTTTCCCCCACGCCTTCCCAGTAGTTATAAACTTACGCCAAGAATTGTCTTTACTGCTGCGTATTTCCCGCCTGTAGATTTTTCGAAATATACTTTCCACCAACAAAAGGATATTTTTTCTTTCACCTATACTGGTTCGTTTGATGGACCTCTGAGTTCGGTTAATGAGCGTCTTAAGCAATTGTATTTTTGGAGTCCACCAGATTGTTTTTGGACGATATGGTTTGACTTGAGAGTGTGCTTCCATGGCGTATTTCAGCCAATCATTTACGCGTTGGAACGAAGAGTCAACGTAATAATTGGCAGTTGCAGGGGGCAGAGTAGGAAACTCATGAATTTCCTGCAGGAATTGTTCAGTGTTCATAGTGAGTCCATATGATGGTACAGTCGAGAGGTGCTCTTTCTCTTCATTCGATACCGGAACCTCGTACATAATGTACCAATGGTCAGAGCTAGATAGCAGGTCTTTCCTGACCCTCCAGTTGAGTATTTTCAAATTGCGGGATAAGGAGTAGTCAACTACAGACTGCCTGGTACCCGTACGGTTGCTCCAAGTGGTAGTTTTCGGGGTATTGTTGACGAATAGGCCAAGTTGGTGTATCCAGTCGGACATGATGTGATCTCGATCTACAAAGTTATTGGTGTTGGCAATACCGGGCAGATGATCATTCAGGTCCCCAGCAATCAACATTGGACCTTGGGTTGGTATTATATCTTCAAGGATTCTTTGGATGGTTTCATTAATTGGCTTGTTCGGGGAAAGGTATACATTTATGAGTGTAAAACTCATAAAATGTATCATGATATAGTTCTTTGAGATTTTTCCGGTAGTGTAAATCAGACCATTGCGAAGGTAACACCCCACATTCCGGTTACCAATAAACATGTAACCGCTAATAGCCGGGTGCTTATTAGTACGAAATAGGGGTGTTTCCTGAATTACTGCAATGTCAATGTGTTCGCGCTGCAGGGTAATTTCAAGGGTATGCTGAGCGTCCCTGCGCAGCCCCATATTGACCTGAATGCAATTAAGAGTCATCATCACTCATCACATTAGGTTCAGGTTCCAAATGACTGGTAGGGTCTATAAAACTTGTAAGCCTTCTCTTGGTAAAGGTTCGAAATGTCTTACACTCAAGGGAGTAGCGTAGATGATCGGTGGGTCTTAGCCGGTAGTTCCTATTTTTGGAATTTACGAAGTTCTGCACCCTGCAGTCCACACATTCGTCAACATTTGGTTGACATACCTCATCAGGGATGTTTGTGAGGTCACAGCGGCGAGTGGTGTGTCCAATTATACCACACTTCCCACATTTCATAGGTAGTGGTTGAGTGTCAATGCGGCATGTCCTCCAGCCCAAGTCAATTCTTTTGACTTTCATGAGCTCAATGTATTGTGCTTTGGAGCATTTGATAACTGCGAACTTGTAACCATCGTATTTCTCCTGGTCTTTATAATTGACAGACTGCACGCTAGTAGGTACCGAGTTTATTTTTTCGCTTATTATTTCACTGATTTCCTCATTGGTAACTTCCATAGGTACTCGGTGTACTCTTACCTCAAATTGCCGGTCAACCGAGATCGATTGTACGTAGTATATCTTCTTTCGGTCCATTTCGGCGAGGAAGGTTGGTATCTTTTCTGGGCTGTCAAAAATTAGCGAGATGCCACCGTCACTGAGGGGCGTGAATTTAGTTATACCGTATTTCCGTTTATCAATTTTATGTTTAATGAGCTGTTCCACAACGTTGATTAGTTTCCCGGTCTTCTCATCAGTCATAGGCCTCATTATATATTTATGTTCCACTTTTCTCCGGTTACTGAGGATCTGTGTTATCCAATTATCACCTGTTTTGCTGTTCACACTTGAGGATCTAGAAAACTGTCTTCTGGGATCCTGCGGTGTGGCACCGGTAGGCTTTCTCCTCCTTGTGGAATGGCCAGATACTAGGGGAGGAAATTCCTCTGGAAATAATGGCTGCGGAACATTGCTGGTTTGGCGAGCTGCAGTAGCATACGATATACTTTGTGATTGTTGATTTGAACCAGTGTTGGGAGGCTTTTCAGGAAGTTGCTTCCCCGGTTTGACAATGTATTCTCCGATCATAGTGTTAATTACTTCCTCAACTGCGGACATTATATTGTCCTTGAGTGTTTCTATGGGGTCAGCTGATGAGTTCTTAGATTGTCGTTTCTTTCGGTTTCTGTTTCTACGTTGACTTGCATATGGTGGAGTGTTATCTGTAAATGGAATAACAGATTCGGTGTCCGTTTCAAAAGTTACTCCGGATATTGTTCTACTTATAGATCGCGGACGTTGTGGGAGTTCTGTGGAGGGGTTGTTGTTGACCAATTCCGGATGCGGTGGGATACTAATATTGTTAGAAGATGATTGCTGCCTTATAAGCTCGTTTATTATTCTGTCTTTGGACACATTTTCTTGCCTAGCTTCTTCATAGTTTCTTTGAAGCGCAGCGGCATTATCGCCTACTACTATATTTCTTTGAAGACTCCCGCTTAGGGCCTTGTTTTGTTGGCTAATGATGGTAACCAGAGCGTCATATTTGCTCATCAACTCTTGATGCCGCTTCTCAGCTGCCCGACTATCTCGCTCCCTTGCAGCACGAATTTCATCGAGCTTATGGTGTAATTCTTTCAATTGGGCTTCAAGTGAAACAGTCCTCTTCTTGAGATCATCTCTTTCCCGGTAGAGGGCTTGAAGTTCTTGCTCGGATATCCCATCCCTGGCCACTTTTGCTGGTGGTGAATAGGCTCCCGAGCTTTCGGAGCTGTTGTTCAGTGCTCTTTTACCTCCGTTGTAGAGCCCTTCATCGTAAATGGCTCTTTCCTGCTCATCTATGAGATTATCATTTGCAATCATGGATGAGTTTAGCAAATTGTTGCTTGAGCTGGATTCGTTGGATGTATTTAGTTCATCATCGATAGGGGGACTCCCTAGGATGGGAGAAACCGCATTGGTTGTTAGTTCGGCAGCCCGGAGGTTGGTTACAACCGGAGGTCTGATTGGTTGTTTCAGAGCACCGTCAATGTCCACTTCCAGGTCACGACCGGTGTTATATATAGGGATATTGCTGTTGCTTGAAAGTGTGTTCACTGCTCGAAATGAGCTGACAGGACGGAGGGTGGTGTTCTCTGTTTTCTTACTATTCAATTGGGATTGATACTGGTTTGTTGATTGTGCTGCCTCGTCCCTTGTTGATGAGTTACTAGGAACACTGACGATTTCGGTAGCGTGTTGATTCTGCGTGTGGGTCACACTTCCATGATTATTTTTGGCGCCACGCTTTGCTTTATTTGAGCCTCTATTACTCAATCACAGCACAGCATTGTTATAGCCAATAAGATCACAGTGTTATACTATAAAAACTCATGGTTAGGGCCTTGTTCTCCAATTGCGACACAACTGATGATAGGATAACACCCGAAAGTACTCTTGTAAAAGCAACTAATAAAGTAGATTTGTACAATTGAAAAACCCCTTTTCAATAACGAGTCCAAGATCTACCCCACTTTGTAGACAAAACTCGTCCTTCTCTCAAACTGGATTTACAGGTGCTCTTCTGCGCTTCATCAGGTCAATGTCCTTGACTCCTGTAGAAAATGCCAAAGTTTTTCAAAAGTACAATTATACTTTATTAGTTGCTTTTACAAGAGTACTTTCGGGTGTCACCCCAAGAGGCACCATAGCCAATTTTTCACCGCGAATTCACAACAGAAGATAAGTTTCTTGATACTACGCTCTCCGTCGCCTAAAACAACGAGAGTTTTCGCCCTTCCACCCACTATGATCATATGCGGGCCTTATTCGATTATCACGCAAGCACTCTTTCCACTCAAACCTTGATTTCACAAGTTAATCGATTAAATTTGAAAGTTGGAGCAATTTTCCAACTTGAGGGGAATTTTGACCCTCTTTGGGCCCGTACATCCATTTTGAAACTTCGTGGGGTGATTTCGGTTATTTTTTCAGATTCAGCGCGAAATTTCACTTCGGAATTGTACAGAATTTCAAAGACCAAGCAATTTTTAAAACAATCAACAGAAGTTTTCAGAAACTTTGGAAAAATTTGTTCGCAAGAAATACATTGGATGCATTGCTTTTCTCTGCTGCACCATTCGTAAAAGATGATACCACGAACTGTTGATCCGTTAAATGGAAGCTGTCGTCAATTTCGTTTCCACCCTTAAGTATTTCGATATATTACGTTTCTCGGGAAAATACGTCAATGAAGAAAATGGGTACGAATTTTTTGAAAATTTGCCCCTCCGAATGAACGAGACGGTGCAAATTGTTATCAAACCGATACGTGATGTAAATTTCAGCAGCTCGACGCGTACGCACCGAACGCACGTCAAATACGCACGCTAGAGCGTCGGGTAATCATTAGCCTACTTTTTAAAGCATGATTAATAACTGGAAAACTTAGTTTTCGCTTACTAACATTTTCGAGCCTTAGTCGTCATCTTGAAGATATAACACGTTGTCAACGGTAGTGCTGGTGTAAATTTATCATTTGTTGCGGTCGCCTTCACCGCCGGTTGCTCGTTCTGTAATTTATTTTACGTTTTTAGTTTTGCTTATGCGTTTCGTATTAGAGCACTTGTCGGAAAACGTCTCCCGTACACAGTGCTTTAGCAGCCACGCTGGTCCGCGGTTACGCAATGTAATTACGTTACGGCTATCAGGATTTCTCTCGCGATGGATGTGCGAAAAATATTACGCTTGTAATTACCGCAAAGGCGTGGATACTCTCTCTTTTTTTTACACGCGCTCTAACGACGGCGGAGGGACGCGCGGATCTGGCGTTTTCGTGAGTGATTACGTCTGTCGACATTATTTTTCCGGAAAAAGCGGTAGAATCTGAATAAAGAACGGTTTAAGGGGTGGCGGTCTCGTCCTTTTGTAATCCTCAATCGTGAAATTTGAAATGGTTTCGGTAATTTTTTATACTCAACTACGAGTCTACGGAATGATTGAATTTAAAATTGGGGAACAGGCGGAAAGTGAGAGAGCTGAGACTGAAAATCAGTCTACAAAAAGGGAAAAACTCTGAAAAAATAGTAGTCAAGAAGTACAAGTATCATTTCAAAGGTTCGAGAATAGAGATATGACCAAATCGCTTTTTTTTATACTCTACGAATTGCTGTCACTCTGCTTTTAGTAACGGATCAAATATTATTGGCCTATTGCCCATGCAAATATACTGGTCCACGATACCAATACAAGAATGTTAGTCTTACTGGAATTGTCTAAGCTATCCCTAGCCCTACACATAATTTCCCATATACTTAACACATTCTGCAATAAGAGAGGATTTGCGTCGCAGAAACTTACAGCGTATAACTAACTATTGAGCCGTTGGTTCGCCCTTGGGTTCCGTGATATCTGAGGTTTTCATGTGTACGTTCGAGTAATTGTGTGATCAGTCACTGATAGACAGGTGGACCTATTCCTTTCGGAAATGAACGCGATGAATGAGAGTATAAAATTCACGGTGGAAAAAGACAATGAGACCTTCAACTATCTGGACCCTACACTCACACAGGTGAACAACAGGAAGGCGACGCACACGCACACCGTTATCCCAAATGACTCCTACCACCACCTCAGGCACAAGTTGGCTGCATCGAGCAATTTTTGTCCTCAAAGAAAACAAAGAGAAGAGGGAAGAAATTGAGATAGTGAAGCAGATCGTCGAAGCCAATGGCTACCCTAGAGATGTGGTGGGTGGAGTTTTGGGGAAAATGGAAACAAAGAAGGGCACCCAAGATGGCACAGTAAGAAACTACTCCGGATCGATACCATACATAGGAAAGTACACAAACAAGGTGATAATTACGTTCAATAGCTATGATGTAAGTGTGGGTATCCAAAATAACCAACCCATGGTGAAGAGAATCAGCAAGAAAAAGACAAGGAAAGCTTGAGCGGATTATGAGCAGTGCGAGGGCATATTTACATTGGCGAGACTGGGAGAAAGTTTGAAATCAGGAAAAAGGAGCACAAAAAGTCAAGGGGGAGAGAAGATTCATGAATATCTCCGCCAGTATTGGTGACAGCGGTGATCCCATCGCAAGTCCCCTTTCCTGACCGTAGAACCTGTTATTGAAGCGGCAGTAGTTCTGGCTCAAGATCTCCTCCACTATGTTGGCGTATTTTGACCCATCGGGGTTCCCATGGTATCTGTTGTTTTTGAGCAAAGTGAGAAGTTCCTCCTTCGGTATGGTACCAAACATCAAAGGATATCAGCTTGTCGTTACTCCTGATTTCCAACTTGTCCAGTTGCTCAATCAGCTCTCCGTTGTTTCTGATACTTCGTCTGGACCATCATCCCAAATGACTCCTACCACCACCCCAGGCACAAGTTAGCGGCAATCCAGAACTACTGCTGTCGGCCAATTTCTATCCTCTGTCGTGATCCAAGAACCATCGGCATACTTAGCTAAGCTAAATTTAACTGCTTCCGCTCTGTCGAAGGATGAGCATTGTTTCCTATGTTCGAGAGTGTAAGAAAAGAAGGCTACGAAGATCGGAGGTCTCCTAACTCACAGTCCCACCTGGAAATTCAACATCCCCGGACAGGGCGTGGTAACCTTGCTCCAATCCTCGGGGTAGACCTGCCTCAATACGGACAGACCAAAACTCCCCTACACGATTGCCACCAAGCAAGGCGCAGTGCACAAATGCTACTAACTCACACGATCGGCTAACTCGCGGTAGTAGAGCATGTCCAGTTCAGGGACGTGAAATCACCAGGATGGACATGTGCACATAAAAACAAAATTTAGGCTAGATAGGGTTAGATTTCTCAGTAATCTTAGGACGAATAATCGAATAGAATTCCGACACATTGACGACAGGTATCAATTAGAGGCAAAGGAGATAAAGAAAATATCACCACACTCCCGACCCAAACACGAAGAGAAAACTAAAAAAAAAAGTCAAGTTCCCATCCCCCCTTCCCTTACATCTGAGTGAGTATCAAGGCATCACGTTTCGAAATACGAAAACAGCATCCCGTCTAACAATTCATCTCATATTCCCATTCCTTCTTCTAAATATACCATCATCACAACAAGACGAAAATTTCGTCCAGAATCTCTAATCAGTTTCATATCGCTCCGGAACGTGCTCATTTCGGATTAGTGATAACGACTCTCAACTCGGTGTAACTGAGTAATTCGTAAATAATTACACTAACCTACGATACGAAATGCTTATTTATTAAAAAATAACGATACTTCAGGATTATTTAGGCGTCTGGAGAATAATTCGAAAATCTTCTCGTCGCTACTGCTGATGGTTGGGCAGTGGTCAACTGAAGCACGTGGCGAAACAACTCCGGAACGATGCAAAACCAACAGTTTTCTTATCTGTTATTGTTGAAAGAGCAGATAATACGACTCCGGAACGAAATAACGTTTTTATCACAAGCCGAAAGAAGAAAAATCCTCTTCGATTAATTTACTAATTAAATAGTTTAACCAAACTTTGGATAATGAAAACTCATGGGTTTTCTTAATTCACGTTGCCAAAAGGTTATCACTTTTTAATTTTGACCAAATATAATTGGGTTTTATAATTTACTCTACGAACATCAACGCGTGCATCTTGCATTCGCAATCGCGTTGAAGTGCTTCATTCAACCACCACCCGGTCCGTTGGCGACAGCGGCGAGAGATTTGGGAAAATCCCATATAGTAGTGCGTACAGCGATAGTACAAATCTGGTCTATCACACCTCAAGAACAACGACGAGAAGAGGAAAGAGATCGAGATGAAAAAGCAGATCGTAGAAACCAATGGCTACCGCAGATGTGTGGTGGAGGGAGTCTTTGGGAAAATAGAAACAAAGAAAGGAACCCATGATAGCATAGTGAGAAAGTACTCCGGATCGATACCATATATAGGAAAGTACACAAATCAGGAGAAAGGAGCAAAAAACGTCGAGGAAGAAAGAAGATGGAAAGTCACTGTTTGGGAAACACTGTAACGAGGAAAACCACGATTGAGAGGGAATATTTGAAGTCATACACGTAGAGAATCGCACAAAGAGAAGAAAACTCTGGGAACAAATGGAGATTGCAAAAGTCAAGAGGAAGAACGCCTGCCTCTTGAACAATGTAATCACATTTGACAGCGAAAAATTATTCGGCCTGATGATTGGACGAGAGAAGAAGAACGGAACCAACCAATGAGACGGCAGGAATCCAGGTAGTCAATAGAAACGCAGCATTCAGGACAATAGATTGAACCAATCACAAAGCAGTATGTTTTAGCCAATAAGAACACAATTTCATATTATTGTAAGAATAATTTTCTAAGAAGTGAACCAATCACAACACAGCATTGTTATAGCCAATAAGATCACAGTGTTATACTGTAAAAACTAATGGTTAAGGTCTTGTTCTCCAGTTGCGACACAACTGATGATGGGATGACACCCGAAAGTACTCTTGTAAATGCAACTAATAAAGTAGATTTGTACAATTGAAAAACCTTTTTCAATATCAGTGCTCTACTTACACCTCACTCACTCATTATGAGTTCCGATAATTTCCTGTTTTGAAGAAATATTGCTGTGGTCCCATTGAACCATTTGGGTGCTGTTCAGAATTTTTAAATAATTTTTTCCGGAATCTACGCTAAATTTCACCTAAGAATTGAGTAAAGTCTACAAGTTCGAGCGATTTTTTTCTTTTGGGAAATTTTTATCCTTTTTGAGCCCATCAACCCATTTTGGTGCTTTTCAAAATGTTTCAATCATATTGTTTCAACTCTCTCTACGCTGCGTTTCCTTCAAGTAACATCAATTTAATTCTTAAAATGCTCAAAATTAATTTAAATACTGTAAAATGAATCATTTTTAGGCACCGTAGCTATTTTTTCACCGTCAGTTTACAACGGATGACGATCTTTCCTGAAAATTCACTCTTTCGACTGACACAACAAAAATGATCACACTCTTGCCCGCTTTCATTGATAGAGGCACTCTGGCTAATTTTTCATTGCGAGTTTACAACGGAAGACAAGCTTCTTGGTTCCATGCTTTCCCTCATCGTCTGAAACAACGAGTCTTCCATCAGCTTCAATCATACTCAGGGCATTAGTCGAACTAAGCTCAATTTCGCAAGTGAATCGAATAAAATATGAAAATTTGAGCGATCTTTCAACTCGTGAACACGTGGAATACCTCTCTTGGGACCCTTTCACTGAATTTGGAGCTTCGTTTCGGGTGATTTTTTAGGACTCAGCACGAAATTTTACTTCAGGATTCTACTAAATTTTCGAAAATGACAAATTTTTTTATTTGGGGGAATTTTGACCCTCTTTGGGCCCGTACATCCATTTTAAAGCTTCGTAGGTGATTTGGGTGATTTTTTTAAACTCGGCACGAAATTTTACTTCAGAATTCTACTAAATTTTCGAAGATCACGCAATTTTTTTATTTGGGGGAATTTTGACCCTCTTTTGGCCCGACGCGTCCATCCATTTTGAAGCTTTGTAGGTGATTTGGGTGATTTTTCCGGACTCAGCACGAAATTTTACTTCAGAATTTTACAAAATTTTCGAAGATCACGAAACTTTTCTATTTGGCGGAATTTTGACCCTCTTTTTATTTTAGATGAAATTTTTTAATAATTTATAAATTTTTTTAATAAAAATAATTTAAAAATAAAGGATTGGATACCCTAAAATATTTTTAAATGTTATAAATTTTATATTAAAAATTAAATAAAATTAATTAATTTGGCGGTATCTGTTTATTAAATAGAAATTACACAATTAATTTTATTTAATTAATTTATGTATGATTATTAAAAATAATAAATAAGAATTGGCCCGTACATCCATTTTGAAGCTTCGCAGGTGATTTGGGTGATTTTTTCGGACTCGGCACGAAATTTTACTTCAGAATTCTACTAAATTTTCGAAGATCACGCAATTTTTTTATTTGGGGGAATTTTGACCCTCTTGGGCCCGTACATCCAATTTAAAGCTTCGTAGGTGATTTGGGTGATTTTTTCGGACTCAGCCCGAAATTTTACTTCAGAATTTTACACAATTTTCGAAGATCACGAAATTTTTTTATTTTGGGGAATTTTGACCCTCTTTTGGCCCGTACATCGATTTTGAAGCTTTGTAGGGTGATTTGGGTGATTTTTTTGGACTCAGCAGGAAATTTTACTTCAGAATTTTACAAAATCTTCGAAGATCAGACAATTTTTTTGTTTGGGGGAATTTTGACCCTCTTTTGGCCCATACATCCATTTTGAAGATTCGTAGGTGATTTGGGTGATTTTTTCGGACTCAGCATGAAATTTTACTTCAGAGTTCTACTAAATTTTTGAAGATCACGCAATTTTTTTACTTGGGGGAATTTTGACCCTCTTCTGGCGGCCCGTACATCCATTTTGAAGCTTCGTAGGTGATTTGGGTGATTTTTTCGGACTCAGCACGAAATTTTACTTCAGAATTCTACTAAATTTTCGAAGTTTGGGGGAATTTTGACCCTCTTTGGGCCTGTAAATGCATTTTGAAGCTTCGTAGGGTGATTTGGGTGATTTTTTCGGACTCAGCACGAAATTTTATTTCAGAGTTCTACACAATTTTCGAAGATCACGAAATTTTTTTATTTGGGGGAATTTTGACCCTCTTTGGGCCCGTACATCCATTTTGAAGCTTCGTAGGGTGATTTGGGTGATTTTTTCCGACTCTGCACGAAATTTTCCTTCAGAATTCTACTAAATTTTCGAAGATCACGCAATTTTTTTATTTGGGGGAATTTTGACCCTCTTGGGTCCGTACATCCAATTTAAAGCTTCGTAGGTGATTTGAGTGACTTTTTCGGACTCAGCCCGAAATTTTACTTCAGAATTTTACACAATTTTCGAAGATCACGAAATTTTTTTATTTTGGGGAATTTCGACCCTCTTTTGGCCGTACATCCATTTTGAAGCTTCGTAGGGTGATTTGGGTGATTTTTTTGGACTCAGCACGAAATTTTACTTCAGAATTTTACAAAATCTTCGAAGATCAGACAATTTTTTTGTTTGGGGGAATTTTAACCCTCCTTGGGCCCATACATCCATTTTGAAGATTCGTAGGTGATTTGGGTGATTTTTTCGGACTCAGCACGAAATTTTACTTCAGAATTCTACTAAATTTTCGAAGATCAGACAATTTTTTTGTTTGGGGGAATTTTGACCCCGTATATCAATTTTGAAGCTTCGTAGGTGATTTGGGTGATTATTTCGGACTCAGCACGAAATTTTACTTCAGAATTTTACAAAATTTTCGAAGATCACGAAATTTTTTGATTTGGAGGAATTTTGACCCTCTTTGGGCCCGTACATCCATTTTGAAGCTTTGTAGGGTGATTTGGGTGATTTTTTCGAACTCAGCGCAAAATTTTACTGAAGAATTAAATAAAATTAGCGATTTTCCAACTTCGGGACATTTTGACCCTTTTAGGGCTCATTAAGCCATTTTTGTGTCTCGCAGTATTTTGAGACTATTTTTTTCGTTTTCCCCGTAAAATTTCACTTCAGGAACAGAAATTTAATAATCGGTATGTTTGAAATTCAGCTCAATACTGTAAATTGATTAATTTTCAAGCCCTAATTTTGGGAACCCTGATAAATTGTTGAATTTTCGGCACATTTTGGTCCATAACTCGGCTCAGAGAAGACGTAGAAACTTTGTATTTGGCGCAAATTGAAGATAAAATCGAAATGCGACTTTCGTAGATTTGAAGTATACATCTAACGTTTCGCGTTTTTGCGCTACGACAGATTTAACGCAAACTCCCATTTAACTGGTAACATCTTTCGGCCTCACCCTTTATACCGTGGCCGAGGATGAGAAAAGGGACCTTAGTGGTTCCTATTTATTAGTAATTTTTCACGCTCTCTCACATTGCGTAATCAAGAAGAATCATTTTTTTTACCCACCAAGGTCCTTTTTCTCATCCTCGGTCACAGGTCAAGAGTAGACAGAACGTTCCCATAGAATCTTGTCTAACTACAAACGAATTTCTTATCTCGCTGATCAATTTGCCTGTAGTAACCAACTCGAATCTAAAAGTTCTAAATTTGAATCTTATCAGAAGATATTTTTTTAGTAATTTCAAAGATTTGTTCCCCGTGCTCTCTCTTTCTTCTCTTCTATTTTCCCCGAAAATTCTATGAAGTAATCTAAAGCTTACTCCTTTGTTGCAAGAAATCATGCAACCCACAACAAACAGGATGTAATTACATTGTTGTTGAGGTACTATCAGACTGGACGTGCACGACACACATTAACGGTTTTCTCTATAATAATGTTTGTTTAGGGATAGAATGGGACCGCAACATTTAGCATCGAACCACAATGACTTCAATTCGTGGTCGATTTTACTTGTACTTTACTATTGCGAATGGTACTGCAGATACGTGAGACTATCGAAATCGGTGGAGCATGTTAGTATTATTTGTTTCGCGTTCAGTTTAAATACAAAGTACGTGTACCCTCTTTGTTCATTAGCCCAAAAACCTTAGTCTCGGACGAGGACATATTAATTAACTTGTTTTCTTTTTAACGAACATTCACAGTATGAAGTATACATATAATAAAAATGTTTAAAGCTAGATTCATTACTGAAGAGCAGAAAATAATGTATGTGTATGACATAGACAGCGAAAGACAAAAAAGTCGTCGCTGTATAGTGCTGAACAAATTCAGCAGTCGAAGTGAACGTTGATTTCAGGTACCGGTGCCGTGACACTTTCCTCTCCGCAATATGAAATTTATTTAATAAACCGTACGCCGACAGAATCACGTTTTCATACACACTCTCTCTATATATACGTATACTGATGCGCAAAGTGACCTGAAAAATTGGCTTGACAAGTATCTTGTTTTGTCAGAGTAATGTCAGAAGCAAGCATATACAGGCATTTTGCTCCATTAGTTCCGTGAAAGCGTTGTCAGAGCATTTATGTGTCCTATCGTTTTCGTTTCGTCACTGTCTCGCAGTAAATGAGTTGAAAATTCAACTTCTTATAATTCCAGATTGCGCGTACTAGACGCGCCGCAAATGTGAAACTTGAATCATTTGTACAATACGCGCTTTGCAGCCTTGTGAAAGTTCTGCCACACGTATAATAACGAACTTTTAAATGATTTCCATTATACGCTAAGATGATAAGAAAGAGCTTGTACAGAAGCTTACTGGTAATTTTTGATGAGTTTCTGAACTTATCGTTGATGAGTAGTTTGTCGACCTTTGATTGAGAGGCTAGTTGAAGTTTAGTTTTGGAGTCTTTAAAGCGAACGTCCAGATTTTTCTAACTGTCCAGCCTACCAGTTGTAATTATCGGTGGGAAGCACAGACACGTAACAAGTTGAATCAAAGAATAAATTTACCGAAAATTAGACATATAGACCTCAATTACGAGGTAAACCGAAGCTAAAACATACAAACCAAACGTTCGAAAGTTCAAAAGTTCAAATAAGATTCCAAATATAAGTTACATAGGATTAAAAATTAAAAATTAGAGATTCGGATCGAGGTATTCGAACCATCTTCAGGTGTGGACTGAGCAAATCGATGAAACAATTAAGACGTCTGACGGGATGGAAATATGTAATTCAGGTTTTGGCTGGTACTGATGACTCATATTCGAGATACCAACGAATGAGAGGATTTAGAAACGTGGCCTGCAAGTCGTTTAGTAAGTTTTCCCCGTGTTCTTTGAAAGCTGCAACCGATTCGTACTCTTCGAGCCTATTCATGCGTGAGCCTTTGTTGCAGGGGTGAACCAGGGAGGCAGAGATTCTCTCAACTTCATGTCCCTCCTCATGGCAATGACGGAAAACTGCTGATCTTTCTGCGGTGGATTTATGTTCCTTAATTCGCTTCGACAGAGTTCTCCCCGTTTGTCCGATGTAGATGGCTGGACAGTCCCCACATTTGACTGATTGGTCATTGTGAGGAATCTTCTCTTTCAGCCGGATTAGGTTACTAATTGTAGAGACGGGGTAGAACCCTGTACGGTAGCTGTAGTTCTTGAGATCCCCAGCCATCATTTCAGAGGGACGACCTAAATACGGTAGGCGGATCTATCGTTTCCTGGAGGCTTCATCCGTGGGAGGGTTGGGAGGCGGAGAGTCGATTTGGGATTTATTCGTTGCGAGTAAGCGCCTCAATCTCTACCGCTTAATCATGAGTCTGACGTCTACTCGTAGGTTATTTACTCTGGCGATCCTTTCTATGTTAAAGGTTTCTTTTTCGAAAGCAGCCTCGTCGAGGAGAATGGAGAGGAGGCGATGAATGGAGGCATGGATGGTGGCTAGCTTGTGGCACAACGGGTGATATGATTGATGATCTATGGACACTCCCGTAAAGGAAGACTTTCTATATATCTCAAACTTAGGAATCGACATAGAGTCCATTTCCACCAGGGTGATTTCCAGGTCGAGGTAGCAGATCCGGTTCCCACCCAGTTCCATGGTGAACGAAATTTCAGGGTGAAAGCTGTTGATGTGATCTAAAAACCTGTGAAGATCGTCATCGGAACCATTCCATACAACCAGGACATCGTCCACGTATCTTCTCCAGAAGCTGACCGGCTAGACGGATGTCTCCAGGTGATCCATGAATACATTCGCAACCAAGGGAGAAAGCGGCCCCCCATCGGGAGGCCATCTGGAAACACGAACGTCTGACCGTTGAACCGGCACAAGTTAGAGGATAGACAGAGAGTAATGATGGAGGAGAACTCAGAGATGGTGTCCTCATGCACGTGCTGTCTTTGAAGAAGCTTAGTCATTGATTTTATCGTCAGAGGCACCGGAATTTTGGTATACATGTTACGCACATCAAACGAAATTATTCGAGAACCAGGAGGGAACCTTGCTCCCTGTAATTGGTCAGCTAGTTCTCTGGAATTGCGTATACTCATCTCCGGTTGAAACGCTTCAACTGTCGAGAACCAAGACGCCAAGTACTGTGCCAAGTGGTTGCTAGGATCACTGTAAAAAGCCACCACTGGTCTGATGGGGTGATTCTCTTTGTGAAGTTTGATCTGCCCAAATAAGCGCGGAAGATTTGGACACATGTTGTAAAGCCGGTCTCTCTCGCCCTTGATAACATGCACAGATTTACGAATAGCTACCCTTATCTTTTCATTGCATGTGTGAAGGCTGAACTTTTTTGGGGTAGCTCCCGCCCCGTTCAGAAGATAGAATAACTAGGGTTTCTCCTTTATCTGCTTTGGCTAGCACCAAATTCTCCCGTTAAAGCTTCCTGGAGATTTGTTGATAAGTCAAAAAGGCCCGATTTGGTGGATTTTGAAGTTGAGCGACCATAGACTCGATAAGTTCTCTAGTGCGACCACTGTTCAATCGTAGGTCAGTCCTTAGGCCCGTTGATAAGTCAGACAGGATGGTAGCCCGGATAGTTTTAGCTCTGTTAACCGGCGGAATTGCGAATTTGCTCCCCTTTCCCGTAAGATCCAGTTCGCAGGTCGAAAATTGTGTATTTGTAAGATGTACCACCGAAGGAGCAAAGTTGGGTGTCGGTAGAGAGGAAGATGTTGGTTCTTGGCTGCAATGAGTGACGCCAACTTCTTGAGTTTGGATGAGCGGAGAGAGTAGTATTCTCGCTCTTTCTGGCGCTCCAAAGATTCAAAAAATCTCTGGGTACTCGTACTTTTGAAGAATGCATTCATCCTACCAGTTGTAACTTCAACGGTCCCTTAAAAATTGTATAAAAAGGCTTTACAAATTAATACATCCTCAGTATTTCATACCTCGATTATTTGAATTTTATCATTTTGAAAAATTATAGTATGTGGCAAGAGCTTTTGAACATTGCTGCTTGAAGAAATTCACACACCTTGATGGATTTCAGGTTCTTTTCAACATATTCGATAAACATTTTTTTTCTCTATGTTTCAGGAAGTTGTGAAGCTTTCGCTCTGTTGGAACTCATCATGGAACATATCGCTCACGTCACTAAACTGGATCCAATCACCGTCAGAATGAATAATCTAAGTGTTAATGATAGGTCGACAATGTCATCGATGCTGGCTGACTTGAAGTTGCAATCAAATTTAGACAATCGCGGAAAAGATGTGAAAGATTTCAATGAGGTGGAAAAACGTATACCAGAAATAACAATGGCCTAATTGATCTTTTTTCTAATTCCTTATTGAATCCTTTTTCGTTCAGAAAAATCGATGGAGAAAGCGCGGGTTGAGCGTGGTGTTCATGAATTATCCGTACTCCAACCCTTTGAAATATCACGTGGTCATATCCGTCTTCGCTCCCGATGGAACAGTATCTGCGACCCATGGCGGAGTTGAAGTTGGTCAAGGTATCAATACAAAGGTCAGAATATTGTAACCTGTACTAATATCATCAGGCGCGGATTCAGAGAGGCATTCTCGGGAAGGTAGGGGGGATATTCTGAAAAAAATGTTTGCAATCTCATACAAGTAAGGAATAGTTATGTTTGGAAAATTACAAAGATGCAATTTTTTATTACAGTGAAGCGTCAAGGTCAATTAATGTGAACTTTTTCTTTAACGGGCCGCTAGCTCGGGAAGAAATATTGGGATTAAATAGATTTGTAGTAGTAGGTGGATTGGAGAAAGTTTAAAGTGTTAGTGGTGGTTTCTGAGTTGTTGAGAAGAGCAAAAGGGGATTGAGAGAAGACAAAAAATGAATATCTGATGTTTACGAGAGAGAAGGGCAGATGAAAAAATGTGAGACGGATAAATTTTCAGTTTGGCAGTATTAGCATGAGGGAGGAGCAGAGAGTTCAAGGAGTAGGAAGGAGTGGGTTAGGTGAGAGTGCCCAATTCGAAGTCGAGTTGCGGCGTGAGAAACGGAGTGAAGACAACCAGGAGATCGGGGATTTTTTTATTCAACGAAATTTGTTGCATGGTTGAGAGGACTAAAGGCTGTGCCATGATGAGATGATTTGGGAACGGTAGAAATATTTTAAATCGTGGGCCGGAGAGGGGGAGCGTTTAGTGATTGAGAGAGAGAGGAAAGTATGGTTGGCAACCAGATCCACTGCGTCGTGTTCCGATAGACAGATATGACCACCCAGTAGAAGATGTTAACTACAAGAAGAGTGTACACCCGAAGGTGTAGCAAATTATATTGAAGCACAGGAGAAACAGCCGCTAAACGTTTTCGGTTAAGCAACCATCATCGGAGCGTAAACGAAAGCGACTGAATCCAACATCAACAAAGACAGAGGGAGTTAACCAGAAGATCACGATTTAACCAGCGAGTCATCGAAGTTTGAGTCATTCTCATATACTAGCTCAATCAGACCCTCTTCAGGAATGAACCTGTTTAAAACCGTGAAGTCTTCGTTATTCCGGTGTCGTATGATTTCTATATTTTCTAAAGCCAGCCGTTTAAAATATGAGTTCTCCCTATGGAGGAGGATACCAGAGCCCTCCTTGAATTTATGGCCACTCTCGAGTAGATGATCAGCAAATGCCGATTCACCCAAATTACCCTTCTCCCACGCTTTTTTATGCTCCTCAATTCTTATTTGGAGCTGACGCCCAGTCATCCCTATATAAATATCTGGGCAATCGTTGCAGGCTATATAGTATACCCTACCTCTCTCGACCGGAGGAGTCGGGTCCTTCAATTTCACAAATAAACTTTTTACAGTATTAATATTATAAAACGCCGGCCGGAACCCAAAAGGACCGAGTACCCGGCCCAACTTCAACGAAAACCTGCCCAAGTAAGGGAGTCCAATCCAACGTTTTCTACCGTTGTGCAAATCCCTAGGGAGGGAGGTGGTAGAATCGAGGCATTTTCTCGTAAGCCTCCTTCGGACCATTGAATCAATGTCCACTCGAACTTGGTTCACTCTGGTCAGGTAATTAATCGTCCCTAGTTCCTTTTGGAAAGCATCCTGACTCAAGGGAATACTAGTCAGTCGATGTATCAAACTATCGAAGGTAGCGATCTTGTGTGCAGCGGGACAGAAAGATGACCCATGGATTGTTATATCAGTCGAAGTTTCTTTTCTATAAATACCAAATTCATGGACGCCATCTCTAATAAATATGGACAAACCCAAGAAATTTTTTAATAATCCGCCAACTTCCAGAGTGAATTTTATGGAAGGATATCGGCCATTTAAGTAAGAAAGTAACTCACTAAGGAGTTCCACTGGGCCAGTCCACGCGCACAATATGTCGTCTACATACCTATGCCAGTAAAAGACGTAATTTAGAAGTACCTGGCAAGAAGAAAACAATTCGACTTCAAATCTGGACATGAAAACCTCCGATATTAATGAGCCCAAAGGGGACCCAATAGGGATCCCCACTTCCTCTGGGAATTCGAAAAATTTACCCTCAAATTTACAAAAATTGGGAGTCCAACAAACTCTCAGAAGGTCGAAGAATTCTACCAATTCCTCATGGGGGACATCAGTTTTTACAAGCAATTCGCCCACATGTTGGATTGCGACAGCCTTCGGGATGTGAGGAAATAATCCCACCACATCAAAGGAACATAAAATTGTTTCATCAGGGAGGCGTATATCCTTCAACCTCTCCGTCAACGAACCTGAGTTTAATACTGAGTGAGGGGAGGTATAATCTACTCGCGATTTGAACCATCTATCAATAAATTTAGCTAACAAATAAGTGGGCGACGAGACAAATGACACGACCGGCCGCATTGGTACATCTTTTTTATGTACTTTGGGTAATCCATATAGGAGGGGAGGAACCGGGTTAGGCTCCAAGAGAGCTTTCTTTGTCCGAGGACTCTTAATAATCACACTACAATTATTAATAGCGTTCCTCACCTCTTTGACAAAACTGGGGAAACAGAAGAGGCTATTCTCCTTAGCGCCACATTGTTCCAGCACTTCATGAACCCCGGACACATAAGAGGACTTCTCCATAATCACAACGGCGTTATTTTTATCCGCCTTGGTAAGGATTAAGCTCTCCTTTCTGACCTTCCTCTTTAATCCTTCAATCACCTCACTACCGGCATTACTTATGCGGGGGAGGGGAGTGTTGCAAACCATTTCGGCGCACTTTTTTTGGATATTCACTCCAGGTCCAATTTTGACTGTCAGGTCAGCTACTGCGTTAGCCAGTGTGTCTTGGTTCTTAAGGGGAGGGAGACCAAATTTCAACCCTTTCTCCAACAGGTATAACTCATCACTATCAAACTGAACTTTACTACAATTAATAATGCGTGGCTGGAATTGCTGAATTAAATTCTTTCCTGGACGGTCTTTTTTCTCAGCCGTAGCCTTTAAACTCTGAAGGGAGGCAAGTTTACGAGTTTTCTTTTCTTTTAAATTCCGTTCAAAATCGCAACAGTCACCATTAACGGATACTATAAATGAATCTAACTCACCAGGGTGAAGGAGGCATGAAAGCCTTGAGTGAACCAGCAGATTAAGTCGTGTTGTGACGTTAAGCTACCCATACCACTTCCTCAGTTCCGTTCTGATCCATTTGACCGTAATGTAATCTTCCAACTTCTTTGTAGTGGAGTCGCAATCCGAATAGAAACGAAATTTCACAAAATTTGGTCTAAGGTGGTATTGAAGACACTTGCGCAAGAACGAAATATGAGAAGAATACTACACGCGTTGGATCCGAAACTTTCGGAACAAGAACATTACATACGCCACACCAGCGTTATTTATCGAATCGATAAACGTATCGATTCGAGAAGATGTTAAGTTATGCAGGAGGATGAGAATGCGCCGAACGATAGGATTGGAAAAGTAGATATTTTGCATGACGAGAGAGTCAGGAAGGAGGAGGAATTTACAGGGTCGAGGGAGAATAGTGAGGTGAGTAGGGCAGGAATAAATGGCAGATAGTTCAGAGAATATATGAAGATTGAGTTTTTCATACTTCCCTAATATCGATTTAGAAAGCGCAGCCAGTTTTGGAGGCCGATTTGGACCCATCTGTAAAACTGAGGTTGTAAGAAGGGAAGTCGTCAGCAATCATGTCATTAATGTGTCTTGTGTAGATTATGTTGGGCGATTTCTTAGGTTGGCCAGGTCGAGGTGAATGAGAGGTGGATGAGGAGCTGAAATTTGAGTTAGTGGTCTAGATGAGATTGTAATGAGCGGGGAAGGAAGGCAGGCGGGCAGGCTGGGAGATATGGAAACTAGGCAGTAGACGCGAGAAAGTTGGCTGTAATCAGTCAGTAGAGGAGAAATGATAGCCTTAGCGCATAAGGTAGTGCACAAACCACCGAGGGCTAAACGGCGGGCTGCAGATTGTATTGTTGTATCTGGAGGATTTGTTATCCGGATCCGTAGTCCGGTTGAGATCGGATTAGAGAGTTGTGTAATTGAAGGAGGAGCTTGCGACTGCGATCAGGGCGAGTGCGGGGTAGATATTTAAGGACATAGTGAATTTAGGCATTTTACTTTTAGAAGTTTAATGTGCGGAATTCAGGAATGTTTGGAATTGAAGGTAAGACCGAGAAATTTAGTGGAAGATTGGAGGCTGATCCGAAAGTTCTGTAGGAAGAATTGGAGGGGAAGAGATACGACGTAAGTGTCTACTTTTACGGAATATAAGTAGAACGGTTTTTTTGTTAGAAAATCGAAACTCACGATCCGAAGCTCGGGAGGAGACTGTGTCGAGGGTGAGTGGAGAAGACGGGCTGCTCTTTTAGGATTTGTAGAAGCGAAGGAGCCGCTGAAGTCATCTGCAAAAAGTCGATAGGAAAGGAGAAAGGGAAACGTCATAACATGGTAATTAGAGAGGAACACTCCGGACCTCACCCTGGAGGACGCTATTTTGAATTTAGTGGAGGGAAAAGTAGTGGTTATGAATTCGATTTGTAGGGATCTGTCATGGAGGAAGGACTGGATGAGGGAGGGTAAATTGCCACGAAGGCTTGTTTCAAATAATTTAGAGGAAATGTCGTGTCGCCAAACTCGGAGGAACGCTTCCTGAAGATCAAAGAATTGCGGAATGATCCTTTAATTGGGAGGTTGAGGTCGGAGATGGTTTCTAAAGTGTTTCTACCTTACGTAAGACGTATTTCCGTATTTAGATTCGAGAAACTAGAATAATCTTTTGTTTTAAGGACTTTTTGAAAGAGTTTGCCTAGAATGGAAATTAGGGCGATAGGGCGATAAGATGAGGGTTGTTAAAGGGTTTTAGAATTGGGGTAACGATTGTTAGTTTCCAGGCTGAGGGGTATGAGCCTTGGCGTAGGATGGAGCTGATAAAGGAGAGAGGGTAATGAAAGGAATTGATCAAAGCGTGAATGTTGTCAGAGCGAAGAGCGACTTGTGGGGTCGAGTTCGAATAGAGAGGTAGGGAGGTTGTGGAAAAGTGGGGAGAGGTCCGTGATGAAGAAGTAGGCGTGAGCTTCGGCTTAGCATTAGAGATTGAGAAAGTCGTTGTAGTTTGAATCAGCTGAAATTAATAACTATTATAATCCTAAAATTTTTATATCCATTACTTCTTCGGAAGTCACTGAAATATCGGGATGAATATTCAGAAGCGTTGACCCTACCAGTCGTGATTCAAAAATTGTCGATCTGAATCAAGTTTTCGTTCGGCGCAAAGTGGAAAATGAACTTTCCGCTCAGTAGTTCGTTATCGCCTGCTTAGAAAACATTCCTAGAAGATCTTTTATAATTGAAAGTTTCCACAATGCTGATTGGAATAGTTGTTGGTCCCCACTTCCACTTGTACTGCCAAACAACAATTTTAACGTTCAAGATGAGCCGCTGTGGATTGAATAGCTGACTAAAAATTTTTAGGAGGCAGTCACGTAAATCTTTTAATCGAGATGCAGTTAGAGCGGCAATTTTGTTCCTTTTTACGCGGAGGCATTGATGTCGAAACCGGAAACATTGCCTTTTGCAATGCAAGATTTCCAATTGAAAATCGACAATAGTATTAAATGTGTGGTTCACATTGACCTTTCAAGAAAGAATGATGATGTATGACTTCACTCTGATCTAAATTAGATCATCTGATTGATTCAGGTATTCCCTCTTTCCCACGTTTGCTTGTCCATACTTACATAATTATTATCTCACTTATTTATCCATAATAAAAAGCATTACTCATTCTCTCATTTCAGCTTTCTTTCCTTCTCTCATTTTTTCTCTTTTTTCTTTTTTTCTTTTCCGTGTTGACCCTCGTAAATCCGCGTCTGATGTCATACGATTGAATATTATGAATTTCTTAGAATGACGTTTTCTGCGAAGGTAGCACAAGTCATCGCTTACAAATTCGGTATTGATTTGGAACTCATAAAGATAAGACCCACTAATACATGTACTGCACCCAATGATGAAAATACAGGAGGCAGCATGGCGAGCGATGGCGTCTCAAAAGTAAGAAAATCTCTTCATGAGCAAAATTTCTTTAGCATTAGATATATTTCTTCAATTCATGCTATAATTACAGGCCACTATCGAATGTTGCGATATCCTGTTGAAACGACTGGAGCCAATAAAACGACAGTTTCCTGAAATCACATGGCCGGAACTGATAGTGAAGGCAGATGATTTAAAAGTAGATCTTTTGGCCGAGACTCAGTACGTTTGTTAGTGAACGATGATTTGTATTTCGTACAGCTGAGTAATCTCATAAAATGAAGAAAAGTGAAAAAAATGTGCTCTCTCTCGTACCAGGTTTCCTATTAGGCTTACGGTTCGATCCTTTGTTTTGACGTGGATATGTCCTTTTTTGAGGTCAATTTTTCGTTCATCTTCTTCACAGCGTAGAGAAAGTGGGTGGCTAGCTGAATTTTCTTGTTGGTGCGCCGTTTTATGCACCATTCTTCTCTAAAAAGGAAACAGAGTGAAAGTTGAAAGTGCTTGAATCCGATTTTCAACCCATAAAAAGAAAATTTATATCCGAAAAAGTGTGTAACTGCTCAATTTTGAAAGGACTGAAATGATATCGTTGATAAGTTCTGCAGAGAGTTCTGGTAAACGCGACAAAATTCCATATAATAAAATTTCAATATAAATTTCCCAGATATTCTCCGGTACCAGCTCCAATTTCGTACAACATTTATGGACTTTGTGCGACAGAAATTGAAGTCGACTTACTAACTGGTCAACAACAGGTACCTACAAAGATGGATAAAAGTCACGTTTTTGATGGATACGTTGATTTTCTCCATGTGTTTTTAGATTGTTAGAGTCGACCTTCTCGAAGATGTTGGTGACAGCATGAGTCCCTATGTGGATATAGGTCAAGTGGAGGGAGCGTTCGTTATGGGATTAGGCTATTGGTTGTACGAAAAATTGATATACGATAAAGATACTGGAGATTTACTCTCGAATCGAACTTGGGTAAGTGTGTGGTTAGGTCACTAAGTTAGTTTTAGGATATATATTTCATCTAGAAGGATTGTTTTTTTTTTTTACAGACATACACTCCACCAACAGCGAAGGATATCCCTATTGACTTTCGAGTGTATTTTAGAAGAAATGCTCCTAATGCTGAGGGTGTTCTTCGGTCGAAAGGTATTTACATTTTTGTTGTTGAGTAGATTCTTCTATTTACTTGTACTTAATGATATGAACTTGAGAAGCTGGTCACTCGAGGTAGCTGAGTTACTTCCGACAGCTTTGTATAGAGACTACTACTTGGATTTTTCGACTTTTAAATTCACTCTTTCAATCAAAAGGTAGAGATTTTTTCAACATTTCATGGTTGTACTGGTCAATAAATATTCCTACTCTTGTCTAATGTGAATTTGGGGGTGACGAAGTTTCTTCTAACAACCTGTAGAAAATTACGAGGTATAATTTAGTTGTTTATCTGCATAATTATGTTCAAGCTGTTGGTGAACCACCATTGTGTCTAAGCGTCTCTGCGGTTTTCGCTGTACGTAATGCTCTGGCGTCTGGCAGAAAGGATGCGACAAACTCTGACGAATGGTTTGAGCTCAGTGAGTATCCGAAAATTTAGTTTGAATGTATCATGATGATTGGAGACAATTTTAATCTTTTCAAGCTATTATAAAACTCGTATTATTTCAGATTTGCCTTACACTCCGGAAAATATCTTACTGTCATCTCTAACCAACTACAAGCAATTTGATACATAATTAGTTTTATTGTATGCAAATAAGTTTTCCAGTGAAATAAGATGTTCGGATACTTCATTAATTTCTTATCAAGTTTTTGAAAACCACAATATTGCCACCACAACCCTTTCTGCAAATGTTGTGTTACTTGGTATAGGAGGACTTCTGGTGGACAATGTGAAAAAGATTTCTGGCTTACGTTTCCATCTTCAATTACTGACTCAAATTTGCAGAATGTTACCCCACCATACCCAGTGATACTTTTTTATATGGGTATTGCCCAGCTAAAATTTCTATAGAACACACAGTTTGTAAAATTGATGATTGAAGATGAACGCTGCTTGGCTCAAACAATTTAAAGCCGTGTTTTTCAAAGAGGTTTTCCCTGCTTGTGCTCCATATAGGGTTAGAACTAAACATACATCTAGCTTGGAAGATATTGTGTGCAGAAGCATCAGTTGAGTTGAAAATTGATTTCCAAAGTGGATTCCAAAACTCTGTTCTAAAAATTTGCAGATCTTTTGTTGCAGTCACTGAATGCATGATCATATTACTATCCAATAGGTTTCAGAATGGATTATAACTATTTGAAGGGTATAGGTAGAGGAAAAAGGAAGAATGTCCAAAAGAAAAGATCTGGACAATTTGGAGATATTTTTTTTTATTATTATAATAATTTTAATTATTAAAATTAAATTAATTATTAATTTAAATTTATTTATATTTAATTATCTGTATTTTAATAGAATATTTTATTTTGATAAATTTAATTTATTATTTATAATTATAGTATTAACAATTGGAATTTTAATTATTTATTATAATTTTATTTATTTGAATAATAATAATTTTTCATATTTAATTATAATATCTGTTTATTGTAGTCCTTAGAAGAAACAATTTCTCCAGCTAATTTATTTCAAACATTGACCCTTCTTCCCCCTTTATATGCTGTAAATTGTTTGGGCTATATTATGTTTTATTGGTTTTAAGCAAAGTAATATAGAAAACCAAGTAGTTCAACTTTGTAGTTCTGCGTGACTCCGCGCGCACAAATTGCTGGCGTCGAAGGACTCCCATTATTTAGCTGTACGCATATGGTGACAATTCAGTTTTATCGATTTATCTCAAGAACTAAGGAGTTTTATGAAAAAATGAAGAGAATAAAATTTATTTGTCGCGTAATTTCCTATCAACTGAAAGTAATTTTGGAATTTTTGAAAACAAAATTTTGAAATTGATCTTATTAAATAGAAAATTATAAGGCAAATAAATTTGATTCTCTTCATTTTTTCATGAAAACACTTTGTTCCTGAGATAAATCTAAAAATCTAACAATTGCCATATGCGCGCTGTGTTAATTCGGGAGTCCAGCGACAGTCACGCACCTATAGTAATAAGCTATTTGCAAATCAACATTTTAACATTGCTTATATGGCGAGTTGAACTACTTGGTTTTCTATATTACTTTGGTTTTAAGGAATTGATATTAGTGCAGTTGGAAATTTCTGCAAAAAATGAAAAAAAAAAAAAACTCAAAGCAAGATATTATTTACTTCCCACAATTCTTCTTGTTCAGTGCTTTCTTATTGGTTAAACTGTAATATTTGCTATTGACATATCTGTGTTTGAACTAATTTCAATACCCCTTTCTGCTAAAACATATAGCACAAAGGTCGAATGAAAAATAGGTTTTTTTTTTTTAATTATCATTGAGTATTTGTTGTTGCTAAGGAGAGATCATGGCCTATCTTCATCCATAAAAATATCTAACTCACATTTCTGATATGACCTCTTTTATGTACCATTGTCTTCAACTATCCCTTGTTGTAATCATTAGAAACAATGTCACCTGTTGAGCCATAATGAGTCTGAACTTACCAAAGATACCTACTTATGTGTTTGCAATGTCTACAAATTTGGTGCTTGTTTTCCATAACACTTTATATCAAGTACTCACATACTGTATACTTGTAGATCCGCACAAGTTAGACGTACATATTTTCTCAACACTTGCAAAAATGGAATATAACTTTGCCTATTTTGTCTTGCACTTATACTACTACATTCATAAATCAATGACAATGGGAAAGTTGAAAATTCAAACTGGAAATATGCGCCAGAGGTTCTGTAAGATTTTTCATTTTCTTCAAGCCAATCTCAGTGAAGCTATAGCAAAACTTGGTAAGAAATTATTGTCTGATCCTCATATTCCTCAATCCTATCACGTTAATTTCTCTATGTGTTTCTGTTTCGGGCTTGAAATGTTCATGAACATGTGGTACACGCAATGGCAATGCATGATTACATGTAGAAACAAGTGCTAACTATTCAAGTCCTAATTTATAATGATAAAATATAATATGTAAGTATGCTGATACTTGCAAATAAATTTTGAATCCAGCAGAATTAGATGAAAGAAAATTGGAAACAATTCCAAAAAATGAGAAAAAAAAATACTGGATTGATAGAATAATACTATAGATATGTACAATTGAAAAATTAAGGAAGTTGAATGAAGTACATATGAAGATATGAACAAGATTAATTTAAAATTGATAAAAAAAGCAACCTAATAATGACGAAGTGTGAAGAAAAAAATGTTTGAAGAAAATAATGAATGAATGAATAATAGTGATTAAGAAGAAAATTATTCTGAGAAAATTCATTTTCACCACTTCCCATTCAATAATTTCCGATTATCGTATCTACTTGAATATTACCATTTTCAATATAAATTTTAGCGTTCCTTTTTCATTCCCGTTTTGTTTTGTTGATAGCATTCTACAAATTTCAAGATTATTCTCACCACTCAAGTAAGAAAATACATTAGAAGCATGGTGTTGACCGTAAAATTGTAAACACTTACTCAAAACTATTGGTAAGTACTTTGAAGAATGATGGTACAACATTTAGAATTGGGACGAAGTCGTATGGTCCCTGATTAATATTACTTCACAGCACCAAGGGATATTTGTGACCAAGGTACTTCTGTACTTATATAATTATACTTGAGTATAGATGTACGAAAATCGAAAACAAGAGAATATAAAATTCTTTTGAAATTTTGTGCGGAGGTACCTACGTTAAAATATAAAGCACGTTTTGAACTTTTAATCCGTCATTAAATGAAACACCGAACGTCGTTCACGAGTAATGAATTTTGGACATTTATTTTACGGATGTGGTATCATCTATCTTTTCTGAAGACTCTTCTCGTTTACCATTCGGTCTCGTTCACTTATACTCTTATTCACAACGCCCGGCTACTGGAAAACGAAAGAAATTTTTCTTTCCGAAACATTATCATCGGTTCTTGGAACTAGTCCAATAACTCTAATAACGCCAACTAAATTGTAAAGATCACCCGAGTAAGTACCTAGTTTTCTCTTAGGTTCCTTACCGCGAAATATAGAACAGGTTTACTCCAATTTTCATTCCTTAACGAGCTTCAATATAGTGATAGACAAGATAAATGAAAGGAAGTGTCAAGATTTTTTTTTCTATTGTATGGAAGTACGGTACTCGGTAATTAGCAGCTTTAATTTATAGAGAAGCAGTCGTTTGAATTTATTTTAGAAGGAAATGCAGTTTGAGAGAACTTTTAATAAGAATGAAGGAATTGATTTTTATCGGTACACGTGTAAAATGAGCGACACATGTTTACTCGTCGGGTATATATTTGTAACTTTCAACTGATGTTAACTTTACGTAGGATTTTTCATCTAGTCAAAAGCATTGCTGAGATAAGAAGAAAATTTCTTCTAAAAAAAATTCGGATCTGTGTTCCGAGTCGGATGAATGATTAATGATGGTGTTTATTTACGAAATTTTTTCTCCCAAGGAAAAAATAGAATAGCTAATACTCTCTCAATTTTCTTCAAAGTCGATTATCTTTTTTTGTGATTTTCAAGTCTTCAAAGTTCGTCTGTAATGTAAATAAAAATTCAGTCTGACGTTCGCGCCTTTCCTGCATGAATTATTGATAGGAAAAAGCCCCCAAACTTTTTCAATTTCAAAAATTTTTTGTCGGTGCATTTTTTTCTTAAAATTATGTTCTGTTGTCCGACCGAATAAATTTCGACTAAACGTCTCTTTGTCGTCGGTAATATTTATTTCTCCGGCTACATGAATGCAAAAAACAATAAGAAAGTGAAATTTCGTCGTGATCATATAAAATTGATTTTGTGACCACTACGCTATTTTTGCACTCGCATTATCGTTATAGGAAATATGATATTGCAATTAGACTTGAGTAGCATTCCTCGACTATCGGGCAATCAACTTGAGTCGGAGTTGACGAGGGTTTCGTCAAGGAGCTTACTTATGGACACTGCACTATGAAGGTTGGAGAAACTAGTCGACGATTAAGCGTTGGATAGGGGAGGGTTAAAAATATTGGTAATATCATTGATGGGATTTTTGAATTATAAATCTATAAGTCTTAGGTTCATTTATTTTATAATATCTATTTTATCTTCAGCACAGACTAAAGCTTAATAGACGCTTCGGCACGACATTAATTCCTAGTAATCATCAAAGTTTTGACCAAAAAGGCTAAGTGCCGTACTTTTCTTTTCTGCTGATTCTACCGCACATATAGGTATCAAAAAAAAAAACGAAGTCTGTGCACGTGGAACAAAGATGTAGGTAGGTAGATAGGCCCACGTGAAATCGAGTTAGATTCAATTTACGAGTACCGTATAGCAGAAAAATATAGGGAAGTACGATAATTAGGCTACGTAACTCTTAAAATAACGAGCAATTATTCGAAAAGAGTTCGTATTTCCACCTCGTTTAAACGGGCATGGTTTCTCAACCCTCGTTAATAATGAGTAGAATTTTATATGAGGTGAATGTTATAAAGGTACACACGTAATGGGTTGAATGTCTTTTTTACTTTTTAATAGTTTTGCCGCATTAAACTCCATTACATTGTAGAATGGTAGACTATTATCGACTCTATAGGGCGTAGGCTTTGCAAGTTTTCTGGAAAGGCCTGGTTCGCGTACAAATTACCTTCAACACAGACCTCTATATGTATGTAAAAATTCCTCATCTTCAAAATTTCATAATTTTGGAAATTTTGTATTGCATGAGGAAAATGAGGAACGGGAAGTGAGAGCACAAGAAAACAGAGCATGAGAGCAGGATTTGAAATCGACATCACCAGTTCATGTATCTTCCCAGTGACGTAACACTGATTTTAATTTCTAAATATGTGATCCGTGACGAAAAAAAGATGCTCATTGTTCACTGACACGAACTCCATTTCTGTCTGATCGATTGCCGTATCCAATCAGACAGAAATGGTGTTCCTGCCAATGGGTAATGAGCATCGTTTTCTCAACGCAGGTCACATATGGTAACACTGCTTGATTTTGTTACACGTTACTTAGTTCGAAATGAATGAAGAGAGATGTTCCCAGCTCAATGTAACTAACAAGGGACTATTGATACGGATCTCCATTCAAAACAGTGAAAAAACAGAATCGGGTGTTCATAAATATCACCCAATTACGCTTATCATAATTGCGGCTCAGCCATAGCCAGCGTACTACTTTCATTTCAGAACCACTTTTTTACAGAATTACGGCAAATATTTTCCTAAATAATCCCCCTTGAAAATAATTCCTGTTGAAATTTTCAAAATTCCTAAACTAGGTCGGAGGCCCAGCCTCTTTTGTAAGCACAGTGGTAATTTTTTCAAGTTCGCCTCTTTTCACATAAGTTATTATATACGTTGCAATGAGTATTGATAATTTTGTAAAGTACTAGCTGATTTTTTTATCGGGCAACTTCCTGGGGCGTCTTCAGGAAATTTCCGCAAATGCGTCCAAGGTTGATGACGTCATCAATTCAAGTTACAGGGCTTCTATCCATGACTTCTCTCCTTATGAACCGATTGGTTTAAAATTTTGCATGGCTATTAAAAACTTATATTTCTACCAAGTTCTCACATCTTAGCCCAATTGATAGGATATAACATTGTGGAATGGGTGAGACATTTTAAAAACATAGTTTCCTGATAATGCTCTTCCTCTCCACAGCTATTCATTGGGCTAAAACGTGGCAATCTGGTAGAAATGAGTGTTTGTAATAGAGATGTAAAAGTTGAAGCCATGTTATGTGTTAATAAATTTTTCAGTTTGAAAAAAAAAAATTATAATTTTCAATGTGAAGGTTCAATCAGATCTTTATTTTTTCATAATGATTTTTTAAATTCAAAATTTAATGTAAAAAAGTAAAATTGTTCAAAGATGAATTAGGTTTGTTAATGATATTAAAAAATTCAACTTGAATATAATTGAATCAATTTTTTTTTCTTAAATATTTTTGTGAACAATTATTATATAGGAAAATATTTCAAATGTAGTTCCCATTATAAACCAATAAATAAAATCCTTAATCGATAGGTTAATCCATTAATTGTATGATAATTTTTTCATATCTAAGTTCAATATGTATACTATTCAAAAATAGTTCATAATTAGCATAAATTTTAAATCAGTCAGTGAATGTCCAAGAAAAGAAATCATTACTAATAAAATCAATATTATTAATCCAGAATATCATATTTTTATATTAAATCAAGTTGTTATTTCAATCAATGCAATGTTTACATATAATACCTAATTATATGAACAAAAATTGAAATAAAAATTTTTGATCTTATATTATCATGTGAAAAACAAATGAATTGAATGGAAATAGAGATCTTTTTATTTTTTGTTTAAAAAAAAAGACCAATATTACAATTATTGAAATACAATAATCAATCATTTTTTAAAGAAGAAAAAAAAAAAAATTAAAATGATAATTAAAATTGAAACATCTCTTGATTATTTGAACAATATGACTAGAATTCTATAATAATTTTATATTACCTATCTTGTAATTTATTCATGTAAGATTCCGGCACGCCGCAATCTCGGTAACTGCGCTACTCGCAGAGAGGTTTGGCAGGCGTAGTTATATTAGGTAGTATGACGGTTGATGTTATCATCTTCCGAGGTACGACATGTCGTTAGCACACAATTGGAACTGTGAACTTTTGGTTGATTCAATGTTTATCACTGCAATCTCAGAAGTATTGTTGTATTTTGTGAGCTGTACCACAGTACAATCTTACATTCATATTATTAAATCACATTATTTATTATAGAAAATCTAATTACTATTGTGAATAAATGAATGGATTTAAATTTCAGTTTAATATCTATATTTAAGTGATAGTGGTTGTATGAATAAAATTATTATTCATAAGTTAGAAATAAAAAATATAAAAAATGTATGTATTGTAAAATAAAATATTTTTGATAAAAAATAAATCTATTATACCAGGAAAAGCATCTCGCGGCAGAAAAAGGAATTCAATGTTTAGTGAAATAATGGAGATACAACATAGCCCAAGGAAACACGTGGACGGAAAAAATTTTTAAATAATATGTTATTTATTATGTTAACATCAATTTTGTAATAATTTTAAGATGTACGAGTAGAGAATACCTATATGTACTGTAGGAATGTCGAAGGCAACATTTGTACAAAATAAGCCAATAAAAAAAAAATTAAAAAAAAATAAAAAAATAAAAAATAAAAATAAATTAAATTCTAATATGATTACTATATAAAATATTATATAATTGGATTGCTGTATGGAATGTTGTTATTCTATAATGAGAATTATTATTATTGAAATTATTATTAATATTAATTATTTCTGTTCAAATAATAATTATTATTGTTATTCCTATTATGACTATCCAAATTACTAGGTACCTATTGGATTTTTTTCATTCAGTAAATAATTATTTTACTGATTCGATTGATGTGCACAATCATTATTTAGCTATTAATTCCCCTTATAATTTATTATAATTTAATTTTTAGTTGAATAATTTGTTCTTCACGTAGTAATATGACATCAATAATTTTTATTTCAATTTTTATTCTTAGGCAAATAAGGTCAGACAAGAAGTTATGGATGAAAAATCAGCTAATATTTTATGAAATTATCAACATCAACTAAAGCTTGACAATCGAAATTGTCTATATACACGTCCTCTTAGAGATAGTACAAAATCGGAATTTTTTCGAATTTTTGAGCAGGTCAGAGCCCTCACCTTTCTCGGAATTACAATTTGGTAGGCTCGCCTCGAAAGCTAAAAATTCTTCTAGTCTCAGTATAGGTATAAAAGCCGTATAATTTTTGGATTAGAAACGTAAAATGAAAAAACTTGATACAGATTTGTACATTGTTTTATATTTGTAAGGAAATTATATTCGAGATTTAAGGAAATATAAATATTGATATTGGAGAGTGAGAGAGCGTGACAGTAAATTGATTTACCGCGAATCTCGACAGGGAAACATTCGGTAATTATTGTGTAGAGCTTTTGAAACAACAATCATCATTCATTTTCGTTGACTGGTTTAATTTGAGGAGGAAAAACTTGAAACTGCCTTTTATTGCATTGAATATGTTTATACAGCTTCGTGAATATACGAGGTCAAAGTTTGGTATGAAGTTAATTTTACATAAACGAGCAAGTGTTCCTATAGTGCTTTTCCACCGTGTTACTGGTCCGTATTCGAATTAAACCTCGTGCGAAATTACTCGCTCAGCGTTGATATTGCTTGTTTAGTTATCTCGTATTGCAGCTTATTTCTACTTCACATATCATTTTGTAGTTCGTTGGTTCGAAAATATTTTAGAGGGAAGAATTATTCGCTACGAAAAAAAAGAAAAGAGGAACGACTATACTCGAAGTGAGGTAGAATACACTGAAAAACCATGGTTTTATCACTAAGATGAAAAATTATTGCGTGATATAATTTGTTGAAAAGTTTTCAACAGTGAATTACACTCTTTCTTACTTAAAATTGACATCAAAAAGAAAAGGAAAAGTTTAGGATAGAGTTTGAAAAAGATTTCATGAAGCAAGACCCCTTCATAGCAAGCCTTCTCTGATTCTCAAGAACAATTGGGTGTTAAACAGATTTCAAATTTTGAACTATAGAATAAAGAAATGTTGTCTGTAGTAGGTAATACTACTCCTTTTCTATTACACTTCAATAATAACATAAATTTTTCGTGGGCTCATTTAAATATAGAGACGGATGCAGATGAAGCACGCAATTCACGTGTAAACACAATTTTTCGTTCATAATTAATTGAAACGAATACGTGTAATCTGAGAACATTTGGCGGTACATACAGTTAATTATCAAGTAAGATTGTTGGCAAAGAGCGAGGCTAGATGTTGCGGTGTCGGGAGAACTTATTTAACGAGAGCGGTGTTTTTGAGAGGAAAATATTACTTCGTATTTGTTGGTCTGAGCTGTGGCGAGACACGATCCTCTTCAAGAACAAGTGTGCTGCCATTAAAAAGGATTTACGTGCGACCATAAGTGATAAATCAGTTCACGCCGTTTTTCGTCGCTTTAGGCTTGATTACGCTATAAAACATATCGAGATAAAATCCTGTAGGACTGTACTTTGTAACTTCGACCATTTGTAGCAGCAAGATTGTGAGACGGAGCTCCATCAAAATTGAGAGACTCTGTCAAGTCGTCGTTTTCCACCTCTTCCAAAATTTGTAAACCCTTACGATGAATATTCTTATCGGATTTTTTGAAACGAAAGGTGAATTATGAACAACCGTTCGAAGAAATCTCTGTAACTCCAGGTCTGACCCGTTGTCAACTTGATATCAGTCACCTGAATCATATGGACTTAACTGGCCTTTGAATCACTCAGGGATATAACAGACACTTGAATCATATGGGAATTCAATTAACACTTGAATAATACGGGGATTCAAGTGACCCTTGAATTATACTGATATAACTGATACTTGAATCTTATAGGTGTTCACCTGACACTTGAATCATATGACAATTCACTTGATATACTTGAATCATACAGATTTAACCCACCCTTGAATAATTTCGGTATGGTTCCAGAGTGGTGCAACACATTTCAATGAAATATAGAATACAAAAAAACAAAAATGGTCGGTCAAAAACTTTTGCGACTCAAGTATTTTTGTTTTTTTGTGTTCTATAAAACAGTTAATCAGTCGCATAAAGTATTTTTCTGAAACGGTCAAACGGTCATAATCAGGGCCGGCTTTAGGATTTTCAGTAAGGGGGTTTCAAGTTATGAGGAGGCCGCCCTCAACATTTCTCCAATTCAAAATTTTGACCCCCCCTCCCCTCTTATCAATTTTTGCCCGCTTTAAATTTGGAAAGAAAGTAGTTGAAAGAAAGAAGTAGATAATTTTATTTGTGCAAGGTACCAAGTTAGGTGGAGGCCCTCCTCAACATTTCTCCAAATTAAAATGTTGATCCCCCCCCCCCTTCCTCCCTCATCAATTTTTGTCTGCTTTATAATTGGAAAGAAAGAAGTAGATAATTTTATTTGTGAAAGGTCCCAACCCAAGTTATGTGGATGTCCCCCTCAACATTTCTCCAAATCAAAATGTTGACTCCCCCTCCTCTTTTATTAATTTTGGCCCACTTGAAAATTGGAAATAAAGGAGTTGAAAGAAAGAAGTAGATAATTTTATTTGTGCAAGGTCCCAAGTTATGTATATTCGATGAGATTTTGGAATGAGAGGGAAAATGTGGAAGCCCGGGTCCCTGGGACCACCCCCCCCCCAAAAAAAAAAAAAAAAAAAAAAAATCCGGCCCTGGTCATAATGGTCACGACCATTATTAAAATTTAAAACATGATTTGGTCATGATGGTTCATAACGGTAAAATGGAGAAAAACATTTTTCTGGTAAAAGGAACATGTTTTTAAACTAGAAAAATATGTTTTAAAACTAGAAAAACATGTTTTTAAATTACAATCATAATGGTCATGACCATTATGAAAATTTAAAAAATGATTTGGTCATAATGATTCATAACAATCAAAATAGAGAAAAACATATTTTTTGTAGAAGGAACCTGTACTTAAACTAGAAAAATATAATTAAAACCAAAAAAACATGTTTTCAAACTGAAAAATATGTTTTTAAAGTAAAAAACATATTTTTAAAGTAAAAAACATTGAAAAGATAACTGTCAACATGACCGCTATGATTGTTTTAACCAAAACATGTATTGCACAAACGGTCATGGTTAATGTAGTAGTTTCCTCTTAAACGGTTATGTGTTAGATGGGTCAATTGGTCAGCAAACATTTTTTTCCTTTTGGTCATTGGTTATAACAGTTATATAGTAACTGTTTGCAAACCCCAAGTTGAACCCCTACATGATCCAAGTGTGAAGAAAATTTCCGTTTGTCCAATAAATGTTTCGCTTAAAACGGGCTTAAAACGGTCATAGTGGTCATGTTCAAAGTTATATTTTCAATCTTTTTTACTTTAAAAATTTGTTTTTTCAGTTTAAAACATATTTTTTAGTTTGAAAGCATGTTTTTTTAGTTTAAAAATATGTTTTTTACTTAAAAAACATGTTTTTCAGTTTGAAAACATGTTTTTTTGGTTTTAATTATATTTTTCTTGTTTAAATACAGGTTCCTTCTATCAAAAACATGTTTTTCTCTATTTTTATTGTCATTATGACCAAATCATATTTTAAATTTTAATAATGGTCATGACCATTATGATTGTAATTTAAAAACATGTTTTTCTAGTTTTAAAACATATTTTCCTAGTTTAAAAACATGTTCCTTTTACCAAAAAAATGTTTTTCTCCATTTTACCGTTATGAACCATCATGACCAAATCATGTTTTAAATTTTAGTAATGGTCATGACCATTATGACCAGGGCCGGATTTTTTTTTTTTTTTTTTTTTTTGGGGGGGGGGGGTCCCAGGGACCCGGCCTTCCACATTTTCCCTCTCATTCCAAAATCTCATCGAATATACATAACTTGGGACTTTGCACAAATAAAACACTTCTTTCTTTCAACTCCTTTATTTCCAATTTTCAAGTGTGCAAAAATTAATAAAAGAGGAGGGCGAGTCAAAATTTTGATTTGGAGAAATGTTGAGGGGGACCTCCACATAACTTGGGTTGGGACCTTTCACAAATAAAATTATCGACTTCTTTCTTTTAACTACTTTCTTTCCAATTTTAAAGCAGGCAAAAATTAATAAGAGAGGAAGTTTTGATTTGGAGAAATGTTGAGG
This sequence comes from Aspidiotus rigidus, assembly GCA_035079385.1. NCBI lineage: Eukaryota > Metazoa > Arthropoda > Insecta > Hemiptera > Diaspididae > Aspidiotus > Aspidiotus rigidus. Next base: position 11,077,882 of record JAVHKY010000015.1, on the reverse strand, counting down.
GGGGCCTCCACCTAACTTGGTACCTTGCACAAATAAAATTATCACTTCTTTTTGACAAAAAAAAATGTTTTTCTCTATTTTGACCGTTATGAATCATTATGACCGAATTATGTTTTAATGATTGTCATGACCATCATGACCGTTTGACCGTTTCAGAAAAATACTTTATGCAACTGATAACTGTTGACCGGTTGATTTTGAAGCTGACCGGACTGATAACCATCCACTTATAATTATTTCAGTCAAAAACCGTAGGTTCAACTGACACTTGAATGATACAAGAATTCAATTGACCCTTGAACCATTTGGCGATTCAAGTGACACTTGAATCATATGGGTGTAACTGACACCTGAATCATATGTCATAAACTGACACTTGAGTCTTATAGATTCAACTGACACTTGAATCGTGTGGGGACTCAACTAACGCTTGAATCTTACGGACTTAACCGACCTTTGAATCGTATGAGGATTCAATTAACATTTGGATCACTCAGTGATACAACAAACACTTGAATCTTGATTCATAAACTAGAAGATCTTTCTCTCTTTCTTTCGAGCTTTCGTCATCACAATTTTCCCAGTGGGACTCGAACCAGGTGGAACGTCCATCGAAAGGTTGAACAATTAAGGCTTGGTATCGTCATCAAAACGAGAGGTCACGAGTACGATTCTCGCTCGACCTAGAGGATTTTTTCGTCACATCTTCTCTTCTGTTCTTAAATATACCTACACATCTATATGGTGTATGAACCTAATTAGTTAAAATCCTAAACTGTCTCCACAGATTTTCACAATGGGAGTTTATACCCTCTTTGAGAACCAAGAGTGACCTTCAGCTCAATTGTCGCGGCACTTAGAAACAATAGGCTTCTATAATAATAATGAAAACCCACCTATGTCTACCTTAATACAACGTGAAATCTTCAGTTTCCTATCTTGTGGTACTGAAAATTGGAAATTAACTGGCGTTTTTGAAGTCTTGTGATTCAAATACTTGATGCTACCCTAGTAAATAGAGGTCATCCCGCGTTTCTTTATTTGAAAATTCTTCACGAGATATAGTCCGCAATTTTCCCGTATAAAAATATGCAAATCCTTCTGATCCACAATAATTGGATATATTTAGTCAATAATAAAAACAGAAATATCCGCAATATGGGCTTATACAGCGACAAAATAAAGATGATAAAGCAACGAAAAAAACAAAACGCGGGACAACGAGAGGTTCGTTAGGAATTATAATCAGTATGATGAATTTTTTTTTTTCCTTTTCCCCCAATCGAATTGATTTTCCACAGAAACGCGAATTGATTAATATATTATTATTTGAATAGCGCCGTCGCGCTGTTTGAAAAGGTGAGTGTACTTTGACTTTCAATGTTTGCGTAGAAAACCGAAATGCGATGAGAAGTTCAGGGACAGGGATGATACGAACGAATATAGCATAGCGAAGTACCTTTTTGGAATTCTGACTAATGCAGTGCCGCGAGAAATGTGAAAACGAGATACGAGAAAGTTTTCGACCGCGTGGGGAAAAAAAAGAGCGCGGTATTTATCCTACAGTGTAAAACGAAACCGCGGAAGAATCGTGACCAGCTTGTCAAATCCGGCGATTAGTACGGGATGAAAATCAAAAAAGCTATCATGAGTTCCAAATATTTGAACGACCTTTTAAGTGAATTTCAGTCCTTGGTAGTAGCGAGAGTAATTCTTTATCAAACGTTACTAGTGGCCAAGAATGTTCAGATGCATTCACAAACGAGGGTAAAAAATGTAATGAACAAATTCGTGCTCAATCCGCTTTTTACAAGCTCCTAACTGCACTAGAATTATGACCTTGAAGGGAAAATTTGAGGCGGTTGCTAGCGTTGCGGTAAGGAGGAAAGGAAAGCTTTGCAATTTACGTCAAAATTTAAATGCACAACTTAATGGGGTTTTGAGAATCCAGGTCGAAAATGAGACGACTTTTGGTATTCGATTTTCGACGACATTGCGTCGATTCGTTCATTGCTGCTTTTGACGTGCATGATTAAGGTTCTCAATAATCCTCATTTATCATATAATTATGACTACGCATTCTTTCTGCGAGTAGCGAAGTCACCAAACACACAGAACCGCTATAAGCAAGTGGCTATATAGTCTATATTGACGCAAATTCAAGCTGATGACGTCACAGGCAACTTGAAACTGATACCGTCGCGGATATTGATGACGTCACAAGCAGATTCGACGGTCTTTGCCATGAGGCAAAATACCCTCCCGCGTCAAATAACCATTCAGTGGAATGGGTGTACTGGCAACAGTGCGGGTGAGAAAATACCGCTAATTAGTTATTTGACGTCTATGGATTTTTTTCTCGCGACAGGCTGGTTATCAAAAATTTGCAAGTTTGAGACTGGGTTTCCTCTTTTTAATGTCTTTACCGGTATCCAGCCGTGTTTTGGAAATCTGCGAGTGCAAGTCAGAGTTCATTTACCTCTCACACCCTCCAGAAAATTTGTGAAGAGTCTTTGACTAGCAAGGACACTTTATGGAAGGTCATGCTCAAATTTGGTTACCCGCCGAAATTGGGCAATACGAGTATTATCACTGATCTGCACCCAAAGAATAAAAGTCGTGTCATTACCAACAGAGAACTCATCGAAGGATTTGAAATAACGAATGGTGTGAGACAAGGCTACGTTCTGGCCCTTCTCTATTTATGTGGCTGCGGTGCTAACAGTAGTGGACAGAAAATTACTGGATCGATGTGTAAGTGTTTGATACAAGCTCGACGACGGCGGTTCTAGAAGAACGTGCGATCACGCTTTGTAATGGAATTACAATATGCGGACGACATCGCCCTGCTCGGAACTCCGCGGTGGCCGCGAAGAGAGCGATATGGACACATTTTCAGAGGCCTACAGTGCGCTTGGAATGGAGGTGAATGTGTGTACAACAAAAGCCCTCCGAATGAACTTCCCAGCAAACCAGACTTGGGAAATTAAAGTTGGAGGCAAAGCTATCGAGGATGTCCAGGAATTCAGCTATCTGAGAAGCATGTTCACACGGGACGGCTGTGTGACAGCCGAGATCAACCAGCCTCATCGGCTATGTTCAGGCTTGGGAAGAGAGTCTTCAACAAATGGAACTAAAAAGCTACTCCCTACTCTGCTTTACCGTTCTGAGACCTGGACTGTTTACAGATGGCAGCTCAAATCGCTGGAAAGATTCCATCAACGGCAATTACGGCGAAGCCTAGGCGTCAAATGGACGGACTTTATGTCAAATGCTCGCGTCCTCGAGCGTGCTAATTGCGGATCCATTGAATATATGGTGACGCGCTCTATGCTACGCTGGCAAGAATGTGTGATGACAGATTCCCCCGACAGGTACTCTACAGAGAATTCACGGGTGGTACCAGGTGCAAGGGGGCCAGCGCAAGCGGTATAAAGGTGTCTGCCATGCAGCACCAAAACTGACAAAAATAGAGAGAGACTGGGAGACCGCTTGTCAGGACCGTTCCCGCTGGCGCACCTTAATCAGAAACAACGCCGGTCTATCCCCAAACGCGGCCCTTATAAACAAGGCGCGCTGACCAAAACTCCATCCTACCAATGCGATACGTGCAGATGCACCATAATGTCACGAACCGGGCTCAATAGTCAACTGCGTGCACACACGAGAAGATAAGATATGGGTCCACCCACTACAGGGTGGCCAGACGAAGATGGTATGCTATACAGGGTGGACCAGAAAGATGTTACCAGTTAAATGGGAGTTTGCGCTAAATCTGTCGTAGCGCGAAAATGCAAAACGTTTGACGTATAGTTCAAATGTAGGAATTTTGTATCCCAATTTTATCTTTAATTTGAGCCATATCAGAAGTTTCTATGACTTTTCCGAGCCGAGTTATGGACCAAAATGTAAATCGTCAGGGTTCCCAAAATAGGGCTTGAAAATTAATTAATTTACAGTATTGAACTGAATTTCGAGAATTTTAATAATTAAATTATTGTTTCTCAAATGAATTTAGGCGGGGAAAACGAAAAAAATAGTAACAAAATCCTAAGAAGCACCAAAATGGGTTGATGGGCCCAAAAAAGGTCAGAATGTCCCCAATTTGAAAAATTGTCCATACTTTCAAATTTTAATTCAATTTTCAAGTAGGATTTTGCGCTGAGTCCAAGGAAAATGCTTAAACAGTTCTTCAAAGCATCAAAAAGGGGTTAATGGGCCCAAAAAGGGCCAAAATTGGAAAATTGTTCCGACTTTCATATTTCAATTTGATTTTCAAGTGGAATTTGTCGTAGCGTGAAAATGCAAAACGTTTGACGTAGAGTTTAAATATAGGAATTTCGTATCTCAATTTTATCTTTAATTTGAGCCATATCCGAAGTTTCTATGACTTTTCTGAGCCGATTTATGGACCAAAATGTGCGGAAAATTCACCAAATCGCCAGGGTTCCCAAAATAGGGCTTGAAAATTAATTAATTTACAGTATTGAACTGAATTTCGAGAATTTTAATAATTAAATTATTGTTTCTCAAATGAATTTAGGCGGGGAAAACGAAAAAAATAGTAACAAAATCCTAAGAAGCACCAAAATGGGTTGATGGGTCCAAAAAGGTCCAGAATTTTCCCAAATTGAAAAATTGCTCGGACTTTCATATTTTAATTTGATTTTCAAGTGGAATTTGTCGTAGCGTGAAAATGCAAAACGTTTAACGTATAGTTTAAATGTAGGAAATTCGTATCTCAATTTTATCTTTAATTTGAGCCATAGCTGAAGTTTCTATGACTTTTCTGAGCCGATTTATGTACCAAAATGTGTTGAAAATTCACCAAATCGCCAGGGTTCCCAAAATAGGGCTTGAAAATTGATTCATTTACAGTATTGAACTGAATTTCGAGAATTTTAATAATTCAATTACCGTTTCTTAAATGAATTTAGACGGGGAAAACGAAAAAAATGGTAACAAAATCCTAAGAAGCGCCAAAATGGGTCAATGGGCCCAAAAAGGGTCGAAATTTCTCCAAGTTGGAAAATCGTTCGAACTTTTGAATTGTAATTCGATTTTTAAGTCGAATTTCGCGCTGAGTCCGAAAAAAATGTTTAAAAAATTCTTCAAAGCATCGACATGGGTTGATGGGCCCAAAAAAGGTCAAAATGTCCCCAAATAGAAAAATTGTCTAAACTAATTCGATTTTCGAGTGGCATTTTGCGCTGAGTCCAAGGAAAATGCTTAAACAGTTCTTCAAGGCACCAAAAAGGGATTAATGGGCCCAAAAAAGACCAAAATTTTCCCAAATTGAAAAATCGTTTGAACTTTAAAATTTTAATTCGATATTTTGCGCTGAGTCCGAAAAAAAATGCTTAAAAAGTTTTTCGAAGTATCAAAAAAGGGTTAATGAGCCCAAAAAGAGCCATAATTTTCCCAAATTGGAAAATCGTTCAAACTTTCAAATTTTAATTCGATTTTCAAGTGGACTTTCGCACTGAGTCCGAAAAAAATGATAAAAAATACTTGGAGCACCAAAATGGGATGATGGGCTCAAAGAGAATCAAAATTCCTTCAAGATGAAATATTGCGAAATCTTCAAGTTATTTTCAATTCTGAAGTAAAACTTGGCGCCGAGTCCGAGAATAATACTGGAATGGTCCTAGATAATATCCAAAATGAAAAATCAAAAATTGTTCTCATTTTGCAGTAAAATTGCTGATTCAGAGGATGGAAGGAATGTCGACAAGTTCGTCTGCCATTGAGTGCTCGCGGAGTGAGAGATCGACTAGCGTCGGGTGACAGATCCGAAAGAGGAAATTGCGGAAGTTCTCCTCATTTGGGGATTGGAGGAAGACGACAAATTCATCTTCCGTCGAAGGTTTGCGGTGAGGGATCGACTAGGCTCTGCGTATGATCAAAGCGAGAAAAAGTGCGAAAACTCTTGTTGTTTCAGTCAAAGAACGCAAAGTTGGTCTTCTGTTGCGTGCTTTCGATGAGAGATCAACTGACGCCCCACCTATGAACGAAGCGGCCCAAAGTTCAAAAACTCATTGATTCAGGCAATGGGAGGATACCGCAAATTCGGTCTTGCTCGTGATGAGCGATCAGCTACAGCTCAGTCTTCGATTGAGGCAGATAAACGCCCGGAATTTCTCAGGGTTTCACCCGGAGAGGACGGAATGATACCGTCAAGCTCGACTTTCGTCATGAGCTCGTGTTAAGAGAACGATCAAGACTCTGTGTTTGAAAGAGGCAGGCGAATGATCCCTTGGTTCAACATAGATCGACTGAAGAGGCGGGTGCTTCCGCAAAAACTCCTGTTGTTTCTTGCCAAGGAGAGTTCAAAAGTTTTTTTTTCAACTCAGCACACAATTTTACCTTAGAATCAGGAAAAACTTTGAAGGTTAGGCGATTCTTTTCTTTTTAGAGAAATGTTGACCCTTTTTGGTCCCATTAACCCATTTTCTTAACAATTTTATTCAGATTTAGCGCTAAATTTTATCTCAGAATCGAGAAAAACTTTGAAGGTTGGCCGATTTTATCATTTCGGGGAAATTTTGATCCTTTTTGAGCCCATAAATCGTGCTTTGCAGAATTTTTCAACAATTTTATTCAGATTTAGCGCTAAATTTTATCTCAGAATCGAGAAAAACTTCGAAGATTAAGCGGTTTTATCAATTTGGTGAAATTCGGACTCTTTTTGGGCTCATTAACCCATTTTGGTGCTCCGCAGAATTTTTTAAACAATCTTATTCGGATTCAGCGCTAAATTTTATTTCAGGATCGGGGAACACTTTGGAAATTACGCGATTCTTTCAATCAGGATAATTGTTTTTTGATAATTCACAACTTTGGGAACCCTTGCTGTAAAATTTCGGCACATTTTGGTCCTAACTCGGTCCAGAAAAGTCGTAGAAACTTCGGATATGGCTCAAATTAAAGATAAAATTGAGATACAAAATTCCTACATTGAAACTATACGTCAAACGTTTTGCATTTTCGCGCTACGACAGATTTAGCGCAAACTCCCATTTAACTGGTAACATCTTTCTGGTCCACCCTATATATTCGGTTCAAACTAGGCTTGACGTACAATGTACTGGATTGTACTAGGCTTCAGCCTCCTTCCTGTTAATAGACGTGGAATCAATCCTTGACCTAATCCAATAATCTCCGAATCCGAGACATAAAGAGAGAAATAATAAGTTACTAATTTGATATACCGTTACAGGCAGGTCTAATCTGATGACGTTATGGATGTTGATGACGTCCCAAAGAGGTTCAAGCTGGTTGAGTCTTTACTGTACCTTTATTGGCTATCAAGAATTATTTTGTTTTAACTGGTAGCTGGATCTACCTACTATAGAAAATACACTAGAAATGATTTTCATTTATTTGACCCCGCTAGAACTTTTTTTCCCATATTTTCCTCCATCAATAATGAAGCATACGTATAAGTCGAGAGAAAGTCATCGGATCTTACTCGTATAATTCGGTTTACTTAAAAACATCACTTATTGTTGTTATTTGGTTGCAATCTTTCGCACAATTTTTATTTTTTCTGTACGGTCGAAAAACTTGTATCGGCTTTTATCTAGCTAAGTTTGTGTTCTAAGTCATTGTTCTGTGAAGTACAAGTCTTTCCTCTAATATAGGAAGGACCTAAGTAGATTTCGATACGAGTTGCGGAAACTCGTAAATAAAATCAAGGAAGGACGTAAGTACAAAATCGGATAATTTTTCTTTCACGAGACAGTATATTGAAGTTCTAACAATTCGAACCTATTGCTACGGCCGAGAGTGAAATCATTTTCGCACCACCAGAGAATACAATAGACAGTATAGTAGGTATCTGTACATCTGGTATCATCGAGTAGCCTTCGTAGGAAATGGATGAAACGACTGACGCGAGACGCGGCAAACTGCAAAAAGTCTGTACTTTCGTAGGTACCTACGTTTTTTACAAAAGAAATCTTTAGAAAGTTTTGAAATGCGATGCGCTACATTAGTCTAAGGGCCTGCCCGCGAATATTTGCTATTCAAGCCGTGATTCTGAATGCACACACGCTGGAAATTCGAAATTATCCCGCTGAAAAAATTACGTTCCAGATAAATTTGTTCTTATTCGCTTAAGAATGGCAAGAAGAAGAATGGAAAAGCAGAGAGCAAAAAATGAGTTCGTAGACGAGCGCATGTTATGTCGAAAGAGAGAAAAAAAAAGTACATCGGCGGCGATTTTATTCAAATTGAGTAAGTTTGTGAAAAAAAAAATGAAAGAAGAAAAAAATGCTATAATAAAAGAGAGTACAATGAAACGCTTTTGAATAATTCATACTCGACTGCCGACCTAGTCGCATTAAAGAAAATAGGCTGCTGCATGTAAGTTTACAAGTCCAAACTACGGTAAGAAAACAGTCTCAGTCTTACGTCGAATACTCGTAGAATACTCGACGAAAATCGTTGGTACTTTCATTATTTGTTTTTGTAAACGATTAAACGTCCCGAGTAGCTAAAATGTGTACAATATAAGGATATGTATGTTGAGCACGATGCTGTGTACTTCGTAGTAATTATTTACTTTACTGTTGGAGCATCATAAAGTGGATACACTCCGTTTGAGTTGAAACTGTAAATGCTTTTTGCTGTGATTTTGACTTATGTTTCGTGCTTCTGTTTCACGCATACTCTGAAAACAATTAAAGTCCTCATGAACTATGATGTGAAGCTACCCTGAAAGATGTAAACGTCTTCTTCTGTTTATTCTGGAATTGTGATCCAATTTTCTGTGGCGTATTTGGGGGCCTTAGATTCCTCCTCTTTACTCAAGATTACGCTCATTTGATTTTTTGGCTTTCTCAATTCAAAAAAAACTAGGCCGGATTTCAGGCGAAGACACTGAAGGCGGGTCTCACTTTCTCACCATGAATTAGGTTCAAGCTTGATACATTGATTGTCAAGAGGCTTCTGTGAAGTGAGAGGATTGTTGATAACGTCACAGGCCAATTGAAGCTGATGGCGTCACAAGCAGATTCGACAGATGATGATGACCTTACAAGGGGATTTAAACCGGTTGATGTCTTTACTGTGCCTTTATCCTCTATCGAAAATTCGTAAGTTTGGGACTGGATTTCCTCTTTTCAATGTCTTCATCAGCATCCTGGCCGTCTACGAGTCCAAGTTCGAGTTGATCTCCCCTTTCAAGGAAATTTTTGAAAAAACCTTGGCTTAGCTCATTATACTAGACCAAGAATGGGGGCGAACGAGCAGAACAAGTGAGCTCACAAAAGTAAATGAGCTTGAAATAAGTATATGTACTAGATTAGGAATGAGGGCAAACGACCCGAGCGATTGAGTCCCCAAAAGCCAGTTACCTTGGCATACCAAATGCTAGACTTACACTAGACTAAGAATTGGGACGAAAGAGTGGAAGCAGCCTGGTATACAATCAATATATCGATACAAATATGATCGATATATTGATAAAAAGCCCGAAGATTAATACATGATTCAACGATTTTCCATGGTGCGGAGAAATTTACTCTCTTTAGCCTTGAACTAGGCCTAGCATATATTGTACTAAATTATACTAGGCTTCTGCCTCCTGGACTTGGAATCTTTGACCCAATGGCCAGGAATTGATCCTCTGCTTTTGAACTTGTTGACGGAAGAAACAAATAATACCCTCAGACTTTTTGAGAACCAATAAGGTTTATTTATTGAAAAAGGTTTACCAAATGTACAAATCAACTTCATTAGTTACTTTCACAAGAGTACTTTCGGGTGCTGTATTGCTGTATCATCATCAGTCGTACTGGAGAACTAGGCCTAAAACAGGAGTTTTTATAGTATAACACTGTGATGTGATCTTATTGGCTATAACAATGCTGTGTTGTGATTGGTTCACGTTTAGGAACTTAATCTTACAATAATACGACATTGTGTTCTTATTGGGTAAAACATACTGCTTAGTGATTGGTTCAATCTATTGTCTTGAATACTGCTTTTCTATTGGCTACAGGCGCGGATTTACGGGGGGGGATAAGGGGGATATATCCCCCCCCCCCAAACCTCCAAAAAGACTGAAATTGTCTAATTTGACTATTATTTTTCGAGCGGAGCGAGGAAAAAAATTTTCGAACAATGGAATATCCCCCCCCAAAATGTACCCGTAAATCCGCGCCTGGGCTACTTGGTTTCCTTACGTCTCATTGGTTGGTTCTGTTCTTCTTCTCTCATCCAATCACCAGGCCGAATCATTTTTGGCTGTTAAACGTGATTACATTGTTCAAGAGCCAGGCTTTCTTCCTCTTTGCTGTTGCAATCCCCATTTGTTCCGAGAGTTTTCTTCTCTTTGTGCGATTCTCTACATGTATGACTTCAAATATTCCCTCTCCATTGTGGTGTTCTTCATTACAGTGTTTACCAAACAGTGACTTGCCATCTTCTTTCTCACTCGACTTTTCGTGCTCCTTTTTCCTGATCTCAAACCTTCTCCCAGTTTCACCAATGTGGATGCCCTCGCACTGCTCACAACTGAGCTTGTACCCTCCTCCACTCAAGCTTTCCTTGTCCTCTTGTTCCGTATGGTCATTTCTGATTCTCTTCACCATGGGTTGGTTATTCTGGATACCTACATTTAAATTGTAGCCATTGAACGTCTTCATCACCTCGTTTGTGTAATAATAAATTTTAATTTTATTATTTCATTAATTTTTTTTAAATAAATTATTTGTATAAATATCTTATTAATCAATAATTAAATTATTATAAAATTAATTATTCACATGATATTAATTTTTTATTAAATAAAAATTTTAAAATTCAATTTAATATTTTAATATATAACTTCATTTCTATTCCATCTTCATTATTATTTAATTTTAAATGATTAATAATTAAATAATTTTTAATAAATTTTATTTTATTAATTATTTTAATTTTAAATTTATTGAGTCAATTCATCTATTTTAAAATTTTGTTTAAAAATTTTAATAAATAATTTTTACTTCAATAAAAATGATTATTTTAAATTACATAATATAATTTTTAATAATCATTTATTGAAGTAAAAATTATTTATTAAATTTTTAATTTCACAAATTGATGTTATAATTCGAACTAAATAAATAAAAATATTTTATTAATATAATTATAATACATTAAATTTCCAATTGAAAACTTTTTATAAAATAAAATTTTGAATTCTTAGTCGTAATTATTAATTCATAATATTTAAATTTTTTTTTTAATAAATTAATATAAATTAAATTTCAAAAATTTAATTCGTAATAAGAATTAAAAATTTTATTTTATAAAAAGTTTTTAATTGGAAATTAAATATATTTAATTATATTAATAAAAATTTTTTATTTATTTAGTTCAAATTATAACATTAATTTGTCAAAATAAAAATTTAATAAAATTAAAAATTTATTTTAACATAATAATATTATTATATTATCCCTATTCAATATTTTTTACTTAGACTTTCCTATGTATAGTATCGCTCCGGAGTACTTTCTCACTATGCCATCATGGGTTCTTTTCTTTGTTTCCATTTTCTCAAAGACTTCATCTACCACGCCCCTATGGTAGCCATTGGCTTCTGCAATCTGCTTTACTACCTTGATCTCTTTCCTCTTCTCTTCATTGTTATTACTCGATAGCAATAGTTCTGGATTGCCGCTAACGCTCTCATTCATCGCATTCATTCCCAAAAGGAATAGATATACCTGTCTATCAGTACCTGACTACACAATTATAATATCATCTTCATATCTGGCCCAGTATTTGATCGAGTTTCTGAATTGCTGCCCTTCAATACCTCGTTTTTCATATCATTCATGAATATCTCCGCCAGTATTGGTGACAGCGGTGATCCCGTCGCAAGTCCCTTTTCCTGACTGTAGAACCTGTTATTGAAGCGGCAGTAGTTCTGCCCCAAGATCTCTTCCACTATGTGGGCTTACCTTCGCCCATCGGGGTTCCCATGGTATCTGTTGTTCTTGAGCAGAGTGAGAGGTTCCTCCTTTGGTATGGTACCAAATATGTGTGCCACATCAAAGGATATCAGCTTGTCGCTACTCTTGATTTCCAATTTGTGAAGTCAACATTTTCAGCTTCATTTTTCATCATTTTACTCATATTGCTCTTTTATGTAACGAAATCAATATATATTCCTTCATTGAGACTAATGAGATTTGGTGTAAAATGAAGCTCAGATTTCGGCCTCACAAGACTCAACTTTTTATTCTGAAAAATTCTGTCATTTTTTAATTTCTCAGAGGTCTCCATGATTGCCTTATAAGGTTAACTTGTGCTCTGGGAGCTTCAGTCTGCTATGTGACATCATAGAAAATGGATCTATACTGTATGCCAGGCCTATGTAGTATAGGCTAGTATCAGGATAGCATAGCATAGGCATTTGTGAGGCCTGGTTTAAAGCTAGTGCAATCCTATTGAGGTGATTAAGGAGATTTTCTGGAACGGTTCAGTGGCGGTGTCTGTGATCATCATGGGAACTCTTGAGTGTTGGCAATTCGTTGTATGCATTTGACATTTGTAGCATTTTTATTGATTACATTGGCAAAGCCGAGTTTACAACTAGTATACCTTAATAATTATACTGTATGCTAGGACTAGGCAACTCAAATTTGATCTCGCAGATTTGGTAGAGATAAAATTTTTTAAATTCAATTTTTGAATTAAAATTTATATTTAATATATAAATTATTATTAATAATAAAATTATTATGATGATGAATTTTTAAAAAAATATTTTTGAAAAATATTATATAACAAAATTTTTTGTATTTAAATTTAAATATTAAATTAATAAAAATTATCATTTCTAATAAGTAGATATTCAATTTTTTCATTTTGGTATAAAATGAATGATTTATTATTAAAATTGTATTGATAAAAATTATTCTTGAAATTTGAATTAATAAAATGATTATTAAAATAATTGAATTTTTAAATTAAAAAATTATTAATATTGTTATAGTAATAGTTATTATACTTGAAGAAATAATTATTAAATTAGAAAAGCGTATTATAATAACTAATAAAATAGTTGATAAGTTTTTTTTATAATTTTATTAATAATTATTAAATGATGTACAAAATCATTACCTAATTATTTAATTAAATTTTTATAATATTTTTTCGTTATAATAATTGTAATCCTTAAAATTAAATTAGTTATTTTTAATTCAAATTCATTATCTAAATTCATTTATATATTAATTACAATACTTATATTGATTTCTAGATTAAATTTTATAATAATAATTTTTTGATGAGATTTATTAGGTTTAATATTAAATTTAAATTTTAATATTAGTTATTTATTTATGTTTTGTTTTTTATCAAAAGATCTTTATTTCCTTTAAATTTATGGTTAACTAAAGCAATAATTGCTCCTTTACCTATTTCTTCTTTAGTTCATTCATTGACTCTAGTTACAAATGGAGTATATTTTATTTTTCAATATTTGAATTATTTAAATTTAAAATGAATCGAATATTATTCAATTATGAGAATTTTTTAAAATAGAATTTCAATATTATTTATTTTTGATTTAAAAAAATTACCTAGCTTTATCAACAATAAATAATTTAAGATTAATAATTCTTTTTTTTTATTAATCATTAATTTATATATTTTTAGATATTATTATTATTATTTGTAGTATCGAAGATTTCAAGTCCGCCAACGGAGGGAGGGCAATCTTTTATAGCGGCGAGAAGAAGGATGATGGATAAGATACTAACATCGTTGTTCTCGTGTATGTAATGTATGGGAAATGCAGACTTCTGCGTTCTTCCTTCTGTAAAGCGGAACGTTGTTTCCTGAACCTTTTGGTCATAGTCCAGCCAGTTTGTCCGATGTAAACAAAGGTACAGATGCCTTATGAGCGCTCTTCGCGGTGTATGAAAGTCTTTCTTTTAGGTTTGAATGTTTGCTCACTGTTGATGAAGTATAGAAGGCCGATCCATAGCCTAGCTGTTTCAAACACTGAGAAGTTTGGCACAAAATGTTGCCAGGAGAGGTAGTCCATTTTGTAGTGGTTTTGAGGTCAGTGCGAGCTAGTGCTGTATGGAGGAGTTTACAGTGTATCCTTTTATCGATCTTGATAAGCACCTGTGTCCTTGTTCTTGGCAACGACATACTTTGGTCTTGAGTTCTTGGTTGAAACCGGAATCTTCTATGAGTATTGAAACGAGTCTATAATGTATCATCAAAGTGTGCAGATTTGGGATTACCGGTGGAGAGAGGTATCAATAATGGTAAGTTCTTTGTTTTTGGCTCCAAGGATTTGAATTCTCATCTCCGAACAGATTTTCTAGATTCTTCGTACCAGCTAGTCTTTATTTTCAATCGGCCAACTGTTGATGGTCATAACCAGTTTTTTATCACTACGACGTAAACGTAAGATTTAGTCTCCACCGAATAAATATACATTATTTGAACGTTATAAGCTTTGACTTGATATACATTATACAGCTGACAGCGTGTGAGTTATGTGACCAGTATTTGAATGTTGGCGCGTAAAATTTCACCCACAAAATTCCAATATGAGCCAGTCGACGGTAGCGTAAGAAGTAAAGAAGAAACCCTTTTTTCCTTTTTTTTTTTTATCTCGCATTAAGTCTCGAAATGTTCACTCAAGCGATCTTCTTGACGCATTCAGAGAATTCTTCTACACCAGTATGAATATCAAATCAATAAATCAATGTTCCATCGAAGGACAAGAAAAGCACGTGAAATCGAATATTAAGTCTTCCTATGCTAATCCGTTTACAGAATATACTAGGTTCGTGAAAACGAGCTTTGAAGATGGTCGAGAAGTGTGGAAATGTGGGACACGTTCTCAAAGCGGTATAAAATGTTCACAGAAACGTTCGCTCTAAGCCGGAATGAAAAATTAGAATCCTATTTAAATGAGCCTTTAACGCTAACCTTAGCGCATATATAGCCAGTTTATTCGAGAATTTCTCCGAGGTTTGTAAAATATTATATTTATCCTCGTCGAGCTCCAGCCGCACTACCGCGCTGTACGGCGAGAAGAAAAGCTCTTCTTAATGGTGGCTATTTGGAAGAAGGGGAGGGAGACGCTTTTAACACCGACATCATCACGATAAAGGTAATTCGTTGGAAGTGGTCGCAGCTAATCTCTTTGTGTGCGATCATTCTACACTACATGACGAGACAGCAAATGTCGAAAATTTTCGTCACCGAAAGTTTAAGTGTTGTAGCTTTTACTAGATTGCCGCACCGGTGACTCTCTACGAAACAACTTTATTTTCTGGTCGCGACACATTTACACTTGTACTGTGGTCACCAACAAAAGTTGTACTTTACTCTATAATCAAATTCACCTAGGTAGTGCAATTATTACATGAACGTATCCGCTCACGTTCTTCTTCTGCCAATTGGTTGCAGAGTTCAAAGATAACACTCGTTTTCCTTATCGCATACTAATGTATGAAACGAAGGAAAACTGTAAAATGGGTTTTCGGTATTCGACGGATGTGGGGTAGAACGGAACTTCGAGTTACCTGATGTTTACCTTTGAAGGTAGAAATAATCAGTCTGTGCTTTATTGAAATTCTGTGTTGAGATTCACTTATTTCGAAAGGTAAAATATTAATGGCTTGTCTCGATAGGATCATCGAGAGTCTTACTTCGACAACGTCAACAGTCATCTCAACGAGATTGAACACACAAAATGACTCGAGTGAAGTTACGGCTTCTGCCATGGAAGTTTTCCAAGTCCTTCTTCCTTTTAAATCACCCTCCTGATATATCTAGCTTTACGGTGGAAACAAAAGGTGGGGTCCAGGGGGCCGCGAAGCACTGAGTTTTTGTTTTGACAGACTGAACAGCATGAAAGTTGCGAGATCTACGTAGGAACAAATGAAAAAAGAAAAAAACAAAAAAATTTTCTGGCATAGCCAAATAAATGAAAATCATGTTCCATGTCTTTTATATTTTATCAGTCATCATGAAATATTTCAGTCTAGGCTTCTACTAGGTCAAGTGTTCGTGAGATATTATTCGTTTACCCCTTTACCTCTCTTGGCGTCGTATAAGTCTTGTATGAGAAATATTTTGAGGTGATTGTGGGTGTTCTATATTTTGAGGTATCAACTTTCGGTGGGGCGAACGAGCGATCTCGCTGTTGTATTGGAATGGTATGAGAAAATTCAAGTCTTTTTTGAGAAATATGGGGTAGCGCGAACTCGCTCCGCTCGTTCGTCGCCGGTCTCGCTGTTGTATTGGAATGGTATGAGACAATTCAAGTCTAGGGGACTTGGAAAAATTTCGACTATCCAGCCATATATGATAGGAAGAGGGACTTGAAAAACTTTACCTATCTTGGCGTCGTATAAGTCTTCTATGAGAAATATGAGGTAGCGCGAACTCGCTCCGCTCGTTCGCCCCCTGTCTCGCTGTTGTATTGCAATGGTATGTGACAATTCAAGTCTAGGGGACTTGGAAAAATTTCGACTATCCAGCCTTTATTTATTTAATTGTTTAATTATTCAATTATTTAAATATTTAATTATTTAATATTATTTATTTATTTATTTATTTATTATTAATTCTTGTACTAGGTCAAGTGTTCGTGAGATATTATTCGTTTACCCCTTTGACTATCTTGGCGTCGTATAAGTCTTGTATGAGAAATATTTTGAGGTAATTGTGGGTGTTCTATATTTTGAGGTATCAACTTTCGGTGGGGCGAACGAACGATCTCGCTGTTGTATTGGAATGATATCAGAAAATTCAAGTCTTTTTTGAGAAATATGAGGTAGCGCGAACTCGCTGTTGTATTGGAATGGTATGAGACAATTCAAGTGTAGGGGACTTGGAAAAATTTCGATTATTCAGCCTTTATTTATTTAATTATTTAATTATTTAATTATTCGATTATTTTATTATTTAATTATTTAATATTATTTATTTATTTATTTATTTATTTATTTATCTATTTATTTATTCATTTATTTATTTATTATTAATTCTTCTACTAGGTCAAGTGTTCGTGAGATATTATTCGTTTACTCCCTTTACCTATCTTGGCGTCGTATAAGTCTTGTAAGAGAAATATTTTGATGTAATTGTGGGTGTTCTATATTTTGAGGTATCAACTTTCGTGGGGCGAACGAG
The DNA here is from genome assembly GCA_035079385.1 of Aspidiotus rigidus. Taxonomy (NCBI): domain Eukaryota; kingdom Metazoa; phylum Arthropoda; class Insecta; order Hemiptera; family Diaspididae; genus Aspidiotus; species Aspidiotus rigidus. The sequence continues at coordinate 11,060,716 of JAVHKY010000015.1, read as the reverse complement.
CGATCTCGCTGTTGTATTGGAATGGTATGGAAAATTCAAGTCTTCTATGAGAAATATGAGGTAGCGCGAACTCGCTCCGCTCGTTCGCCCCCTGTCTCGCTGTTGTATTGGAATGGTATGAGACAATTCAAGTCTAGGGGACTTGGAAAAGTTTCGACTATCCAGCCATATATGATAGGAAGAGGGACTTAGAAAATTTTCTAATTATCAATTATATTAATTATTTAATTATTTATTTATTTAATTATTTATTTATTTAATTATTCAATTATTTATTTATTTATTTGATTATTTAATTATATCAATTATTTAATTATTTATTTATTTAATTTTTTATTTATTATTTAATTATATTAATTATTTAAATATATATTTATTTATTTATTTAATTATTTAATTATTCAATTATTTATTTATTTATTTATTTGATTATTTAATTATATTAATTATTTAATTATTTATTTATTTAATTATTTAATTATTTATTTATTTATTTAAATATTTATTTATTTAATTATTTAATTATTTATTTATTTATTTATTTATTATTAATTATTATTATTATTACGCGGGGTGTACTCGCGAATTTCTGAATCACCCACGGGGTAGAGATTTCTCTTGATGGGGGGGGAGGGGGGGTGTACTCGCGAGTTTCAAAATCGGGGTCTGGCGAGAGAAAAGACATGGAACATGTCAAAAGGCTCTAGCCGGGTGAGGGGGGGGGGATGGCCTTGGTCGAAAAATGTTTCAAATGTCCGTCAAAGTGTTGTCCCTAGTGAGAAAACTCGAAACCCGAAAAATTGGACCCATCCGCTCACCCAATGGACTGCAGAGTCATTTTTAGGCCTAAAATCCAAATGGCTGTATCTCAGGCAATAATGATCGCACTTGGGGACATTTTTTAGGATATGTGAACGTTCATCCATGATTTAAAAAAAAGAAAAAATCATTCATTTTCCTAGTTTCTAGCAATACTAAAACTTCAAACTCGAATATTAAAAAAATCGGGGAAGGAGGCACTTGGGGAAAATCATTCTTTTGAAGCGCCATACCCTCTACTAAAACATACATTAGTACCATAGTCCTCGGTGAGGTGGAACATTTCCAAAAAAATCAATATTTAGTGAATTTCTGTGATTTTTCCATGAATAGCGGGGTGAACTACGACGGCTACCGCAATAGCCCGCTTGAAATCAATAGTCAATGTTCGAGCTGAAAAATACGCACTCCTCCGTGGGATGAAATGGAAATGTAATCTCAGAAACTCATGAAATATTGATTGTTTTGGGAATGTTCCACCTCACCGAGGACTATGGTACTGATGTATGTTTTAGTAGAGGGTATGGCGCTTCAAAAGAATGATTTTCCCCAGGTGCCTCCCCCTCCCGATTTTTTTCAATATTCGAGTTTGAAGTTTTGTTATTGCTAGAAACTAGGAAAAATGTTAATGATTTTTTTTGAACAACGTTCACAAATCCTAAAATGTCCCCAACTTACATTGCTGTGCGATCATTATTGCCTGAGATACAGCCATTTGGATTTTAGGCCTAAAAATGACTCTGCAGCCCATGTGGGTGAGCGGATGGGTCCAATTTTTCGGGTTTCGAGTTTTCTCACTGGGGACAACACTTTGACGGACATTTGAAACATTTTTCGACCAAGGCCATTTCCCCCTCACCCGGCTAGAGCCTTTCTGTTTGAAACGCCATTTTTTCTGAGAAAATACAAGACAGTTCTTTACAGTTAATTGCATTTTAGTCTCCTACGTGTAAATGTTCAGAACTCGTGACTCTTTATAAAAATCCGAGGAGAATATCTCGCCCCTTTCCCCTCGATAAACTTTGTGAGATCAAAGGCCACCTCGAATTCGTGTCAAGGACCAAACCAAATAAGATCCATTACCCTCTGACTAACAAGCAAAAGATGTACGTTCTTCCTGGAACGTAAATTTACCTCGCCGTTCCTTTTTTCTTGTTTCTAATTCTCGTAAAGTAGCGAGCAAGGACTACTGCCGAAGTTAATTTCATTTCGAACTTTCAACAACTTTTCTAAATAGTGTCGGTGGCAAGTTTTCCCACGCTTTTCTTCTCGTCTTTAGTTTTTTTCTTCCTTCATGTAGGATAACTGTGATTTATTAAACGGCCTCGAGTGTTCAAAATTATTCTATACAATTCTTTATTTACATCAATTTCTCACGCAGTACGGTGTATGTACTCAATCGTAAAATGCTTTCCTTTTTTTTGCTCGTACGAGGCCTTGCTTTAATATACTCGCGGTATTCAAAAAGTTTGCGTGAGCTGACTTTGAAAAAAAAATATAACTCGACAGTATTTTTGTCATCTTGTAAATTTCGGCGAAGAAAACGAGTTGGTAGAGTCAACATTTTATTAAAATCGAAGGTTCCTTTTTTTTTTCGTTTATACCTCGCACGTAGCTGTCAATAAATATTTTTCAGAGGAAAAAAATATATATTTATGAACATGTCTAAATCACGTTCGTCTTTTCTGCCTCGGGGTTGTTGTCATCAACGTGATCGTAGGAATATGTTAACCTCTTTTTTTTCTTCTTCTTATTTCTTGTCATTCTTCCAGGTACCATATGTGTATTTATTACGACATTTGCCATCGGCGAAATTCATGTGTTGCCAAATTAGAAAACTGTTTAAATTCCGAGGATGGCTCATTCTGTGCCTGTAAATTTGGTTTCCGGAGAATACGTGAAATTTGTCAGAAGCACGAATTGCTGTCAGAAGCGTTAAGATCGTTTGACGGCTTGGTGGAGAAAAGTGTAGGATATTTACATCGGAATGGGCTTCAGTCCATTTTTTTGGCAGTCATATCAATAATGTATTTTTTCTTTGCAGAGGCGAACTTTCGATAATACTCGGTGCTACTAGATACGAATAGTTCTTTTTCTTTCTCTCTCTCCGTTTTGCTCAGCTGTGCTACACGTATATGTATATCGCGATACGATTTCATGTTTTAGACTGAGCTTTATTGAAACAGATAGAAATAATAGCGAAAAAAGAATACTCAGAAGGGCGAGTAAACAAAGCAAACCGCAGAAAAATAAAATGTCGAGCGCTTTCGGTTAATAAAAATCTTCGGTACCGAAGACGGAAATGAAAGCAAAACGTAGGGGAGAAACAAGATATTAAGATTGGCCAAACGAGCAATTGTGGCGTGAATCATAAACAAGTTCAATCAGGCCATCTTCTGGAATGTACAAGTTAAGTACAGTAGCCATCAGTGTTGAGGTGACGCAGTATCTCTGTGTGTTTGAGGGCGATACGTTTACGGCAAGAATTATCCTTATGGAGGAGCTTTTCCGATCCCTCACGGAAACTGTGGCCGCTGTTTATTAAATGATCAGCAAAATCTGATTCCCCCAAGTGTCCCTTACTCCAAGACTTCAGGTGCTCAGCTACTCTCTTCATCTGGCGACTGCGGTTTGCATTGTGTACTCTCCCTTCTTGCTTGTGAAATCTGGTGCACCTCATGAGGAATTTCGTGAATTTTTCGACCTTTTGAAGGGCTGCTGGTCGTCTAACTTATGGGAAATTTTTCGAGTTCCCTGAGGAGGTGGGGATCCCTATTAATTCTCCTCAGAAGTCTGTATGTCTAAATTCGAGCATGACCTATTCTCTGCGGGCCGGGTGTTCTTGAATCCCGTCGCCTATTGGTACATAGACGTGGATGACATTTTGTGTGCGTGGACCGGTCCTGCGCTCGCTGCTTACTGAGTTTCTCGCTCATTTAAATAGCAAATTTACTCTGGAAGTTGGCGGCTCCTCCATAAACTTCCTGGATTTGACCATCTCTGTCGTAAACGGTGTTCACGAATTCGGTATTTACTGTAAAAGTACCTCGACCGACATTTCTATCCACGGGTCGTCCTTCGTACCTGTCGCCCACAAATTGGCTACATTTAATAACTTAATCCATCGCCTCACTTACATCCCTGTGAGTGAGGCTGCTTCCCATAAAGAACTCGTGACGATAAAGCACATGGCTAGAGTGAGTCAGGCCAAGGTGGACATCGACCTCATGATCCGTAGGAGACTTACAAAGGAAATGTCTCGATTCTACGACCTCCCTCCGACGAAAGTCGAACCTTGATAGTAGGATACGGTGGATTAGACTGCCATTTCTGGGTAGGTTTTCTTCGGGGTTGAGCCGTGTCCTCCGTCCCTTTGGTTTTCGGCCGGCTTTTCACAGTACTAATACAGTCAAAAGCTTATTGGTTAAATTAAAAGACCCTATTCCGATGGCCGAGAGGGGGGTGTATATAGGGTAGCTCCTAAGAATTGCCCCATATAGGTATGACTAGCCGTCAACTCCAAATTAGAGTTACAGAAAAGCGGGGGAACTGTCCTACCCCGAAGAATAGAAGGCTGGGCAGTACTGGACAAGGAGCTTTCTGGGTATATCAACTTCTCCACCTGCCAAGAAGTTGAGGTCGCTGCTCCACAAAAGCTGGTAAGAAAATAGGCCGTTAGGAAGCTGAATAGCGACCGTTTGAAGGCTAGCTACCTTGCTCTCACGTCGGATCGAGAAGAAGAGCAAGAAGGTAAAGCAGGGGTGGCAGCAGAGAAGATGATGAAGACTGTCATCAAAGCATGCGATGTAGCCATGCCCAGGCAAGGTCCATGAACGAAAGGGAGAACCGTTTACTGGTGGACCAACAAGATTGCCGAGTTAAGCAAAGAGTGCAACCGTCAGCGTCGGATATACCAGCGTAATAGAGGTCGCGAAGGGGCGCGGGCAGTTGTACCTGAATACCAGCTGGCTCGTAAAAGGCTGAAGAAGGCCATCAAAGACAGCTGTGTGAGCTGGCAGAGGACGACCTTTTGGAAAGCCTTATAAGATAGTGCTGAAGAAGCTAAAGGGCCTCTCAGCAAATAGCCGGATGGAGCCGGATGTTACTTGATGGTTTGTTCCCACAGCTGCCACCACCAATGGTAATGCTACCAATAGTAGAAGAGGATGGTATATCCCTCCTAGGTACCGAGGAGGTGGATGCAGCAGTCAATAGACTGCGGGGTAAGTATTGGAAGCTCCAGGCCCGGATGAGATACCAAATCCAGTCTGGAGCGCCACACATTGTTGACCCAGCACTGATTGTTGATACATTCAATGCAGCAATTGCTGGGGGACTGTTCCCTGTTCGATGGAAGAAAACCAAGCTAGCGTTGATCGATAAGAGGGATAAACCACCTGGTCTACCACCCTCTTATCGTCCACTTTGTCTGCTGGACAATGTTGGGGAACTCCTGGAAAGAGTGATAGCCAATTGACTAGAGAGCTATCTGAAGGAAAGAGATATAATTTCTGATAGCCAGTACGGTTTTCAAACTGGACGCTGCACATCAGATGCTGGGGTCCGGCTGAAGAGGATAGCCGAGTCAGCGAGCTATGCGTCAGTTTTGCGCAGCTGTCAATCTCGACCTAAGAAATGCGTCCAATTCGATTCCATGGAAGAGGATATTGGAAGCTCTTGTGGACGCAGGAGTGCTCGCATACCTGCTCAGGATGATCAGAAGCTATCTTAGCTCTCGTGAAATCCAAGCAGAGACGTCTGCTGGCACAGTAAAGCGTCCTGTTACTTGTGGGGTGCCGCAGGAGTCGGTCCTCGGGCCGCTTTGTAGTGCGTCGCATTTAACGGGATATTTAAGATGAAGCTGCCACCAGGGGTTAAGCTTATCTGCTATGGGGATGATATCCTGGTGGTACGCACTGCCGAAACAACTGTACCGGTGGAGAGCAGGATAAACCTGGCTCTAGAGTAAGTGGCGCGTTGAATGGAGTCGTTTGGACTTGAACTTGCAGCTTGTAAGACGGAGGCCATTTTATTCACGACCCTTCAGAAGTTCAGTCCCACTTTTCGCCTGCAAGAGCAAGAAGTGAAGGAAGTACCTGGGGATCCAGTTTGACTCAACGCTGAGCATCAAGCACCATTTCCTGATGGCAGCGGAAAAGGTGGGCCGGGTAGTTGGATACCTAAGACGCCTGATGCGGAACCTGGGAGGGCCGAGAGAAGCAAGAAGAAGAATCATGGTAAATCCTCCTATATGGTGCCTCAATGTGAGCCGACTCAATGAAGATACCTTACAGAAGGAGAAAAATGGTAAGTATCCAACGAAGAGCTGCGTTGAGGTGTGTTAGTGCCTACCGCACTGTCTCGACGGAGGCTCTTTGTATCATAGCACGTTCACCACCAATCGAGCTCCTTGCTGAGGAGAGAGCGGTGGTATTCAAAGCAAAGAAGACAACGACGGCCAACCAAAAAGCTTTACGGGTCAAGCACGAGGTCAGGCGCTCCTTGCATGTAAAGTGGAAAGCAAGAATTGCCCAAAGTGAGCTGGGTACATGGACAACCCGTGTTCTAATACGCGACATTGATGAGTGGATGGACCGACACCATGGTGAGCTGAACTTTCCCCTGGCGCAGGTATTAAGCGGCCATGGCTGCTTCAACAAGTACCTTCACGAGAAGTTGAGGAAAGTCGTGTTCGCACTGTAACCAAGGGTGGGATGATGTACCACAACACACGTTATTTGAGTGTGAGGCGTGAGAGCGGGACAAGCTTAGTCGGTCTCTTCAAGAGATCGGGGTAGATGAAGCGCTTGACCCGAGTAGCCTGGTACCCACTATACTAGGTTAGAAGAAGCCTACACATACTATAATTTACAGGCTCACTCGCTTGTACGAGAGAGTACTCGTATGCCTAGTATAGTGTGACGTTCTACCTGTCACTGAATATCTCTTGACGCCAATAATAAAGAACAATTACGAAAACCGGGCTTTATTACTGGTACCGCAAGTACAACACTTCTAAACACCGTTAAACTGTAACACAATCGCGTTAAAGAACGAGAACACGTTAACTATCGCTTTCAAGATTACAACTGAATCGGTTTATCGGGTTGCTGCCGACTATTTATAGTCTCACCCTTAGTTCCGGAATTCTCGAGATTTCTTCTAGAACGGCAAACAGGTTATGCAAGAGTCCTTACAATCAATCGAGCACGTTCTAGGTTGTTCAAGCGTATTCGGCGAAGTAGTTAAGCGATAAGTACGCTTCCTTGCGGCGTCTGCTATTATTAAAAGTTTAGCGGCATGTGCAAGCTTGGTGCTTGCGCCTTCATAGCAGAACGCCACACTTTCCCCTCCTCAGTTTTGAACGTCCCGTTCAAACGCCGGACTCCATACAGCTAGTCTATTTTGGTGCACCACTTTGAACTTTCTGTCCTGTTGGATGCGATAGATGACATCGTTGATTCTCTTTACGACTGTCCAAGGTCCTTCCCAATTGCACTGTAATTTTGGGTTCTTCCCTTTCTTTCTCTGTGGGTTGTAGAACCACACCCTATTCTGAGGTTCAAACTTGGTTTCATCTGCACAGATGTCATAGCGTGCCTTCTAAATTTTCTCTGACCAGCTCATGTACCTGCTTAAGTCGGTTCTTCAGTTCTTGCGTAAATGGATTGACTTCTTGAGGTGGCTGTGGAGGGGTGCCCAGCTCTAAATCACACGGTAATCGAAGTTCTCTTCCAAAAATGATTTTTGCAGGTGTTTCCTTGGTGCTCTCATGGATTGAAGACCGATAGGCTAGCAGGAACAATGGAAGTAGCTTGTCCCAATTCCGCTGGTCACTATCAATTACTTTGGATAAGAATTGGTCTATTGTTTTGTTGAACCTCTCGACCATACCATCAGATTGTGGGTGGAGTGGTGTTGTACGAGTTTTCCTCAATCCCATCAGCTTAGCCACTTCTCCAAATACCTAGGATTCAAAGTTTCTTCCCTGGTCTGAGTGTAACTCCAGAGGTACTATAAACCTTGAAATCCAGTTTTCCACCAGCGCTGTTGCAACTGTGACGGCTTCGCAATTTGGCAGTGGGTAAGCATCCATCCATTTGCTGAAATAATCTCCTACCACTAGAATATAACGATTACCTTGGTCAGTTTCTGGAAATGGTCCTGAGATATCTGCCGCAATCCGTTCAAAAGGGTATCCCACATTGTAGATTTGCATCTTAGCTCGGCCCCTAGTATTGGGCCCCTTACTGGCATTACATGCTCTGCAACATTGAATCCAATCCTCTACATCACTTCTACAGGCTGGCCAGTAAAACCGTTCCCGAATCTTGGCCAATGTTTTTGTTATTCCAAGATGACTACCAGATGCGTCATCATGAATACTCTTCAAGACATCTGGTACAAGTGCTTCAGGTATCAGTAGTTGGCGCCGGTGTGATCTGCCATCTGTGGTTTCCCAGATCCGATAAACAATTCCATTTTCTACTTGAAGCGAGTCCCATTGTGACCATAAGATCTTTAAATTTACCGACTGTGAGCTGATATCCTGCCAGACTGGTCGTTCCCCTTTCTCCTTCCAGGCTAAGATGACCGAAATATCTTTATCCTGTTGTTGAGCATTTCTCATATCCACATTGGAACCTAGATGTATGGATTTTACTGAGACTTCTTTCTTCGCGTCATTGACTACAGTGCTTAGTTCTTCTTCAACTTTGGTCTGGAGGAGACAATCCTTGGCTTCCAACTCATAAAGTGGTATATCTCCACAGGGACTTCTTAAAAGGTCATACTTCAGATCAATAATCAACCCATACTTTCGCATTAAATCCAGCCCCAGAATACAGTCATCTTCGATATCAGCAAGGATGAATTTTCCAGTTATTACCATTGAGGAAATCTTGATAGATAGCTCAACAGTGCCCTTCGTCCAAGCTTGTTCACCCATGACAGTCCTGAGGCGGTACTTTTCTGTCCAATTAATGATAAGCCTGGGATGTCCTTGACCAATTGTGTCTTGATAACTGAACCAGTAGCAGCGCAGTCCATGCACATATCTATATTGCGTCCAATACTATCATTCCATCCCGATACATAAACGTTCTCACTTGAAGTACGCATTTTGGAAATTCTTATTTCTTGGGCCCTTCTCCTTGGCCCTAGAGTTGGTTGGCCCCTGGCAACTCCAGGTTGAAGTTTTCCATCTTGCAGTGATCTCCACTTAGGGCAACTGAGCTTGATGTGACCCTCTTCATCACAGTGGTAGCATCGACGTTTGTCTCCAGTTGGTCTGATCTTTGTTTGCTTCAAATCTGTGGAACCTCGTCTACGAGACGCCTTTCTTGCAGCTTCTGATTCCAGGGCAAAGGATAATGCTTCTTTCAAGGTTTTGCAACGCGCAATGCGAACTTGACTCTGAACCTCCCAGTCAAATATTCCATCAATGAATGCCTCAAGCGCAGTTTGTTCAATGGCTGACATAGTAGCTTCTGGGTAAGCTTGTTGAGTTAATTTTAGGATTTCACTTGAAAATGCTTGAAGACTTTCTCCATGGTTCTGTCGACGGTATTTCAGTTCTCTTCTTCTGATGGGAGCCAAGTGAGCTTGACCAAAGCGTTGTTCAAGGACCTCAACCAACTTCTGGTAATTCTTCTTATCACCCTCAGCAATGTTGGACAACAGCTGTAGTGCAGCTCCTCTCAAGCTGACAATCAAATTACCAGCCTTGGCTTTGTCATCCTATCCATTGAGTTGAGCTGCAATTTCAAACTGTGATTTGTATAGTTCCCAAGAGATTTCACCATCAAACGTTGGTATCTTGACTTTGGTCTTTAATGACGGTTCTACAACTGGTACATTTCCTTCATTTGACCCAGAACTGAAAAAAGCAACGCCTGGCGGATCCACAACCATGCTTACTGTTGGATTTCCTTCCAGTCTCTGGAGTCGTTCCTCTATAATTTTCCATTGTTGCCCAAATTCCTCGACCTGATGTTGGATTCCCTCAACCTGATGTTGGATTGGTTCGATCTGGCATTTAACCTCCACATTGACAGTCTCCCTTAGCCCATCAAAGATTTCTGTCTTGTTTTGTTCGAGTTTCTGTTCAAGTTTCTGTTCAATTTTCTCCTCCATTGCATTCTTGTTCCGTTCGAGTTTCTCCTCCATTGCGTTCTTGTTCCGTTCAAATTTCTCCTCCATTGCAGTAAACCCAGTCTTCGGATCTTCTGAATTTTTAGCCATTGTATCTGTCAACATTTGCAGCATTGCACTTAAATCTATAGCTGGAGACTGCTTTGTTGGTGTACCAGTCTCAGGGTTTCCAGTAACCTCGTCAACCTCAAATTCAAAATTGGCCACGTCCAAACCTGATTCTTCGAATGATTTTTCCAGACGATCGGCTAATTCATGTTTGGTTCCGCTAACAGAGAGATTACGATTCCGGAGTTCCTCGCGAAGTTGATCCCGAGTAAGTTCATGAAACTTCTTCTTCACCATCTTGAATCACCACAAGCTTCAAACGCACAGAGTAGGCTTACGCAATCCCACTTCTGACACCAGTTGTGACGTTCTACCTGTCACTGAATATCTCTTGACGCCAATAATAAAGAACAATTACGAAAACCGAGCTTTATTACTGGTACCGCAAGTACAACACTTCTAAACACCGTTAAACTGTAACACAATCGCGTTAAAGAACGAGAACACGTTGAATCGGTTTATCGGGTTGCTGCCGACTATTTATAGTCTCACCCTTAATTCCGGAATTCTCGAGATTTCTTCTAGAACGGCAAACAGGTTATGCAAGAGTCCTTACAATCAATCGAGCACGTTCTAGGTTGTTCAAGCGTATTCGGCGAAGTAGTTAAGCGATAAGTACGCTTCCTTGCGGCGTCTGCTATTATTAAAAGTTTAGCGGCATGTGCAAGCTTGGTGCTTGCGCCTTCACAGCAGAATGCCACAATAGTAAAAGTAGGGCAGGCCCAATATAGCCTAGTATAACCTAGTCTGTCTGAGTTTACTGTTCACTAGGCCTAGTACACTAGAGTAGGGAAGATCGGAATTTTTCAATGCTCTAAAGTGAGTCAAGGTTACTGCTGACGTCATCAAGTGTGTTGCTAATATAATGTTTGTAAGGCCTGGGAAGGTCGACATTTTTCCAACTCCCTTAAGTAGAATGCGTAGAATATTCTAGGGTAGCACAATTTAAGTCCGTCCATATCTTTAGCTCCCTATATCGATTCTTGGGGCGGGAGTGCGTGGATTTGTTTGTGCTACATTCATACTGGATTGTGCCGTACAGTTTTTCGTTTGTGCTGATCTCTTCCCCCTCCACCTAACCCGTGACTTCATCAACCTTGTGACGTCATCGTCATGAACCTCACTCGCGCTCGCGGACGAAAAAATTCTCCGCTAAAAAATGCGCGGAGAAAAAAGAAGAGAAAATATGGAGGACTTGACCCATTAAAGAGGGGAAGACGCCAGGCTGAGAAAGTTTCATGACCTTGACCTATATTAAGGACTTGGAAAAAAGTTTGACCTTGAAACTCAACCTGAATATAGGAGGAGAGAAGAGGGGATCTATTTTGTACCTCTCATTTCAGAATTAGCGTCCATCACAATTGTTCGGTCAAACACTAATGGACCACAAATGACTACAATTGCAACCATTAAACACAAAAAATAATGTTCAACAATGAGGATGATAAAAGGAGCTGGAGTCAGATGTAATGTGAACAAACGATCCACTCATAATGTAGTACAAACATGAAAGTACGCTTTCATTGGAGTATCGATGTATACACCCTAATTAAGGTTATTTCAACAACAAGCTGAGTCAGTGGACAAGGTCCGAAAACTCAGAATCAGTCGCAAATTGATTGTGCTCATCCTCTTCGCGCTATCATTACAGCCTTGGGGGTGATTTCACGTCAATTCGACATCGTTCTTACGTGATGCAAAAAGCAGACACCTCATGAGGATGAGCTGAAAAGAATGTCGGATGCAAGCGATCATTCTCTACCATGTGTACCGACCATAGCGAGATATGCCAGCGATTGAAGACCATGATACAGTACATTATCTGGATACCTTCATGTCTTTTATTTAACAAGTACGAGAAAGGACGTGAAATTTCCGGAAAATATCTGCTCTCGACTCATTAAAAAAATATTTATGAGTGAAAAGGCCTTTTTTCTTCTCTTTTTCCCCGAAACACTCCAACTCATTCATCCTTCTCTCCTCTTGTGGTCACGTTTCTAGAAGAGATCCTGTATTTTCTTCGGAGGTAATTTAGAGTTCGCCAATGAAAGTATTCACCTGTGGACAGAATAAATGAGAAATTTACAAGCGAAAGTAGGTTACATAGGGTTGACAGGAAAAGGACAAACACGTGACTCAAACGTAAACTATACGCTCGGAAAAATCTCTCCATGTGGACGCAGTGAACATTTTCGAGTCACCTGCACACGAAAGGTAAATGCTTGGCATCTGTCGTTTCTACATCGTCAATCTTGGTTGAAAAGAGTACAAACACAGTTTTAACGAGGAGATCCATTTGATTTCTGTATAATTCGTATTTTTGTACTTGAGGCGATCATTTACCGACGCATTCTAGCTGAGGACGCGAAACACCAAGAGTAGTACTCGCAAGCAACCGAATTCTCACTGACAAAAAAGGTGTACTGTATTTGTACACCTTTGAACCACTCCAGGTCATTTACATTCACTCTACGGTAGACAAACATACGAAGTATTGCGCTCACAAATTATGCAAATGAACAGTTTACACTGAGATAGAATTAAACACGAGATGTGGGTAAGGAAATAATTTGCAACTTTACTTTCAAGGGTGGTATAGTAGTCTAAAGAAAATATTGATAAACATTTGTGAAGTTGGTTGAAGTAGGAAATATATTTTTAGCTGATCCCCCGGCTTACTTTAAACAATATTTTGAGGTCACAGCCTTATATTTGCTGAAAGAAACGTCATCGTGTTCTCTGTTGTACTTGATTAGATAAATTTGTACGAATCCAGGATTACATTTTATAATTTATTAATTATAGTTCGAGAGAATTAAAAAGCTTTCTCAGTTACGCTAACGTAAAAGTTTTTTGTTTTCTCCCCCGGTTCGATTTCGGCAAATCTTTTTTCTTGGAACCCATTATTATTCAAGTAGCTTATACGTAGTTTTCATTAAGAAAATTTCGAATCAAACTTTTCGTTTTTGCTGTTCACACTATATACACACACAAGGGATTAAAATACTCGTATTAAAAATACCTACACCAATCGCAGATTTGTTTCTCAAACTTTCGAAAAAGTTCAACGACTTGCAGAGCGTCAGAAACTACACGTGGAAGAGAGTTTGGAGATCTACTCGTTACAAAACTTTAATCGACAAGTTTTATCCTTATAATTCACGCTTCCCTCTTTCGTGCCCCTCTCCTGTCACACTATCTCAACAAATTTCTACTTTTCCCGAGGTGAATAGCGATCTTTATTGCTTCTTAATAAACAACAGATGAAACGCGTCTGTTTCCCGCAAAGACAATGATGTCGCCCTTTATAGTGTTGAGCTAATAAAAGGTGAAAAAGTTATTCTGTCGCTAATATTAGCGGTGCAATACTCATACGTGATTACCGATGAAGATATCGCTTTTACGATCATAATAAAACAAGCGGAGCACTTTTCGAAGCACTCTGCGAATACGAAATTATTTCATCTTTCAGACACAGGCTCACTCTAAATCCATTTCGCTTTATAAAGAAGGCATTTTTTCGCCGCGTTTGCGCGGACTCCTAATTTCTTCGTTTCATTTTTCTCGACAACGTAGGTGTCACAGCGGGGAGGAGAGAGTGAATTTGGCGGGAAAAGAGTGTTTTTTGCGTCAATTGTCAAGCTACTTTTGTTCCAACGTAGTCTGTCCGGAATACGTAAACAACGTGATAAAAGCTTTTATCTGAGCAGAATTTCGGTGTGAGTATCTCTCGGCAGCAGGATCCATTTTTGAGTTGCGAAATTATACAAATTCCATTCTCGAAAACCACTCTAGTCTGTAATGACATAAATATAGAATGTTTAGATTTTAATTCGGAGCTTTTTTTACAACCGTGGTTTTTAGGAAACAAGTTCTGATCGTAATTTCCCATTCGGGTCCTCTCTTTTTGTTCGCGTAGACACATCAAATGGGTATTGATACCTTATAGTGAAACAGAGAAGTGAATTATTTGCTGGACTAATCTCAAGTTCTGATCCAGACTGAATCAGATTCCAAGTAAACGGTTGTAATAATAAGATAACTTGATAAGAGTAAAGAAACAAATACAAAGACCGCAATAAATTACACAAACTGAGCGCTTTCGGCTAAACAGCCATTCTCGAGGTATAGAAAGCGACTGAACCCAACACCAACAAGAACAAGTAACATCGAAGAGGTCATGACTGAACCAGCGTCGAGTCATCATTCTCATAGACTTGCGTTCATGTCTCATTTGTAAAAACCGTCCGTCCTCCATGATGGAGTAGGTGCGGGTTGCGTGTACATTTTAATTTTGTTTCCTCCAATACCGGAATCGACCCTTTCAAGTATAACTTCGGTTCTAACGACGACATACTCGACGGTTAAAACGTACGGAAGCCACAGAAATGAAAATACACCGGAGCGCTTTCGATTAAAAAACCATTGTCAACGGGGACGTGAAAGCAACTGAACCAACTCCGGCCGATAACAAGAACTACCGAGGAGAACATGACTGAACTAGCGAGTCATCACAATGTGAATCATACTCGTAAACTAATTCAATCAAACCCTCATCAGGTATGTACCTGTTGAGCACATTTAGGTTATCGTTATTCAGATGGCGAATAATTTCGATGTGTTGTAGCGCGGTACGTTCGAAAGCCGATGACTCTCTATGGAGGAGGGACTCAGATCCCTCTATGAAACCATGGCCAGTGGTAATAAGGTCCGCAAATGCCGAATCACCCAATTTCTTCTTTTCCCACGCCTTCCTATGCTCATCTATTCTAATTTTGAGCTGACGTTCAGTCTCGCCTATGTAGATTCCATTACAATCATTACACTCAATTTTGTAAACCCCGCTTCTTTCGACCAGTGAGATGGGGTCCTTTAACTCAACGAACAAGCTTTTTACAGTGTTAAGATTGTAAAACACTGGCCGAAACCCAAATGGGCGGAGGACACGACCTAATTGGGAAGAAAATTTCCCCAAAAACGGAAGCCTAATCCAACGTTTCCTACTATCTGACGCTGGATTACGGGGGAGGGAGGTAGTGGAATCAAGGCATTTCCGAGTCAATTTCCTATGGACCATCAAGTCAATATCCAAGCTGATCTCTTTCACTCTGGCCAAGTGCTTTATAGTCAAAAGCTCCTGTTGAAAAGCGAGCTAAACTAATGGAATACTCGTCAACCGGTGGATATAACTATTAAAACCGGCATATTTGTGAGCAACCGGGCAGAAAGATCTGCCGTGGACAGTAATATCGGTCGAGGTATCTTTTCTATAAAGGCGAATTCGTGGGCACCTTCTCTATTAGAGATAGTAAGGTCCAAAAAATTTATAGATGAACCGCCTACTTCTAACGTAAATTTGATGGGTGGATATAAACTGTTAAGATACCTGAGAAACTCCAAAAGGAGATCCCGTTGACCGGTCCACAAACACAACACATCGTCGGCGTACCTGTGCCAATAATATATATGACCCAAAAACCCTTGACCAGAGGAAAAGAGATCAAGCTCAAATTTAGACATGAAAACCTCCGAAATGAGGGAACCCAGAGGAGAGCCAATAGGGATACCTACCTCCTCAGGAAATTCGAAAAATTTTCCTTCAAATTTGCAAAAGTTGGGAGACCAACAAATATTGAGTAAGTTAAAAAATTCTGCCAACTCTTCGTGACAGATATTAGATTGGATCAAAAGGTCTCACATATGTTGCATGGCAGTAGCTCTAGGGATACTCGGAAATAAGCCGACGACGTCAAAGGAGCATAGGGTTGAATCAGGCGGAAGAATGGCATCCTTAAGCTTATTAGCCAAAGAGACCGAATTCTTCACAGAGTAGGATGACTCAAATTCCACTCTGGATTTGAACCAACGGTCCAAAAATTTCGCCAAAAAGTACGTGGGGAAGACACAAAAGAAACGACCGGCCGCATCGGGGTGTCCCTCTTATGAACCTTAGGTAGCCCGTACAATAGGGGCGGCACTGGATTGGGCTCAAGAAGCATTCTTTCAAGCTTAGGGGTCTTAATAATGAATTCACTCGTGTTTATAACACGTCTAACTTCTTTGACGTGATTTGGAAAATTGAAATCCACATTTTCCTTGGCGCCACACTGGTCGAGAACGTCATAGACCTTGGAGACGTAAGAGGACTTATCCATAACGACAATGGCATTCCCTTTATCAGCGTTAGTTATGGTTAAGCCCTCCTCCCTGACCTTCCTCTTGATCCTAATGATTGTAATGGAATCTATATAGGCGAGACTGGACGTCAGCTCAAAATTAGAATAGATGAGCATAGGAAGGCGTGGGAAAAGAAGAAATTGGGTGATTCGGCATTTGCGGACCATCTTATTACCACTGGCCATGGTTTCATAGAGGGATCTGAGTCCCTCCTCCATAGAGAGTCATCGGCTTTCAAACGTACCGCGCTAGAACACATCGAAATTATTCGCCATCTGAATAACGATAACCTAAATGTGCTCAACAGGTACATACCTGATGAGGGTTTGATTGAATTAGTTTATGAGTATGATTCACATTGTGATGACTCGCTAGTTCAGTCATGTCCTCCTCGGTAGTTCTTGTTGTCGGCCGGAGTTGGTTCAGTTGCTTTCACGTCCCCGTTGACAATGGTTTTTTAATCGAAAGCGCTCCGGTGTATTTTCATTTCTGTGGCGTTATTCAAATTACTCCGTACGTTTTAACCGTCGAGTATGTCGTCGTTAGATGTTTCTGGTCATATTTTAGAGAACCGAATCAATTGTATAACTTTGGTCCTACGCGAACCCCCTCTTCTACACGGAAACTGTCAAGCTGCAGTGCTCCCCTGGCACACACAAAAACATAAGAATACACACAACAACACCACCACCACCACCACCACATAACACAATATAATAGATCGCTGTTGGAATTTCTTCATCTTCTTCTCTCTTCAGGGATGATCTTAGTCCTCTTCTTCCTGCAAATCTGGATGTTGATGGTACACAGGTGTCGAGTAGCCATGGCGTGGTTCTGCATTTGCCTATTCCATTCCTGGTCCATCTTCCTCTTCATGACGATGTCCACAAATGCAGACACCTGGTTCCATGCTTCTTTGGAACAGTACAACACCCATAGCAAAATTGCTGCAATCTGTATCAAGAATAAACCTTTTAGTTGGATCTGGATAGGCTAGTACTGGCGTGGAGCACATTCTCTTCTTGAGTTCATTACAGGCCTCTTGACATTCACTGGTCCATTTGAATGGATGTTCTTTTTCAGTTAAACGGTTCAATGGTTTCACAATGTTTGCAAAATTCTTTACAAATCTTCTGTAGTATGAACATAGACTTGGAAAACTTTTCACTTCAGTACGATCCTTTGGTGTTGGCCATTGAGTTATTGCTTCTACTTTCCTTGGGTCAGTCTTCAAACCGTCAGCTGAAACGATATGGCCCAAGTATCTGACTTCTTTCTTGAATAATAAGCACTTCTTTAAGGAAAGTTTGAGACCTGCTTCTTGTAATTTTTGAAAAACAATCCTCAGGTGTTCTATGTGCTCTTTAGGTGTCTTCCTGAAGACAATCACGTCGTCCATGTAGACTAAACAAATTTTTCCAATGACGTCTCTTAAGACCTTTTCCACAAGGCGTTCAAACGTGGCTGGTGCGTTACATAAACCGAATTGCATGACATTAAATTGCCATAATCCTCCAGTGGTACAAAACGCGGTCTTCTCCTTATCATCTGAATGCATCTCCACTTGCCAGAAACCACTCTTCATATCGATTACCGAAAACCATTCTGCTTCTCTTAGGATGTCAAACAGATCATCCATTCTTGGCAGGAGATCGCTATCTTTGACAGTAACATCATTAAGCTTCCGGAAGTCAACGCAGAATCTTAAAGTTCCATCTTTCTTTGGTGCTAGTGTTACTGGCGAAGCCCATGGACTAGAGGAAGGTTCTATAACTCCTGGTATGAGCATCTCTTCCAGTTGACGTTTCATCTCTGCTTCCTTGGCAAACGGCATTCTTCTGGGCCACTGCCTGATTGGAACCGCGTCACCAGTGTTTATGCGATGTTGAACTATAGAAGTCCTCCCTAGGTCATTTTCATCTTTAGCAAAAATGCTCTGGTAATCTTTCAAAAATTTATTGAAACTTGACATAGTTTCACAATCTAAATCTTTCTTCACTTCATTGACTATAGTGCTTAGTTCTTCTTCAACTTTGGTCTGGAGGAGACGACCCTTGGCTTCCAACTCATAAAGCGGCATATCTCCACAGGGACCTCTTAAAACGTCATGCTTCAGATCAATAATCAACCCAATCGGTGGACGTGTTTACATAAGAATTAACCAAATCGATAAACAAAATACTGAAAATATATTTTTGGTGTATCTACATTCCCATTTCATCCCACGGAGGAGTGCGTATTTCTCAGCTCGAACATTGACTATTGATTTCTCGCGGTCTATTGCGGTAGCAGTCATCATTCACCCCAGAAATTCATTAAATATTGATTTTTTGGGAATGTTCCACCTCACCGAGGACTATGGTACTAATGTATGTTGTAGTAGAGGGTACGGCGCTTCAAATGAATGATTTTCCCCAGGTGCCTCCCCGCGATTTTTGACATGTTCCATGTCTTTTCTCTCGCCGGACCCCGATTTTGAAACTTGCGAGTACACTCCCCCCCCCCCCCCCGTCAAGAGAAATCTCTACCCCGTGGGTGATTCAGAAATTCGCGAGTACACCCCGCGTAATAATAATAAATAATTAATTAATTAATAATTAAATAATTAAATAATTAAATAATTAAATAATTAATTAAATAATTAAATAATTAAATAATTAAATAATTAAATAATTACTAGCAAGATGGCGCACCTACGGCTCCCTTTCACGTTGCCACGTATTTTTATTTTTAGATATTTCTCCTTTTTCGGATATTCAAAGATATTATATATTTTTTTCACTTAATCTTATGCATTTTTTGATATTTGTGTCATCTAAATTTTCAAATATATTTTCATATTGCCCATCACTTTTAGCAAAACAGAAGTAAGAAATTGTCAATAAATTATTGGTGAAGAAAATTTCTATAGAAAACATATGAACAGGAATAATTTTTAATAACCTCGGTAAATTATCTAGATACAAGTCCGGCGCGCCTACGGCGCGCCTCTTGGTTTTTTGTTTTTTCATTTTTATCTTATTCGAGAGCGCTATATAAACAGGAATAATTTTTAAAAATCTCGATAAATTATCTAGATATTTCTACTTTGGATACTGAAAAAAAAAAAGTAGAAATTCTCCAGACAACTTTTTTTTGGACCTGTATTCAAAATTTTTATGCAAACACAAAGTTCTCATGGCTACTTTTAATTCTGTTATTTAGGGTTTTGGGTAAAGTAGATACATGAAACAAAGGGAGTAACTCTGGGGTTTAAGATTATTTGGAATTTCTTAGTTAGGTACACTATTTTCTTTGTATCTTTTCATCTCATAGTTCAATTCAATCTGCTTAGTTTTCTTTTCAAGCTTTTGTTCTTTCTTAATTTCATTCAATTTTGCACTCTTTCATTCTTTACTTGTTCTTCCATACAACCTTTTTTTTTTTTTTCTTTCTTTATTGTTTCCTGAGTCTTCCAAATAGTTCTCTGCCTCAGTATCACACTCTTCCAGTTTTCCCTCTCTTCCTATTCTTCTTTTTCAGTCTTCTGCATCCATCTCCTCCAATTATCCATATGGTGATAATTGATTCTACGTGTCATCCTCTAATCTACAAATTAATGGAAGAAAAACGTTTCGATTGTAAGATTAGTTCATTCATTTCCCTTTTTCTCTTTCACTTTTTTTCTACATAAGATTTTTTTTGAAATCTTATGTGTATTATATGTTGACAGTATAATTTGTTACTACAGTCGTTCCAATTTTCAGCGATGATTATTTCTTTGACCTCACTTTTTTACATGCAAATAATGTAACTCCTCCTATTTTCGAGTTGATTTAGTTGAGACTTTGAAAATCCCTTCCTTCATTTACCTTAATTAGAAAAAAATTTCTCAAGGCCCTCAATTTATTCCTTCGAGTCCACCCACCTCCAACTAACAGTTATTCTTGACATCGAGTCCTGATTTTTGTAATTCACTATTCTCTAGGGATTCTTCTGTTAAATCCTGATGATGTTAAGAGCATCTCCAGTTTTTTATGATGTCAACTACCTAACCTAAATCGAGGTTCAATAGGAAACCCATTCCATAGGGGGAGGGATTTTTGAAAATTTTGGTGTCTCGCCATCATTTACCTAGAACAATGGTTGATATTTTTCCAAGTCCTTTTCCTGTCATACACAACGTATCTTGGAAGTTGAAATTCCTCCATGTTCCTCTCTTAAAAAATATAGCTTGGAAGTTGAAAGTTTTTAAAGTTATCCACTTGTCATAATTGCATAGGTCGATGTACAAAATGCGTTTTCAATTTCAACTCCTCTGATGGTTCAATTTTTTCCAAGTTCCTCTCCTGTCATATATAGCTCAATTCCCAATATTAAAAATCTTTTCAAATCTGACTCCTTTGATATTGAAAATTTTTCCTATCCCTTATCTATCATAATAGAGCTCAAATGTCTCAATTTTTCCGAGTCCCTCCTGCTATAGTTGGCTTAATTTTCAAAATTTTATCAAATCTAATTCCTCTTTTTGGAACCCCTCCAATTTTGAATTCAATTCTCAATATCAAAACCAATCCGTCCTATAGAAGAGGATGTGGGAATTCCTTATTCAAACATGTGATTGTTTTCTATTACAGCCTTCAATTGAACTTCTTTTGGTTGAATCCTAGAAATCTGATCGGAAGCTTCATTACAATCCTTACTATCTTATTATACAGATAATCTGAGAATCTATCACCTTTTTTCCTGTCCTACTCTTCAAAATCAACATACTTCCTACAAAGTATTTTCTCAATTATCCTCTGACCTGTGTAATCATTTCCAACACAATTTCCAACTCTCGCAACTTAGTCAGTTCCATTTTCCAAATATTTCAGTTCCTTTTCTTCTTCTACTTCTTACAATGGAAGTGATTTTTGATTCAAAAAGTTGATATTGATAAGGGATCATCATATTTTGGTGACTATTATTTTCTATTTTGCCTATTAGCTCTCCTTCATTAGGACATTTCGACGTCATTAGAACTTTTTGCCAAATTGATTATCCTTCAATTTGCGAAGTGCTAAATTGTATCGGATAAAATGAGGTATGAAGTGCAAAGAGAAGATCGTTACCGTTATAATATTAGGCTTTAGCTATTTTTTAGCCTAATTGTATCGGGTAAATTAGGTATGTGATGGATTTCGTCTGAAGCCTTCCTCTAGGGAACTGAGGTATGTTTTATGCGCTACTTTTATTCCATTCTTCAGGGTTTTCCGAAACTCTTTATACTTGTTGATATTATTTATGGTAATATTCTTTTTCAACTTTCGTTGTGCCTTTTTCTTAGAATCGTACCCCCTACTTTTCCTGAATACGTCCCTCTCAATTTCTCACATGATGTGTCTATAGTTGGAATTCTGATTAGGTTCAAGCTCACACTTTTCTACGCTCATCTGTACAAAACGTATCTGTTATTTGATTCTCAGTTCACATCGGTTGCGCTCAATATGATCAAACTGATTGCGCGCCTAAAAACTGCACCCTTTCACCCAAAATTAAGGACCCCACCTTGTAACTACGTACTTACGACCATAAAAACTTTCATTATTTCTTAATCCTAGCTTAATTCTTGTATCACTCACATAAAAAAAACAACTTTGCAACAAACTTGAATCATTAAAAGTTAACCTATCCTCAGTCTTCATCGAACAGAAATTCCCACCATAAAGAAATTATTTTCACTCGATATAGAATTGGTCGCTCTCAACTTGAATATTCTCATCTCCTCCTGGGTTTCCATGCTCTACCTTCATATAAATCTTATTATGCAGATAATCTGACGATTTATCATATTTTTTCCTTTCCTACTCTCCAAAATCAATGTACTTCCCACAATATAATCTCAGTCTCATCCTCTGTCCCATGTAATCATTCCCAAAACGGTTTCCAACTCCCGCAACTACCTATGGTACTCAATTACTCCAACTTATACATATCCATTTTCTTTCTCCTGCCTTAAAATTTGAGTACCACCATCTGACTCGATTGCTACCTCTTCTTCCAATCATCTTCCCTATCCTCACGTTCTTTTCGTTTGTTTCTCACTCCACTCCAGTTATTCTTATTCTCCAATACCCTTTGTATGCTCCGTTGATCACTTTTCTTGTTTTCATTCGAAATTTATTTGAGGATCAGTGTGTCAAGAACGTGTATTTAAGTAGTGTATACCTTGATAAAGAAAAAAAAAAAAAAAAACTATCAATTAACTCGAGAACTATCAAGTAAAATTGAACTTCAAATAAGTATGCTCCTACTTTTTCATGATTATATTATACTCTTCCAATAATGGTAATTGACGTTCAAAATTTATTTGAGGATCAGTGTGTCAGGAACGTGTAAAATAAATCCAGTACCCTTTGGATACTCCGTTGATCACTTTTCTTCTTTTTATTCAAAATTTATTTGAGAATCAGTGTGTCAAGGTATTCTGGTAGTGTCAATAACTCCAGAACTATCAAGTAGAATAGAACTTTAACGATAAATAATTATAATCTTGTCACACGTCGGATGCGATAACAGGAAAATGGAGAACTTTTACACGCACGTTTGTGATAATGAATCGTTGCACTTAAATAACCAATAATTAATTTTCTATTTTCTATTTTGCCTGTTAACCTTCAGTCGCTGTGACGTCATTAGAATTTCACGAATATTTTTTCTTATAATTTGCTAGGCAATTCATATATATAGTAATAGAATACACGCGTTAGCTATTTTTTAGCTAAATTGTATCGGGAAAATCAGGAATGAGAGGCAAAGGGTCATTTAGCTTTTTAGTATATTAGATACACGTAATATTCGGTTTTAGCTATTTTTTAAGCTAAATTGTATCGGACAGTTCAGGAAGGAGTGAAAGGTGGAGGTTGTATTTTAACAGGGAACCTGTTTTATGGGGGGCTATTTGAGAAATCTGCCGTGCGCCGTCCGCCGTCCGCCGTCCAGCGAAAAACTTAGAAAAATTTCGACTCTCGAGCTATATATGATAGGAGAGGGACTTAGAAAAAATTTCGACTCTCGCGCTATAGATGATAGAAGGGGGGACTTAGAAAAAATTCGACTCTCGCGCCATATGTGATAGGAGAGGGACTTAGAAAAATTTCGACTGTCGAGCTATATATGATAGGAGGGGGACTTAGAGAAATTTCGACTCTCGAGCTATATATGATAGGAGGGGGAATTGGAAAAATTTCGACTCTCGAGCCATATATGATAGGAGAGGGACTTGAAAAAAATTTCAACTCTCGAGCTATAGATGATGAGAGGGGGGGAATTGGAAAAAATTCGACTCTCGCAGATCAACTAATACAAATATAGCTCGAGAGTCGAAATTTTTCCAAACCCCCCTCCTATCATATATAGCTCAAGAGTAGAAATTTTAACGAGGAACCTGATTTATCCAACTATATTATATTACACTAGGCCTTCTTTTTACTACCTTCCTCCAAATCTAGGCTTCCTTGAATTTCAATACCAAATCTCATTCGAATCATAAAACAGGTTCCCTGCGTTCTTCGTTTAACTTCGTTAAGGAAGCCGTCATTTTTATTAATATAGATTTAATTAAATAATTAAATAATTAATATAATTAATAATTAGAAAATTTTCTAAGTCCCTCTTCCTATCATATATGGCTGGATAGTCGAAATTTTTCCAAGTCCCCTAGACTTGAATTGTCTCATACCATTCCAATACAACAGCGAGATCGCTCGTTCGCTCCACGAAAGTTGATACCTCAAAATATAGAACACCCACAATTACCTCAAAATATTTCTCATACAAGACGTATACGACGCCAAGATAGGTAAAGGGGTAAACAAATAATATCTCACGAACACTTGACCTAGTACAAGAATTAATAATAAATAAATAAATAAATAAATAAATAATATTAAATAATTAAATAATTAAATTATTAAATTATTAAATTATTAAATAATTGAATAATTAAATAATTAAATAAATAGAGGCTGGATAGTCGAAATTTTTCCAAGTCCCCTAGACTTGAATTGTCACATACCATTCCAATACAACAGCGAGACAGGGGGCGAACGAGCGGAGCGAGTTCGCGCTACCTCGTATTTCTCATAGAAGACTTATACGACGCCAAGATAGGTAAAGGGGTAAACAAATAATATCTCACGAACACTTGACCTAGTAGAAGCCTAGACTGAAATATTTCAAGATGACTGACAAAATATAAAAGACATGGAACATGATTTTCATTTATTTGGCTATGCCAGGAAATTTTTTTTATATTCGAGTTTGAAGTTTTGTTATTGCTAGAAACTAGGGAAAATATGAATGATTTTTTTTTGAAAAAAATACCATCGATGAACGTTTACATATACTAAAATGTCCCCAAGTTACATTGCTATGCGTTCATTATTGCCTGAGATACAGCCATTTGGATTTTAGGCCTAAAAATGACTCTACAGCCCATTTGGGTGAGCGGGTGGGTCCAATTTTTTGGGTTTCGAGTTTTCTCATAGGGGACAACATTTTGACGGACATTTGAAATATTTTTCGACCAAGGCCATTTCCCTCCCTTACCCGGCTATTGCCTTTCAACCTCCGAGCTAAATATGATAGGGGGGAGGGGAACTCGGAAAAATTTGGACTCTCGAGCTATATTATGATACAAATAGAATGGTCTTCCAAGCTATATAAGATGGGAGTTGAAATTTTTACAATTTTTCTGTTGGATGGCGCACGGCGAACGACGCACGCCATGTTTCTCAAAAAACTCTCCATGAAACAGGTTCTCTGTTAAAATTTTGACTCTCGAGCTATATATGATAAGAGGAGGACTCAGAAAAACGACGACTTCCTTGAAATTGCAGCACATTCAAGTTGTCACGTCGTCATTTTCGGGACTTAGAAAAACTTCAGGCTCTAAGCTTTATATGATAGAAGGGGGACTTGAAAAAATTCTTGGGACAGCCATTGCAGTCCTGAAATGGCAACTAATTTTTTTTTACACCTTGTCGAGAATTTACCGTGTTTTTCTCTTTACAAATGATACTTAAAAACGAGTAAATAAAAAGAAGACTTATTTTCTAAATAATTAATCGTTCTTATTCCAAGACAGAACTTCAAGTCATGTGTAATCTCTGAACGTGATAAGTGCAAACGGGGAAGACTTTTGAAAATTGTTTTCAGTCTTCATCACAATATATGAAGATCGTAGAAATAAGCATGTTTAGGTCTTGTTAGACATTAATTAATAAAGCGATGTAAGTGGAAAAATGAATGTAAACTCTTAGTGTGTTGTAGGAAAACGCTCGTAAAACGTACGCTTAACCTTCGTTATGAATTTCACTTTAAGAAGAAAATACTCGTATTTAGTGAAGATGAAGCCGACTAGAGCGAGCATTCGCGCGCGCATTTTCGCAGATAACGAAGGTTCGAGCTTGGAAAAAAGTTCAACATTACATCAACTTTACCGTAGTCGTCTGGCACCGGACGAGCAGCGGGTCGGCGTGCTACAATAAGATAATTTAACCGAGCAGCGTGTAATTCAAATCCGGCTTACCAGAAGAGACCTTTTCCGTTGACGCGTCCAGGGAATTGGAAAACAAGCGAGACAAAAATTAAAATGTTTTTGCATTCGCCAACAGGACACGTTCGTGAGGTGAGCGCCGTGCGAGTAAATAGCATAAACCTAATTCCTGAGGTCACGTTTGTACTTATTTAAAAAGAGTTAAGAAAAGAGGAAAAAAAAAAAAAAAGAGGAAAATAAACATTCTCTTCTCAAGCGCGAGCGAGTTCGGGATTCCGCTCACCGTCGATCTTAACTTGGCCGTACTGATTCACTTATATTAAGTAATGAATGTTTGTTCTGTGTGACAAAATGAAAGCCCAGACAAATAGCGGGATGGTTGCGAAGATTTCGCTGTTTTGTTTATTTAGTGGTGGTGGCGGCGTCTTCATCGCCGTTGGCGGCAAAAAGTAAACTTATTCACAGGAAAAAGTTTCCGAAGAAGAGAGTAGAGCAAAGGAAGAAATATGTATCGAAACGTACGTCTTTTAATTGCCTTTTCTTTCACGTAAGAAACGTATCTTAAGCGATGAAATCGTACATCTCTTGCGGCAATTAAATTTCTAGAACCTACATTCGAACGATACGTAAAACATCCTCTTATAATTAATAGAGCTAACGATCGGTGAAATAACGCAAAATTTCGGTACCTATACGTCGTTGTGAAATTTTACAGAGTAGCGCTCGGCTCGTGCGAACGCCTCCGCTGGATAAGACGTTGAACTGCAACCACGTATGCTCCATGAGCCGCCAAAGTTCATAGCTACCGGCGTAAACGTTCAACTTTTGTAACTATGGAACTATGCCACTACTGAAGTTAGTTCGTCGCGAGAATTTTTATATATTATTTAAAAATCGTACCCTCTTAAACTCGGAAAAGGAAACTCAGTTGGGTACGTTAATGCGTGTTTAAAGTAAATGGTGCACGGTGGACGCCCTCCTTTACAACTACGCCGTCCGATCCGTATGACACCGCAAATGCCAATTTTGGCTGAATTGCCTTCCATTTTTACGCTATAAAAAGATCTACTTAGCAGATACATATATATACTCGCTAACCGAACTAATTTTCGTCGGAAGCAACGAGAGAGAGAGACGTTTACGGATCGCCGTAATGCGTTATACTCAATTAGCGAAAATGATCTTTCCTACCCTTAGATTATATTTTTAAACCTATACTTAAAGGTTATCTGCGGAGTTCTATTTTTGCAAAAATAAAATGTGGAGATAATATTTATCGCCACCCGTTACTCATTCGCAGGTCGAGAACCAGACTGTATAGTCATTATATCGCTTTTGACTTTAAAATGGATGGCGATTCACGCTGTTAGGGGACGATAAATTTAAGAGAATTGTTATAAATATTTTCAAGTATAGAGGAGGTCAAAAAACTCGGAGAGTACTTGTCAAACTTGAGACGTACAGAAGACGCTAACGTCGTCAAAAAATTTACATTTTCTTGCAAAGACAAATTCTTTACACAATGGTAGTTTCATTAAGCAGGTCCATGTAGCCAAGTGAACTGGTGTGAGAACTTCGGAGAGCCAGATAAGCCTTTTGACAAGGCAACGTTCAACTGAGGTAGCACCAAACTGAATCGACTCATCAAAAAGCACAAAGAAGAATAGAAGATGGACTCGCGAACTATCTGGAGAACTGGGGTCATTCGCTGTGGAAAGATACTAAGCACATGCCGAAATAAAACATATGGATACCTGAGTGAGGAGCGACGCGGATAAAGCCTTAATTGTTTGCTCAGTACTTCAGCGACATATTCTAGCCAGACGGCAGTCACACAGAAAGGGAAAGACTTAGCCGAACAGGATGTTCAGTTGGCCACGTCCTTGGAGGCGGAAAAAGTAGTTGATGAGCTCGATCCGTAAACGACGGAATAGTTTTCCCTCTCTTTCAATTTCTGGTTGATTTAAGATCGTAATTAATTTTGTACCACGAGTTGACTCAATTTCGACGTCGACAATAATCAACAGAAGGAAATGTGCTTCGCGATCAACATTGGGCAGACATCAGTCATCAAAGACCTTGAACTTATTGAGGAACTCGAAAAATTTCGCCCCTCTGGTCCTTTTTAGTAAAAAACTTGAGGAAAGATGGAGCTTTGAACCTCCATGGAGGAGAAAAAATTTCAATATACCAATAAGTTGGACTATGAGTCATTGAGAAGGGTGGAGTGCAGGGCTGAGAACCCTAATTTTCTTTTGTAACGGTTCCAGTTATAAAGGTTCTTGAATTGAATTCTGGGACCCGGTTCCTTTTGGTTCCGGTTCCAGAACCCGATAGTGAGATCCGGTTCCTTTTGGTTCCGGTTTCAGAACCCAATACTGAGATCCGGTTCTTTTTGGTTCTGGTTCCAGAACCCAATTGTGAGATCTGATTCCTCTCAGTTCCGGTTCCAGAACCCGATAGTGAGATCCGGTTCCTTTTGGTTCCGGTTTCAGAACCCAACATTGAGATCCGGTTCTTTTTGGTTCTGGTTCCAGAACTTAATAGTGAGATCTTATTTCTCTCAGTTCCGGTTCCAGAACCAGAACCCGATAGTGAGATCCGGTTCCTTTTGGTTCCGGTTTCAGAACCCGATAGTGAGATCTGATTCCTCTCAGTTCCGATTCCAGAACCCGATAGTAAGATCCGGTTCCTTTTGGTTCCGGTTCCAGAACCCAATAGTGAGATCCGGTTCCTTCTGGTTCCGGTTCCAAAACCTGATGATGAGATCCGGTTCTTCTCGGTTTCAGTTCCAGAACCCAATAGCGAGATCCGGTTTCTTTCGGTTCTGGTTTCCCAACCCTAGATCCTATGGTTCCTTTTGGTTCCGATTCCAGAACTCAATAGTGAGATCCGGTTCCTTTTGGTTCCGGTTCCAGAACCCAATAGTAAGACCCAGTTTCTTTCGGTTCCAATTCCAGAACCCAACAGTAAGATCCGGTTCCAGAACCCGATAGTGAGATCCGGTTCTTTGGTTCCGGTTCCAGAACCCAGTAGCGAGATCCGGTTCCTCTTGGTTCCGGTTCTAGAATCCTAGAACTACGGGAGGAGAACCGCTTCCTGTAACGGTATTTGGTTCAGGTTCTCAGCCCTGGTGGAGTGTCAAGGTAAACAAAAGATAGGCCTAGGGGAATTTTTTAATATAAAACTTATGTTCAGACTAATTTCGAGCTAAGAAGCACACATCATCCGGGGAGGTCCACGTCCGACCTTTGTAACGTCATCAATGGTTTTGACCTAATTTAGAGATTTGGAAAAATTTGTAGTTCCGATCTTCGATAAAGGAGAGACTTGAGAAAATTTTCAACTTACTATAAACCTCTGTAAAGGTAAGCCCAGTGAAAGATTTAAGGATAAGACTCTTCATATTAAGATTATCGTTCTCGCTTGGTTAATTACCCCCCAAAAAATACAAGTTGAAGAGTGCGACGTCATCAAAAGACGATTTTTGACTTGAATCCTTATGAAACAGCGACTCACAAAAATCATAATAATTATGATGTCCAGCAGGTAAAATTATAACAGTTACTGAGAGGGAGGCAACTTTCAAGATTTTCAATAATCTCAACCACAGAAAAGAGAATTAAATGATGACCCAATGATTCAAAACAGCGGAGATTAAACTTTCCTTGTCTTTGTAAGAAGTTATTGCGCCGCCATTTTTTTTTTTTTTTTTTTTTTTTTTGGATTTCAAGGTGATTTGTAGTTATTTGGTAATGTGGTACGCTGGTCAACTTCAAAGTGACCTCAAATCTACGTTGACCTGGAATTGATTTCAAGTCGACTTCCTCAAAATATTTTATGGACTTGAAATTTACTGCCCCGGTGCATTGACTAAGAGTAAATTTTTAGTTTCATGGTAATGTACTTATGCTGGTCAACTTGAAATCGACTTAAAATCATGGTTGTACTGGAGTCGATTTCAAGTCATATCTCCATGAATTGACTATGGATTTTGGGGTTTTCTGGGGCCGGTACACATAGTTACTGAGAAAAAAATTGGGGAAAAAATGAAGAAAATACAGAAAAAGCGGCAAGAGTAAGAAAAATTTAAAAAAAAAAAAAAAGAGGACAAAAAATAAAAAATGCAAACTATGTTCAAGAAAAGCATAGAAGATGAAAAAAAATAAGGAAAAAATACAGGATAAAAAATAAGAAATATTGGAAAAATGCAGGAATAGTTTGGGAAAAATACAAAGAATATAAAAACTACGGAATCTATAGAGAAAAACTAGGAAAAAATGAAAAATGCAAAAAAAAAAAAAATGCAAAAAAATTATGGAAATTGAAAAAAAGGAAAAAATACAAAAAATACAATAAAAAAACAGACAAAATTATAAAAATTATAGAAAAATGCAGCAAAAGCACGAAAAAAGTATGGAAAAAATGCTAAATAAGTACAAGAAACGCAAAGAAGATGAAAAGAAAAAAATATGGAAAAAGTACAGAATAAAAAATAAGAAATATTGGAAAAATGCAGAATAGTTTTGGAAAAATACAAAGAATATAAAAACTAGGAATCTATGGAGGAAAAAACGGAAAAAAGGAGAAATGCAAAAAAATGCGGCAGTACAAAATCATCGCGCGTGGGACTTCTCGCGTTTTGCGCTCAATGTACTTCCTGCCATCCAACTGAATGTAGTGCGACCTAAAAATGAACAACACCTTTTGTCAAAATTTGGAGTTATCGTGCCATACATATTTCAGAATGGACCGGCCGCTACCAAATGAAAATTGTTTTTTTGCTTATTCGTTTTGGAAGCCAACAAATCGTGTTTTGAAGCACTGCAAGACCCAAAATCGACGTCGATTCTTTGTCGACATCAATTTACAATACCGACAGTCAGCTCAATTTTGACCTTGTTGATGAGTCGATTTTCAGCCAGTTTGAGTCGATTTGCGAGTGGCATTGAGCGGATCGAAAAGTTGACAACAACAAAGAAGAAAACAATCATCCTCCTACCCTTCTTCCCCAAAACAATATTTTCAAGGTCATGGATCAGTATACTAATCATTAGCAGAAAAAGAAAAGAACGATAATTCAGCCTCGTCCTGAGGTATTTTTTAGGCTAGTATAAGTTTTTAGATGAAGAAGAAAACAAATAACGACAGCCTCTAGAACGAAATTAAATGAGCTACGCAGGGAACCTGCTCAATGGGGCGAATTGGTTTTCATTTATTGAAAATTTTCTAAATGTTTCTGAGTTCCCCTCCTATCATACATAGGTAGAAATTCGAAATTTCCTTCAGTCCAACTCCTTTGATAGCCAAAATTTTTCTAAGTCTCTTTCCTATCATGAATATAGCTTGATATTTGAAATTTTTTCAAGTCCAATTCCTTTATTATCAGAGGCGGATTTATCACTTGAGCCGCCGTAGGCGAACAGAAAACTGCCGCCTCTGGAAAAATTTTTTGCTCGCTTGGCTCACATTTTCTCACTACCCCGTCAACACCAAAAAAAAAAAAAAAAAAAAAAGGAAAAGTTTGCCGTCTCTAAAATTTACCGCTCCAGGCAACTGCCCATCCAGCCCTGTTCATTAGGGTAGGTTGAGTTTTGTCGGATAGCGGGACACCGAAATTTTTGGAAAAACACCTCTTTCTCATAGGACAGGGAAATAAGGAGAAAAAGATTTATGAAACTGGGTGGGGGCTGGCTTACGCTCCTTTCTTTACTTCCGATGTGGCAGTATTCGACAGATTATATACTAGGTCAGCCTTATATATTCATAAGAAGAGAGTGCGAAAAGAAATTTCAACTTTAGAGTTGTACATACAAGAAGGGAGATTAATAAAAATTATTAATATCGAAAAATTTCCCGAGAAACAGGAGGTCTTCGTGTCTCAATTGACGTCGGAGAATGAATTGAGCTACTTGATTTTTTATAAATGCTCAACGTTTTGCCTAAATTGTAGAATAGAATTTTGTTGAGCTTTCTTCATGAAACATACCTTTTGTAACGAATCCATTTACCTACCACTTCGTCTTCTGAAAGTGGCCAAACGTAATGACGTGATTTTGCGGAGTCTAAGGTGCGTTCACCTCCTTTTCACGCTAGAGTTCTACGCTCTGGTATAAATTGTTTTGAGTCGGGTCAAAAACTACGGGAACAATGACCTTGAAGGGCGTACAAAAAATTGCTAGGTATTTGTGAACATTTAATTGAAAAGTACGATTGTAAGTTTTTTCCCCCACTCGTTGAGCATTCAACGGACATGCATCGTACAACTTCTTGGCTCTTTCTCTCAACATGTTTAGAATTTACAGTACATATTTCTATTATCCCTGATACGAAAAACAAAAACTAAACTTTCGTTTGTACATTTCGTTCCGTCGTATATAAAATGTGTGCGAACGAAAGCCCTTCCGGCATTTTCTCGAGTTCACTTGTACTCAAACATCAACAACTGGAAGAAGAAAATAAGTGCCTGTGGGAGGAAATTAAGTCGAAAAATCAAAAACTCGCTACTCTCAACGAAAAGCTTGTTCAACAGGATGGTTTGTTGAAGCAACGAGTACAAATGAAAAAACTTTTAAGCTCGTATCTGGACACAATCCGCACCCTTCAGCGTAACTTTACCCACCTGCAAAACGAGAATAAAATTGTCGAATATAAATTCTACGCGAGTCAGGTAACGATCAAACAACTCCAGTCCGGCGAGCCAGTCAATCATCAAAAAGTGGCCCATGAAAATGCCGCTCTGAAATTGAAAGTTCACGCCCTCGAAAAGCAGACCCGTCGCTACGCCTATCTCTGGAATAAAAATATTGACATGGGAGCGGAAATGATGGTGGCTCGTGAATCTATCGCGAACTTGGAACAGAAATTGTTAGAGTGCCAACCCATCGCCGCGGACTGCAAGCAAACTAAAACTATACTCTGTGAGACGCAAAGTAAATTCAAAAATGTCAACTTTACGAATAGCGTTTTGCGTGAAGAACTCGACAAGGCGAAATCGAATCTACAAGAAATCACTAGTAAACACAATGACTTGAAAGGTCAATTAGGCAAATATATCGATTTGATAAGTAAACTTCGCGACGAAAACACGTTGATGGAAAATTTCGTCGAAAAAAGTTTCCGTCTAGAGGGAGCTTTAGCCGAATTGGACGACCTGAATGTAGTGCTGAAAAAGGAGGAGACCATGCTAGCCGTTCTGTTTGACGAGAATCAAAATCTGAAGGACGGTATCAGCCAGCTTTTTGACGAGATGAACGTGCTAAAGGATCGAAACTGGAAGTTGGAAAAGTACGCGACCGAAGTCGAAGAATCGTTTTACGCGGCCGAGAAAAACGTCAACAATCTGGAAAACCGTCTAGACTACTATCGACAGCTGGAAGTCGAAAATGAGAAACTTCAACTTAACATAAACGAAATGAAGGATCGTATGAAATATTTAAAGAGCGAACGCGATTCTCTCGCAAATGAACTGAAAACGCTCTATAAGAAACTGGACTTGAATATGCACGACGTAAAAACATTGCGAGACGATAACCATAAACTAATAAACGAGAACACTACTCTACTCGAGACGATGAAACGTAAAGAGGTTGAATTATTTAAAGAAAACGATTCGCTAAAGTCGCAACTGGATAAGTATTTCAGCGAACTTACAACGTTGCGCAAAATGCAGACACGGTTCGTTCAGTCTCAAGACGTGATCGTGAGTTTGAGGGACG
This sequence comes from Aspidiotus rigidus, assembly GCA_035079385.1. Classification (NCBI taxonomy): domain Eukaryota; kingdom Metazoa; phylum Arthropoda; class Insecta; order Hemiptera; family Diaspididae; genus Aspidiotus; species Aspidiotus rigidus. The sequence continues at coordinate 11,027,221 of JAVHKY010000015.1, read as the reverse complement.
AGCTTAAAATACTCTACGACGAGAATATCAAATTGAAAGAAGAACTGGATATGAATCGTACGAGTAACGTCACTTTGAAGTCGGATCGAGATAGATTGCAGCAAGAGCTCAGATTGATAAGCGCCAAATATAATCAGTTACAAGGTGAACTGAGTCGTCCTCGATATGCAGCACATGACACTTACAGATGATGAGTCAAATGGGAATTGACTTATCGGAGCCGAATTTGTTTTTATTGAACTTTCTCTGACTCTCACGTCTAGAAGGCGAGAAAGAAAAGTTGGCGTTTGAGAAGATTGCCCAAGGGGCTTCCTGGTAGGTATAGGCTATAAAAGAAGAAAATTTCATTTGAAGTATTATTGCGAACTGCGTGCGGTTTAATTTACTTACACCCGAAGGTGAATTTCTCGGAGAGAAGGCTGAAAAACGTAGTAGGTATTTGCGGTTGAAATTTTCTAAAAAATACAGAAATATATTTTTATGTTTTTATTTCGAAAATTTTCTTAGAATTCCTGTCGCAGTGGGAGAAGGAATTTTTTTGGTACTACAGGCTGTCGACTTCTTTATGCTGCGCCAAAACGTTGATTGAAGGATGAATTCAACAAAGAAACTGTAGTCCATGGGCCATAATAGAAAATTGTGGTTTTTGGTACCACGTGGGGGGGGGGGGAAACAAAGCGTCACTTTGAGATATGTTAGTAGGAGTGATACTTGCTATAACAAACGATGATAGACATTTGAGAAGAGCAGCTTTTCAAAATGGCGGATCGGTCTTGTGGTGAAAGGCAAATGACTCATATTGTATGGGTCAAATTTTCTACTTTTCTTTTTCAATAAAATAAAATAAGGCCCCAAATAACGTATCCAACTTCCCGTCCTTCAAAACCTGTAATAAATTTTCTGTGGCACGTTCTAGTTCCTTAAAATCAATGTTTTACAAATATCTTGAAAAATTGGGCATCAATCATGAAAAGTTTCAGATATTTTTTATAGAAAATACCATTCAAACTTTGCTACGCGTCAAATTATTAGCTTAAAATTCATTGAAAGTTGGGAACTATGAGGAAAAAGTCAATTTTTCAGCAATAAAATATCTAAAAAATCAAACACAAATTAAATAAAATTTCAAACAAAAACCATTTCTTTAAAAATTTCAACTGCAAGATAGATTGCCTAAACTTTCTTCCAAAGTTTGTCAAAATTTCTGAGCTTTTGGAGGGAAATCGATTGGTTTAGGGTGTCCAGTTTGTTACTTTTGAATGACTTGATCACTTTTTTAGGCACTTTTTAAAGAATGTAGTCACTTTTGTCACTTTTTCATCCATACTTGAAAATCACAAGTTTTTTCGATGTTGCCATCACTTGGTAGGTATTTGACCGCACATCTTTCTTTCTTTCTTTTTTCTTTCTGTATCTTGCTTCCCATACCACTTGGAGCGTTTTTTTCTTTTTTTTTTTGATAATGCATTACGTACTTTTTGGACCAATTAAGCGTTTTCTTCTTTTTGTCAGTCCAATTATTATAATTTATTAACAAAAAAATAATTTGGAACACATTGTTGGCGTAAATACATTTTAACTAAAAATAATTCAAATAAAATATTTAAAAAAGAGATCAGCTGTTGCTCATGAAGTTGATTGAATTGACTTTATCATAACTGAACTAAAAAGAAAAAACAAGAGTTTGAATCAAAAAAACTTTATAGTTACTAAACAAAATATTAAATCACTTTGTAATCAAACATTCATATGTAAGACCTTACAGCAGCATCATACTATCCACTTAAATACTACATAGAAGGCAATAGTAAAAATCTGGAGGCTGTTTGTTCCTATTATAATGGAAAACTAAATAATTAAATGATTGTATCACTCATGAGGAAGCGTAAGGTTAGAAGAGTTTGTAGGATACGGCGGTGTTGCTCTAAAATTTTACCTATGAATATTTCATCACAAAATTATTTAATATTATTTTATTTAGTAACTAGACTTTTTTCGATTCAAAGTCTTGTTTTTTTCTTTTTAGTTCAGTTATGATAAACTCAATTTAATCAACTTCATGTGCAACACCGGATTCTGTTTTTAAATCTAATATATAAAGCAGAAAGTTTGTCTGTCTGTCCGTCCTCCTGTCCGTTTATAACTCGAGAACTACTGGGCCGATCGCTTTCAAACTTTCAGGATATATTGTCCTCATCCCAGAACAGCACATAGACTCATAAAAATAAAAATTTGACGGGGAGGTGCTGAGTAATTTCAAAAAAGGGCGAAAACAATGACTTTTTTCAATACAGTATAAAAAAACGTGGTGGTGTAGCTTGCCATGTACGTTAGACCTACGCGCGTTGAGTGGCGCAGTTTCGAGAATTGAATTATTGTGATAACTCGAGTATAACTCATTTTTATGAAAAATTGAAGAGAACAAAAATTGTAGCCCCTGTAATTTCCTTTCGAATGAGCCCGGTTCCAGATTTTTAGGAGGAAATTTTGTGACTACAGTATTCGCTGTACTTCCATACTAAGCAAGTTATTTTATTCACAGTTTTAAAAACACCTACATAAAGGATTTTACATCCGGTATCTCATACAAGAACCAATGTCTAGACACGGTGCGCACTGCGTATGGGCTAGCGGAAATTATCCTTTTTTTTACCTGTTGTCCGTGTGTTTTCTTAGGGACTGGCAAAATGTCAATGGATTTGTCTGTATTCTGCTGCGATGAATACAGGCTTCACGCGTTAAGTCAGCTCTCAAGTGAATTAGTGTGTAAAAAATTTAATTTGGTGATTTTATTTTTGTGCGACTCGAACTTTGATATATTTTTATAAGTACAGTCGCAGTTTTTGGTGTCTATTTTCTTATTTTTGAACTGAATAGTTGTGAATTTTGCAAAACTCTTTCCACTGTTTCTTTTTTAAAAATTCATCTGAATTCCAAGATACCTACAAAACACACATACCTACAAGATACAGATACCTATAAAACACAGATATCTACTCAACACACAGCTAGCGGTCAGGCGCGCCGGAGGCGCGTCGCCAACCGCTAGTATTTTATATTTTACATTATGTTCTAAAATCAATAATTCAAAATAATTTGCAATCAATCATTTCATTGCATTAAATGATTGATAAATATTTTGCAGATATTCAAAAAACCTATTTTGTGAGGTTTTAAGAGATTGCAGCGCCATGTGCGGTTGATAGCTTGAAAATTATTTAATTTTGTCCACAAAGTACAGCAATATCAACGCGCATGGCAGTAAACGGCAAATTACAATTCCTCATCAAGATTTATTTCCTCTGACGTAACTAGGCCACAGAACTGTAATTGGCATCACTTACCAATAAAAATACTTTAAATAATAAATAAATAAAAGTATTTTTTTAAATACTGATTTTTTTTCAATGTTGGAGCTCACAATAGACTTTTTATGATGACCATTAGATATAGTGAATTTTGTGAGAATCACTTTTGGGTTAAAACTTTTCCTGATTAAAGCTCGAGTTTGGAGGATATTTGGAAACAATCACTTTCCTTCCAAACGTTCAGAACTTCTGACAATTTTAGAAAAGGAAGTTCAAGTAGTCTATTTTACAGATAATTTCAAAAAGAACATTTTTTGTTTGAAAGTTTTTCTTATTGAAACTCAATTCTTTAAAATATTTACTATGAATCAATTTTTTCTAAACACTTACAATTTTTGGAATTGCTTTTCAAGATTATAACTAAACTGACAATAAAATTCAGATGGTCCGTGATGTAGTAAATTTCATAAAAAATATTTTTTGTTTGGTATTCTTTCTTATTAGAATAGGTAGCTTATTTTCTTATAATATTTGGAAACAATCGATTTCCTTCCAAAAGCTCTGAACTTTCGACAAACTTTGGAAGAAAGTTTAGGCTATCTATCCCTGCAGTTAAAATTTTTAAAGAAATGGTTTTTGTTTGAAATTTTATTTCATTTGTGTTTGATTTTCTAGATCTTTATTGCTGAAAATTTGACTTTTTCATTAAGTTTCCAACTTCGACAAACTTTTAATCTGATTATTGGACTCATAGCAAAGTTTGAATTGTATTTTCTATAACAAATTTCACAAAGAACATTTTTTATCTGGAACTTTTCATGTTCGATGTCCAATTTTTCAAGATATTTGCAAAACATTGATTTTAGGGAGCTAGAACGTGCCACAGAAAATTTATTACAGAATGTGAGGGACGGGCCAAGAAAGTCATTTGAAGTACCCATCAAAAAGACTAGAATATAGAGCCGAAGAATACAGAAAACTAGAGAAGCCAAAGTTTCAACACCTAGTTATAAACAATGACAAATGAACGGAGTTCTGTAAAAGGTGGCCAAGCAATATTGTATTTTTCTAGTTTTGTTTACATTTTTTGTAATGTAATAAAATTTTTTCAATTTATGCACTGTTCAAGATCATTTGTTCATTGAATTGCTTATTTCTTCATCCACCCACTAGTACCAATTTTTTTGGTTCATGTGCTAAAATATCTTATCAGCGGATGAACCTTGGTAAACACGAGCAATGTCGCTTGGCCGCCTTTTACAGAACTCGGTTTAAATGGAGCTTGAAAAAACTTGTAAAATGATACCCATATCAACTAGGTTTAAGTTTTATTGCGCGCAATTTTTGCGCAATATTTTGTATTTTATAGTTTTTTTTTCTCATATCTTACTGGGAATAACTGCTTTTTATAAGCACTTATTGATCCAAACTTTCACTAGAGCGCGCTACTGAAAGGGTGAACAAGAGATAAGAAAACTTATGTATATTTGTACATTGATTTTCAAACAGCCCTTATTTCTTCAATATCCCATTCATCACTATATTTTTTTTTTGTATCTGAAGTTGATGATATGGATTACAAAATTTAGGTATGCTTGTATTTGCTTTAAAAAATGATATCCGATTAATTACACTGCGTAACACATGAAAAATTACTTGAATAAGAATGTATGTTTCTTGAAGTATTTTTACACTGAATTCAATGCCGTTTTCCGTTTTTCGATAGCACGTCTAGATTTCTTGTAATCATCATCTTTACGTACAATAAATCGTCGTGTGTCGTCACAAAACGTAACACAAGTTCCTGTGCTTCAATCAACAATAGCAGTATCACAGCACGAGAACCAGCGTTACGTTTCGCAACAAGTTTTGCAATGATACACGACGATTTATTGTAAGTAAAGATGATGATTACAAGAAATCTAGATGTGCTATCGAGAAACGGAAAACGGCATTGAATTCAGTGTAAAAAATGCTTTAAGAATCATATATTCTTATTCAAGTAATTTTCAAGAAGTTCTAAATTGTTACACAGTGTTATGGCAATCAAAATTTCTCGGTTTAAAAAGCATGGAATGAAAAGGTGAATTTTGTCAGGACTACCAACTCCTCAACTCAAAGTTTGAACCCCAATAACAGCTATTTTTAGAGCTTGAAAATCCAAGACCTGCAGTTATGTGGGCGTGAAGTTGCTTTTGCCACCAAAATGGAGAATGATTGTACCTATTGGTGTTTAAACCTACACTAGAGAGCGCTACTGAAAGGGTGAATCAGAGAATTTATATACGTTCATACATTGATTTTCAATCATTTCTTATTTTTGGGTTCAAGCTCGGTACGAGCTCGGAACCAGTTGCAATCGCTTTTTTTGTAGTCAGCGTGAGTTTTGTAAAAACTCACGTTTTTAAGTACGTTTCATGACGTGGTGATCAAGAAGAGTGCGTGATGTGTGAGCGACTGAGCGGTAGGTAATGGTTATTATTGTGTTTTGATATTACAACGAGAAAAGTAGTTTTTGTATTGGAAGGTAAAGGAGTTGGTAGTCATTTTTTGCTTTTTGGGTTCGAGCTCGTTAACCTTGTTTTGATTTGCGATAATTATGATCCGATATGGAGTAATGAAGTGTCAATTCCAATACAAAACTTGGGAAACTGAATCTTCTCCAAGTATTTTAGACAATCGGTAAAATTTTTCCTAGTTTGAGAGCTTCAAAGTTGCTACTTTTCGAAAAGAGGCCTTTTTTTTTTTTTTTTTTTTTTTTTTGTAACTATGCGAGTAAGATCAATAATTCTGAAGTTTTTCTTAGTCTTGGTAAAAAAAAAAGCAGAAAGTGAAAGTCCATGTTTACCTAATTATCTTAGTATCAAGACCTGTTCAAATCTTTGACCATGGTATGCTTGAAATGTAAAAGAACAGTTCCTAGATGTTTTTTTTTTTTTTTTTTTTTTCGGCTTCCATTGTCTGCGGTACCACAAATAAGAATGAGTGACACAAAATTAGAACAATAGCAGAAAATTCCCGCAGTATCTTACTTGTAAGAACGACTTCTATTTCTTAAAATCTTTCATTTTCAAGTGAAACTCTAAATGTTGTATTAGTCGGTGACACTCATATATTACAACTCGTAATTTTTTTTTTTTTTCCTGAAGTCATGAATTTTTATCTTCCACTTCACTCGACGTTTTCCAAAAAAATCGACCTTCGGTAAAAATTTTTTTGCTTTCTCAGTAATCTTGGATATAAGTAATATCAATATTTCTACCAATAACGGTTCTCATCTTGAAATGAAAGTTGAAAAACTTTTTCACTGCCTCCGAAGGCCGAATGTAGGTAGGCCTATTATAGATGTAGCGTATAATTTGAATATTATTCATGCCTAGTGGCTACAAATTGGAAAATTCTAAAAAAAAAAAAATGAAGCCAACTTATTTACCTCTTGATTTTGTAACTCGGTCCTCCCTTTCGCGCACAACCGACGAGGAGAAAAACTAATTTGACGTAGGGTCAACTTTTCATTTATTTCGAGCTACAAGCGAAGGGTGAACAAGAATTCTATTTTCGTGTATGTCCTATACCAAATGAAAACTATCGAGCATTTTCCTTGTCTTTATATTATCCCTTGTTCAGAGACGGAAAATTCACAATAAGGGTTAGAGAGAAGTAGTGTGTGGTTTAGCTAACAGGCAACAGATGAAATGGTCATTAGCGGACTGATAAAATAATGTTCTTTTTCTAATTCTATGGTAAATATATTTCAGATACCGCGCTCTTCGAATTAGATTCACTCCGGTGGATGTGGAGCAGTGTGCGAAAACTAAATTATACCGTCTATTTGTACCTGCTACTTTGGCTGTATGGTAGTAACGACTCCATTCACGCGGTAGATCATCCTGTTAGATACGTGTTGTGAAATTAGAATAATTACTCGTGCATTTTACAACGAAACCTTTTCATCTCTCGTATTATTTCAACACGTGTGTGTTTTTCAAGTTGGGCTCTGTCAAAAGTGGAAACGCTTAAGACCAATCCTCTCTATCAATCGCTATAAGGGAGCTTTCTAGCCTCTGATTGGTTATTAAATTCATGATAAAGACTGCCAGGGACTTGGAAAACGTAGCTACTTAATTATTCTAATTTAATTGCATTATTAGCTTCTGAAGGTGTGGGCCACAAATAACTAGGCGTGAAAGAAAAGGATATTATCAAATACCTTCAAGGTCTCGTGGGACACAACTCAATGGATGGAAGATGAGTAAGTATACTTTTATTGACAAAATTATCCCGATCATTTCTAGTATAATCTTTGTCATATTTATTCACAAGACCACAGAGAATACCAGAAGGAGTTCTCTGTAGAATTTTAAAATAGATTATTATTTTTACTTAATATGCTCAGTTCTTACTAGCTTTTGATAGACTAGTTCTTCAATAGATTTTGCAAAATTTAAAAGGTAGCATTTTGGCAAAGTATGCAACAGCTTCTAACGTATCGGGTCCATTGATGAAAATATTATAATAATTATGAATTGAAGATTGGTGTTCAATATAGGCGCAGGAATGCGCTGCTCTACTGCTTTTGACTTCATGTCAACCATTGACCATGCATTTTTGAACTCGAGAAAGAATTATTTTGAATATAATATTATCTGATATTACATAGCAAAATCAAAGGCTCAGTTTTAGACGGTTTGTTTCAACTGGAAAATGAAAAAACTAGAGGCCCTGTAAGTATCCTGTACTCTAGAACTAACTCTTGTTTCGATGATACCGTCTTTGATCCAACGCGCTTCAAGAAAATAACAATGTGACAATTTTTAATATTGTTTCAAGGGTATGCTCTACCTAGTCACTCACACGTAGACACACACAAAATATGTATCACATGTTGCGATTTTTGCCCCGAGATAACTGATTAAATAAAGCATGAAATATCTTGAAACTTCGTATTTACGTAGACAAAACTTGGGAAAATACGGCTAATTGGTTCACACGAACTAATTTTGTTCATTAATTGGAATTCAACGATTCAAAGATGGCCCCTTCAGACGTAAGTTTAAACGTTTCTTGAAGATCATTCAGAATATTTCGCGATCTGTCAACTAATTAGCCATATTTTCCTCAACTTCAAGAATAAATTACATCACGTTCCAAACCATTTTGTACATTATTCGATATGTTATATGTGGGCAAAAATCACTACCCGCAACACACCATTTTGTGTAATACACGAGTATTTTCTATGTGTGAGTGACTAGGTAGAGCATACCCTTAAGGTAAGAATGTATATTTTGGTCCTAAATTCTTTGGTTTCAGAGCCCAGCGGTTCTGTACCGCCAAGATTCCCGCAGCCACCGGCGGGCTATTTCTGTATCCTAGTTGTCAACAATTCACTACTAAACAGGCACACAAAAATCAGGGAGATCAAGTGATTCGCCAACAGCTTAGACTTTGACTTCAGCTTATAAGGTTGTTCCATGAAGCTAAACAACAGACTTGGCTTTCGGCTTCTTGTTCACTTCAACAACTCAACGGCAAATAGCTTAGAGCTTATTGATTTCTTATTTTCTTGCAATCCTACTTCTATAGGGCTTTTCCATATCGGCGCATTGTATACGGATTCTCCTACGTGTTATCAAAATGGTAGTATTTCTACTAACATTGCTCTTATGGGTGTTGCTGGATTGCATACTCATTTTCATTGTGGAGTAGTTCGCCATAAGAGCAATGTTAGAAATACTACCATTTCGATAACGCGTAGGAGAATATGTATGCAATACGCCGACATGGAAAAGCCCTATAACCTTGTTTCTCTTGTGTTTTCATTTATTTTGGAAACCTTCTTCATTCTTTATTCTTCTTACATGAACAAGAATGATTTTAGGTTCTGGTATTGATAGTTAAGTACCGGTATACATTACTTTGTAATACTTTCCTTGGTCAGTGGGCATGGCTAACGTAAAACAACTGTCTGCTGCGAAGCTGCAGGCTGCGGTACTGTGAAAAGTATTGAGAATTCAAAATCCACAATACAAATCACAGAAATAGGCGCTTTGCATCGCAATTTTCCCAAAAGGATGATCACTTTCTCTCTTCGAATTTAAGAAAAAAAAAAAATTATTAATTGCTGTTAAGCTTACTCAATGACTGGTTTCTGGCCTCATGAACCTGGCAACAACTTATAGGCTTAGGGTGCTTATTAGCTGTTCAGAAAGCAGCTCACGCTTGGGCTTAAGCGATTCACGGCTTAAATTTGACATCCTTGTCAAAAATAGAACAATATTTTTTGCGTACTCTAGCTGGTTTGTTGTTCAAGTAACAAAACAAGCCTGCGACAGCAGCGCGCCATTCGCTGTTTGGTCCACCCGACTCCTCATGTTGCTGATAGCTGCTGATCTGCTATCTATATGAGCTTCTAATTGCGATTTATCACCGCGTATCGATTTCGTTCACAATCATAATCCTCCAAACGCGTGGCGCGGATACTCGGAGTAAGAGTGATGCCGCGGGACTTCAAAATATTTTTGTACTTCTTGGACTTGTAAAATTTTTCATTTTCAATTCTTGGACTTGGAAATATTTTCAACTGTTGGACTATTTTCAAGTGTTGGACTTGGAATTATTTTTCAATTGTTGGACTTTGAAATATTTTCAACTGTTGGACTTGTATAATTTTTCATTTTCAATTCTTGGACTTGGAAATATTTTCAACCGTTGGACTTGGAAATATCTTCAACCGTTGGCTTGGAAATATTTTCAAGTGTTGGAGTTGAAATTATTTCGACTTGTAAAATTTTTCATTTTCAATTCTTGGACTTGAAAATATTTTCAACTGTTGGACTTTGAAATATTTTCATACTTCTTGGACTTGTACAATTTTTCATTTTCAATTCTTGGACTTGAAAATATTTTCAACTGTTGGACTTTGAAATATTTTCATACTTCTTGGACTTGTACAATTTTTCATTTTCAATTTTTGGACTTGGAAATATTTTTAACTGTTGGACTATTTTCAAGTGTTGGACTTGGAATTATTTTTCAATTGTTGGACTTCGAAATATTTTCATACTTCTTGGACTTGTATAATTTTTCATCTTCAATTCTTGGACTTGGAAATATTTTCAAGTGTTGGAGTTGAAATTATTTCGACTTGTAAAATTTTTCATTTTCAATTTTTGGACTTGGAAATATTTTTCAACTGTTGAACTTTGATAATATTTTCAAGTGTTGGAGTTGGAATTATTTCGACTTGTAAAATTTTTCATTTTCAATTTTTGGACTTGGAAATATTTTTAACTGTTGGACTATTTTCAAGTGTTGGACTTGGAATTATTTTTCAATTGTTGGACTTTGAAATATTTTCAACTGTTGGACTTGGAATTATTTTTCAATTGTTGGACTTTGAAATATTTTCGACTGTTGGACTTGAAATTATTTTTCAATTGTTGGACTTTGAAATATGTTCAATCGTTCGACTTTGAAATATTTTCAACCGTTGCACTTGTTAAATTTTTCTATTTCAATAATATTTTCAGCTGTTGGACTTGAAATTATTTTTCAATTGTTGGACTTTGAAATCTGTTCATACTTCTTGGACTTGTATAATTTTTCATTTTCAATTCTTGGACTTGGAAATATTTTCAATCGTTCGACTTTGAAATATTTTCAACTGTTGGACTTGTTAAATTTTTCATTTTCAATTTTTGGACTTGGAAATATTTTTAACTGTTGGACTATTTTCAACTGTTGGACTTGGAATTATTTTTCAATTGTTGGACTTTGAAATATTTTCATACTTCTTGGACTTGTATAATTTTTCATCTTCAATTCTTGGACTTGGAAATATTTTCAAGTGTTGGAGTTGAAATTATTTCGACTTGTAAAATTTTTGATTTTCAATTTTTGGACTTGGAAATATTTTTAACTGTTGGACTATTTTCAAGTGTTGGACTTGGAATTATTTTTCAATTGTTGGACTTTGGAATATTTTCAACTGTTGGACTTGAAATTATTTTTCAATTGTTGGACTTTGAAATATTTTCATACTTCTTGGACTTGTAAAATTTTTCATTTTCAATTTTTGGACTTGGAAATATTTTTAACTGTTGGACTATTTTCAAGTGTTGGACTTGGAATTATTTTTCAATTGTTGGACTTTGGAATATTTTCAACTGTTGGACTTGAAATTATTTTTCAATTGTTGGACTTTGAAATATTTTCATACTTCTTGGACTTGTAAAATTTTTCATTTTCAATTTTTGGACTTGGAAATATTTTTAACTGTTGGACTATTTTCAAGTGTTGGACTTGGAATTATTTTTCAATTGTTGGACTTCGAAATATTTTCATACTTCTTGGACTTGTATAATTTTTCATCTTCAATTCTTGGACTTGGAAATATTTTCATGTGTTGGAGTTGAAATTATTTCGACTTGTAAAATTTTTCATTTTCAATTTTTGGACTTGGAAATATTTTTCAACTGTTGAACTTTGATAATATTTTCAAGTGTTGGAGTTGGAATTATTTCGACTTGTAAAATTTTTCATTTTCAATTTTTGGACTTGGAAATATTTTTAACTGTTGGACTATTTTCAAGTGTTGGACTTGGAATTATTTTTCAATTGTTGGACTTTGAAATATTTTCAACTGTTGGACTTGAAATTATTTTTCAATTGTTGGACTTTGAAATATTTTCATACTTCTTGGACTTGTACAATTTTTCATTTTCAATTCTTGGACTTGGAAATATGTTCAATCGTTCGACTTTGAAATATTTTCAACCGTTGCACTTGTTAAATTTTTCTATTTCAATAATATTTTCAACTGTTGGACTTGAAATTATTTTTCAATTGTTGGACTTTGAAATCTGTTCATACTTCTTGGACTTGTATAATTTTTCATTTTCAATTCTTGGACTTGGAAATATTTTCAACCGTTGGACTTGGAAATATTTTCAAGTGTTGGAGTTGAAATTATTTCGACTTGTAAAATTTTTCATCTTCAATTCTTGGACTTGAAAATATTCTCAACTGTTGGACTTTGATAATATTTTCAAGTGTTGGAGTTGGAATTATTTCGACTTGTAAAATTTTTCAGTTTCAATTGTTGGACATTGAAATATTTTCAACTGTTGGACTTGAAATTATTTTTCAATTGTTGGACTTTGAAATATTTTCATACTTCTTGGCCTTGTACAATTTTTCATTTTCAATTCTTGGACGTGGAAATATTTTCAACCGTTGGACTTCGAAATATTTTCAAGTGTTGGACTTGGAATTATTTTTCAATTGTGGGACTTGGAAATATTTCCAACTGTCGGACTTTGAAATATTTTCAAGCGTTGGACTTGGAATTATTTTGGAATTGTGGGACTTTGAAATATTTTCAACTGCTGGACTTGTAGAATTTTTCGTTTTCAATTCTTGGACTTTGTAATATTTTCAACTGTGGGAGACAATCAAAAATGAAAAATTTTACAAGTCCAAGAAGTACGAATAAAATATTTCTAAGTCCCGCGGCATCACTCTTTTACTCCTGAACAAAATCGATACGCGGTGAATAATCGCCTTCTAATTACCTTGAACTTACATACTACGTGGACTGTAGTGGTCAGCGTATCAGGAAATTTTGGTGAGTACCACCTTACTTCTCATGTTACCGACTGCTGCTAGTAGGGCTTTTTCCAAAATACACTCACACAAGCATCTGAACACGATTAAAATGTACATCTAACGTTTCGCGTTTTTGAGCTGGAGTGAATTTAGTGCTAACTTCCATTTAACTGGTACCATCATGCATCTCAGCCCATATTTTTGGTTCTGCTTTTAGCGTCACGCAAAATGTCGACTGACTTTAATCCAAAATCATAACAACGTTGAAACTTGTAGGAGAAGGTAAGGTATTGAAATTGGATGTCGAGAGCGAAAAATAAGAGCCAAAAATTCCAACGGATGTGATCTTCAGTGCACTTAATCATTTGAAGACTGAAAACAGGGAAGTTGAATGGTATTCCAGTTGAGTAAGTTAGAGAAAAAAAATGAAATAATTCTATAGGTAAATCATGTTCAACGTGACTCAAACTGAGCGTTTCTTAACAAGAAAATCTTTCAGCAGATGAAATATGTGTAATGCATAAATTGTGAAACCAAAAAAGACGCTCATGCGAAAATATATTGCAGCCGTTCTTCATTATGTTTACCGATAAACTGCGGTTTATTTGCAGACAATATTATGCTCGTCTTCCGAGCAATAAGAACTGGATTTTTTTCATTAAGAAGGGGAAAATTTACGATGATAACTAACCTAAATTAGAGTAATATCAAAGATGACGGAGAGTCTCAGGAATAGATGTACATTAAAATTAAAAAAATACAAATTCACTATTTATTCTAGCTTTTATTTTTGTAACCTGATTTTCGCATGCATTTATTACGATTTATTTTTCCTGCTCTTTCCTCTTCCCCATCTGTCCTTTTCAATTCTTGAAGTCACTGTAGTGTCAGATTTTTGTTTTCATTTCCAACTGTCAGCAAAGAGGAAACCGCAGCGACAGAAAGTGACACAGTCTCATACGTATATAAGGCACACTTTACACTAACGGTAGTCACCCAATTTTAATTTATTCGATCCGTGTTTGCGAAGACAGATGAGAGAACGCGCGGTAACAAGCTGTTAGAAAATGATACAACCTTTAGTGACTTAATCTCGTTTAACGAAGTTTCACACAGTGTTATCTCGCTCTTTCTCTCGCCGTTTGAAACCGTACTTGAAGTTTATACAACTTTTTCAAAATTTATGTCATTACCCAAATCTTCTTGAATCATTACCTAATGCTAAAAGCATCATAAAATCCTTAACGCGTCTCCTTTTTTTCCCTCTTCCGTTTTGCGACCTCGTTGCCGTTCTTCGCCCGCTAAATTGTTGTTCTTTATGCATGTATTTTTGAACGAGACTGAAAAGTATACCGCATGTTTTATTAACGCCGCCACCCTAAAGAAACGCGTACCGATACTCTTTTATCTCGAAGTTGCCAGTGTCGTTTGTTATTTTTCAGTGCGCTTTTCCACGCTTTAGCGCTAACTGTTTTAATCGCTTACAGATCATTCTCTTCAATAACTCCTGTGGCCGAAAAGCATTATTATCCTTTGGTACCAATACCATAGTATAGAAGCAAATTGAAAAGTAAATAATTCCTTCAAATAGTACTTATATTTCTATCGTTACAAGTCTCTTAATAATTATTCATCTTCTCAATTCAATCCGTCTCAGTCCTCGCCTTTTTAAGTAGGTAAGAAACAAATACGATCATTCTACTGTCAGAAGGAATTTGATTCACCTTGTCATTTTTAAGCTCATACTTCGTCATCAACTCCTGCATTGTTACTTCCTCTTTACTTTTCTTTCCTCAAACTCATCGCTGAAGTGGAAGAAATGGATACGCTTCCTCTTTCTTAGATCGCGCACCTTATGCACTATGAGCCTTAATTCTTCCATCCTATCTATACACTCGAGAATCTTCCAAAAAGACGTTCTCCTCGCACGAAAGCGTGTAAACCGGAGTAGGAAAGTTAGCCAAAAGCTAAAAGTTTAAAGCGAGAATTTTCGGGGAAAAGCTAAAAGCGAAAAGCCACAAATAAATTCAAACATCGAAAGCCAAAGGTTAGAAGTTGACGAATTTTGGTATGAAAAAGATGAAAAGTTGGAAGCCCAAAATTTTATACTACAGAAAGAAAGTTAGAAGCCAAAAGCTAAAGTTGTATCTACCGACTTTCCAACTCTGGTATAAACTTAGGCATAACATACATTGATCGCACGCCTCAGAAAACAAGATTGCCCGCCTATCGATAACACACCAAGGAAACAAAATTGACCCGCCTATGAAATGTATTACACGGATAAAAAAAATTGACACGCCTAAGAAATGTATCACACGGATAAAGAAAATTTACATGCCTATGAAATGTATTGCACGGATAAAAAAAACTTTATAGCCTACAAACAAAATTCACTACAGAAGAGACGTTGACACTTTTGTTTTATTGTAATAGTTACGCTTGTTTCGCTTTGGAGGGGTGGCCGCGCTTACGTTTTTGACCCATGGGGATGTTCTTAGCTTTCTGGGGGATGGTACATACAAAGTTTCAATCGAATTTGCGTACCAATAACGTGTTTGCACAGAGAGTGTTTCAAGAAGAATGGGCAAGTACATTCACACTTGCTGAGAAGTGCAGTCACCCTTGTGCGCCACATGCTGTTATGTTCCCGCTTAAATGTATCAAAGGATGTCCATTTACCTTCGAGTGTCATATATTGCTTGGTTAATCGGGCAGTGAGTGGCTTACTGAGATTTTAAGATCCGATAAAGTACAACGACCCCTCCTCATCATCATCCATTCGGAATACTGGTTTGTTCAAGAGAGCCCAATGGTAGACGTTGTCCACATGTTCAAGGGCAACAAGCATACTTTCACGACAAATTGATTTAGGTACCATCCTGAAACTCTTTCAAAAATTTAAAAAAAAATTTCATTTGAACTGTCTGTAGGATATCTACAAATAAGTGTTGAACCAAAAATACTCGGAATCTATCGAAACAAACAAATACACGAAGTAAGTAGTGCACACATCATCCAATAAGTTGAGCACTCAAGACAAAAATGGTGGAAATCCTATAAAACAAACAAATAAATGAAGTAAGTAGTGCACACATCCTCATATAAGTTGTGCACTCGAGATCCAAAACACTAGAAATCCTATGAAACGGACAAATACACAAAGTAAGTAGTGCACTCATCTTGATACAAGTTGTACACACAAAATCAAAACGTTCAAAATCGATTGAAACGGACAAATACACCATGTAAGTCAGCGGTACTCGACTTTTTTGAGCCACAATCAACCTTCAAAATTTCAATGACCGCAGATAAAAAGAAGAGGATGTGAGATCTTTTGGTTAACAAACTATCATCGGGCAAAGTTAGAACGCCACTAACCCAGATGCGAATCATGAAATAGAATACCAATGAGATCAAGATTGAACAAGTGAGCCTTCGCGAGGCGACTCAAGCTTGTAGACCAATTCAACTAAACCTTCGTCGGGGAAATACCTATTGAGTATGGTAATATCGTCACTGTTCAGATGACGCACTATTTCAATATTTTCCAGCGCAATGCGCTTAAAGTAAGAGCTCTCTTTGTGGAGGAGGGTAGCTGACCCTTTCTAGAAACCATGACCACTGGAGACAAGGTGGTCCGCAAAGGCCGAATCATCTAAATTTCCTTTTCTCCAGGCCTTAAGGTGTTCCTCTACTCGAATTCCGAGCTGGCGACCTGTTTCACCTATGTATACGCCGTTACAGTCCTTGCACTCTAATCTTTACACCCCACTCCTCTCCCCCGCGGGACGGGGTCCTTTAGCCTAACAAACAAACCCTTCACCGTAGTGACGTTATAAAAGGCAGGCCTGAAGCCAACGGGGTGGAGGATACGAGTCAGCTTGGATGAAAATTCACCCAAGCTTCCGCCGGGTGAGTTCGACCTGTTTATTCGGAATGTTAATGAGGATTGTTGGGCTTTTGAGGCAAAGCTCAAAGCCAAAAAAGAAAAGAAAATCTCCTCCCTTTTGAACTCCGAGGCTATTGCCCTCAAAGATAATTGTGCTGATAATGGTGAAGTTCAAGCCTTCCAGCCCCTCATTAGGGGGCGTCCATAAATTTCGTGAGGCATTTTTGGGGGGAGGGGGTGCAGCCAAGTCTCACCAGAACTCACGTGAGGGGGAGGAGGGGTGCCGACAAATCTCATGTAATTTTTTTCTCATACAAATGCATTCTAAAATATTGCTAAACTGGCTTAAATTTAATAAAAACTAGTCCTTTTTGAATAGGTATAAAATGTGATGAAGAAAATTACGTTTTTTTAAGGCTGGGAAATAACGGCACATCAAAATAGAACGTAAAAACTTTAAAAAAGGTGAAAATACCATCAGAAAAAAACATTCCCCTTCATATATTGCTCTTCACTTCAAAATAAAATCAAGAACGCTATAATAATACAATGAAACTTTAGAACAATAAGTCGAACTTATTAAAAATACATGCACATTAATTTTGAACAATGAACGTTATAAAAATACATGGAACTTCTAAAAAATAGGTTAACATAAATTTTGAACAATGACGTCAATGGTTTAAAAAAATAGAAATGAGCTACAAATATTATTATTATTATTATTATTATTATTATTCATAATTATTTTTTACTGGAATAGAAGAGCTCGCTTGGCTTTCGCTGGCCGACCCCTCTTCCTCCTCTGGCCAAGAGGGATGCGTTTAGCCTCCTCTGGAGCACTTACTAATTTCAGCCTGATCTGCATGCCTAAAATGTGCTTGCAGATTGTTCTCTTAGCGAAATACGGACACGTGCATGTACACTCGGACACGTGCATGTACACTCGGACAATTTATCGAACATTATTTTGATCACCCACACACCGTAGTACTCGTCCCTGAATTCCTGAAAAGTATTCCATTTATTTTCCTTGGTTTTGTAGTTTGCCAGTCTTCTCGTTGTTATAGGCTCAGTGCCACTCGCAGCAGTGTAGTACTCGGTGTAATTTCCATGTTGGCGTTGCAGAACCTTGGCATTAGACGTGGCCCACTGGTAACCCTTCGTCCACTCACTGAGGTCCACTGAGAGGCTTGTTGCGAAGCTCTTGCAATTCACTCCGGAAGGATTTCTTTCATCCGACCACTTCCTTACAAGTTCCTCTGCCCGCACGAGGAATTGTCCCACGGGTAAACGTTCCCGAAAAAGATGGTCCCTTTTTATGACAGAGTTCGTGGCTTCCAAGGCATTGTTCGTCGACGGGAAGCCAAGAGCCGCTCCTTCGTACCAACTTGACTGGTTTGCAGACAACCATTCAGACTCGAAGTAATCGATGAATTCTCTTACGCGACTGTCCTCCTTCATCCTCCACTTCTGTACGAATAACAGCGAGGCAACACGAAATGTTTCTTCAGTAAGGCAGGTTTGAAGGCAATCTAAATCAGAAATTATCTGTCCACATACACCATTTTTTGTCAACACTTTCAAATACTTCTCAATATTTTTGCGTACGTGAAAGAAACAGTGCAAACGAGCCTTCGGAGCGCCAAAAACTTGTTCAAAACCGGCAGTTATTGCCGGGGCCGAATCTCCCAGCAAAATCGAAGGATTCCATTCTGGGTTGTGTTCCTGGGTGGCTTCAAAAACATAGGCATAATCGTCAGCAGACTCGCCTTTACAAATAGCGAGGCAGAACGGATGAAATCGATTATCTTTATCGCTGGTGCCCATTATTAATAGAGGGTAACCTTGCCAAACGACTTTATATGTCCCATCGGCTTGTACAAGTTCTGAATACGTGAGGAAATTCAATAGCCTTCGAGTTGACATGACTATTTTTATGTCTTGTTCTTCTACATCGGTTGAATCGGCGCGAACGAGGTAACGGAGCACAAATGGCGTGTCCTCATCCGTTGGCATTGCTGAACGAGAACTGCACCACTCACGAATTTCAACAGCGGAAACCGACGCACTGCCATACTTCGCCTTCCTCAACTGTCGCAGGTGAACGATCAACTTCTTTTTTTCTGGTTCCTTTTTCTTCGCACGTCTCATTGCTGCTAAAATTCCATCAGGTTTTTCGATTCCCTCGTCGAACTTCATTTTCACAAATTCTTTCTGTTCTAATGATAGGCCCCTAGTGCGTACTGCGTCTGCTTGGTGCTCGTGGTCGCATTCGGTTTCGTATAAGGATACTTCATCACTGTTCGCGTGAAATAATAAATATAAACCGGAAGGGCATTCTTCTGTTCTATATTGACCTCCGGTGCATCGATATATCACTTTTGTACCATTAGCAGTAGTTTGTGATGTTGTCCTCGCCCATACTTTACGACGATGAACTTCTTCTTCTGCAGCCATGACTTCTGCGAAGACCATAGCTCGAATCCACGAACGATTCCTTCCTCTCCTCCTTTTTACCACCGGCTCATCATAATCATCATCGTTCGAATCGTCGTCACTACTCGTAGAGAAATCCTCAACATAGGTAACGTCGTTGTCGGACATTATTTTAAAATTCACTCAGAAATACGATGAAATTATATTATTGAAAATTCACTCGATAAACAGGCATACGTACATACACTTTGTGTGATTCTTAAAAATTCACTGGTAACTACAGAATATATGAAAACGCAGAATGTACGTCGAAGTATGAAGGAATAAAAGGAGTATAGGCGTATTGGTAATATTATCAGCCGGGATCATACAGGAATAAACTTTGCACTTCTTAGCATCGTGCGTCACTGTAGGTTACACACACAAGTTGAGTGATTTTTTCTACAAGTTCAGTGATACTTCCGTATAATGTTTCATTTTGTAGCTCATCTGTACTAACATGTAAGTTGAGCGATTTTTTTTTATAAGTTCATTCATACTTTATTATAGTGCTTCATTTATAGCTCATTTGTATTGATATACAAGTTGAGGAATTCTTTTTTATAAGTTGAGTTATACTTTCTTAAAGTGCCTCATTTGCCGCTAATTTGTACTGAAAACCTAGTTCATTTATTTTTTATTAAAGTTCAAGATTTATAGTTGAAACATTCTCTTTTGTACGGGCAATATAATTTCACCCTTTTTTTAATAGATAAACGCAATTAAGTACTGTTAGAGTGTGTAGTATAGACAGCCGTGTCCGTCCGCGGCTAGCAGCGCGTTCCCTTCTCTTACCGTTCAGCAGTACTCGCTGCTCTCGCGTACGCTCGTACGTCAGTCGTATTCGTGCACGCTATCGTGCATGTTCACGCGCTGCCTCTGTAGATTCCCGATCATCTCGGGTTAACCCTTTCTGTCGTTCCCTAGTGGGGAATGACCACAAGATGGGCTCATGCCCTCTAACATGGTAGCAGACCGATTTGGTGAGGTCTACCAGCTTTAAATTTGAGTTAATCACATAATACGTGAACTCAATAATTCAATACTAAAATCATACGATTGGCGGGGAGCTATCGAATATCTTCGCTCCTATATTATTTTAAAAACATTGGAAAAAATCTGCTTTCGCAGATAAGTACATTGTTTTCCGACTCATGTACAATGAGTTCCTACCAATCCACGAATTTGGCATGTTTGCTAACGTGAAGGAATATTTAATAGCGCTAAATGATCATTTCTTTCAACTTCGTCTTCTAATAAAAGACTAAAATTAATCGGGCATGATAACGCATCCGACTACATTGCATTTCGCCGAATACTATCATGATGAATATGGTACCTGCGGTTTATGCCTTTATTCCGTATCTATCACGGAAATGTGAAATTCGAATAGAGTATTTCTCTTCGGCCGTATGATTTTCGTCTTTTTCTCTAAAGAGGTCGGTTCTCCTAGCCTACTTCACCGGTGGCCACCAATTTCGGAGAGGCTATGTGAGAAACGAACTCAAGAGACTGCATGCAAGGTGTAATTAATATTTTATTCACCTACTTAACTAGCTAGCTTTCTTCGAAGTGCACCATTTTCCGTTTTACAAAGTCTCCTATGTCAGTCACTTTGAAGTTTTTCCGGAAACCAAAAGTCCAATCAATCTCCCCAGACCGGTCATTGCCGTGGGTTCGATGCCTCTCAACGAATGCTCAGCCACGATGAGGAACATCACTTAGAAGGAAATGGCAAAGATTTACTTCAACCAGCGAAAAGGAGACTCGCGTGCTCGGCTCTTAGTAGCGGTATTGTTCTTGGACTTCTTCAATATCTCCATTGTGACGAGCGGTTGAAATCCTCTAAGTTGGTGAGTCCGATCTAAAACTTTATTATCGACGAGAATCAAGTTGGAAGTGTGCGATCCAACTTTCGGTTGTGTTTATTTATTTAAGAACCGAATAACTAATCGATATTCGATTTCTCGTGGAAACAAACAAGGCGGGGAGTAACCTTGATACCACGAATATGCCATTTTTATCTGCTTTCGAACGTTTTCGAATGAACTTTATTACGGACAAATTATTTCCGATTAGTAATTGATGAGACGAAAGATCGTCATATTCGAAATTTAACAACCCGATTTTACGCGGGCTTCGAAAATATTCTATTTCATCATATTGCATCGTTCGAAGGCAGCGCCGTATCGCTCGGCGTGGTCGGTGGTAGATCGCACGTGTTACTTTTTCATATTTTTGTTGGTCCATATTGCGTCGTCAACCTGCTTAAAATACTACTCTAGAGCATTCGTCATGCAATCAGCTAAACTGCTGAAGACAAGAATTTCGGCGACTTCCTGTCAGCCACTGTGTTTCTTATCACTTTTTAATAATGGAAAAGTATTGACGCGACCAACCATATCTACCCCGCACCTATTCTCTGCTCTGCCCTCAAATCTGCGGCATACATCATACTCCTCGATATCAGCGGAATTCTGCGTAAAAACAAAAAGCCAGCGAAGCTCGATGGTGTTCGATTATATTCTTTTGTCAAGCCTCATAAAACCTAAAAATTTTATCACCTAGCAGCTGCTGACATTCGCTACTATTTCTCCGAATTCTTACCCACGGAAATCACGAGCTCCACCACGTGTCGAAGACATTACGTCATCTTTTCTGTGCCTTCCCGAGTTGAGTATTTTACTCTTCAACTGGCTTCATCGCTTTGTGAATGGCCTTCGTATGTTTCACCAGTAACCTAAATATCGTGACGCATCTTAAATCCGAACGACTTATTCAATATTGTCGTAACTTTTGCGAATTGTTTTTCTCATTAGAGATAACGCCTTACGGGCGTTTGTTATTTTTGAGTGCGTCTTTACGTACTTGTACTTTACCTCGTGAAAACTCGTCCTCTTTTCGTTCAAAGTGCTATAATTGATAGTGCTGCATTATCATATTTTACCACTCAGACGAACATCAATATTTTCGGTTCGTCTTTATCACTTCATTTTGCTATCTTTGTGTGTGTGTGTGTGTGTGTGCCCGCTTTCTCAGTGGCCTTTCTCTGTTTGTCGCACCTAATATGCGTATTGCTCTTGCAATTTCATCCGTTCATCACTTCCCTATAATTTCTCCTTTCTAGTCATCAGTGATTACCCTTTATTTTCATCTGCAATTATCCTTATTGAAAATATCCTTGGAAAAACGACCCACTATCGATTAAAAATGTTATCAATTCGCTTGAACGTATTCCCGCTCCCTTACTTTCTTCTCATTCTTATCGTCCTTATTTATTTATACATTGCATTTATCGTAATGTATTGCGTCTCAACATCGACACGGAGCTTATAAATGGATTATTGTCTTCTCAATTGTCTCTTGTCTCCCAGTGAGTGCCCCACTCTCTTTTTAGAGTGTATGAAGTCGAAAATTTACTTTCGATGGTGATATCGATAATATTATGTAAAATAATTCGCAGAAAAATGAATGACCCTTCAAAATTTAATGATTCCGCGGAGGAGGACAGTATTTTGAATTATACCGATTCTTAAAGTTTTAAAGAGCAGATTTCATCGCCTACTGAGGTTACTGCACCTAGCGCTTTGCGCAAAGACACAACAAAGCCTGAAAGTGACCCTGTTAATCAACCTAAAGTGCAATGTCACCAGGAAAACTCTCACGCCTCTGCTGAAAAGAAACGTAATTCATCACCAGTCTAATAGAAATCCGTCACGGGAGAAACCTTCTTGTAAGGAGGCACCTCCCAGCAAAAATAAGAAGCACGGAGATGTATTTACGAGTTCTAGGGCGAAAGCTCATACAAATGCTCCGCATTTCGAAAGTGTAAATTTGATTAAACCTCAAAGTAAAAAGTTATAATCAATTTGAAAGTAAAAAATACCTCCTTGTCTTCTTTCTCTCACGTTCCCACATCTACATCCCAATTTAATATGAACTCATTTTCTTCCCCAGCTCCTAATTGGTCTGAGGAACAGAATCCTCCTCAGTAGACTGAGGCACGGGTATGGTAGGTGTTTCAAGAGTCGGTGAGTTCTTTATTTCACCATTTTCATGTCTTACTCGAGAGAGTGAAACAAATTTTAAAGAGGCAAGAGCCTCCTCGACCTTCGACAGCAATTCAGGCTTTATAAACTTTGTCTGATGGCATGCCTTTGAAGCTGCCACCACCAACTTACTCACCACCTCCCCCCGTTAATAAAGCGCCGATACAACCCAAAACCCGTGGTTCTTCGTTATTTGAACGACTTTGTAATTTACAAGAAAATCATGAGACTCTTCCTGCAAAATTTCAACTAATTCTCTTCCACCGCCCAAGAATGGGCAAGCTCAAGTTGAGCCGATGAATACGTCATCTCCGGCACCTCTTTTGCCATCAAGGCATTGTCAATTGCTGCACCGCAGCCAATTACCATCTGTGAGTTTAATAATAGTTTACTTACTTTAAAATTTTATCAACTGGCCGCTAATGTTGTTTTGGGCAAAGGGATTGGTTTTGAGACTTGGAAACAGTATTTATATTATACCCTGCAGGCTCCAGGGCTATTACACATCATCCTCCCCCACGAACAATAATACGATTCTTGCTCTCCATAAAATCAGATTTCCTGAAATAATTGCTCAACGACTCTCGGTGAGCGACTTGAATAAAATATCGCATATATAATCAATCCAATTGAAGTCATGCAGACTCTAGAGAGTCAAAAACGTCCCGGCTATTCCGGGACGAAAGGCGATACTGAGCTCAGAGAGCTTATGAATGTGCAGTATGTCTCCCTTAAAGTAAATCCGCAGTCGTATGTTACGATTTAAAAAAAAAAAAAAAAAGTTTCCGACATTTGCGACAGTACGTTTAATCTTTCGGATTTTCGGATGAAATAGTCTCAAGTCGCTTTTAAGAATCTGTGATGCAGATTATCCCAGCAATAGTACAATACGCCCATCAATATAAACTGATTTATAATAATTCACAAAAAGTTCCTCATTCTCATGTTTGAGAATTGTTTATTTCAATGGCTCACGCCAAGGGCCGCAATTTAGAAAGAAAACCTTATCAATCCTTTATACCGCAAGGACCAAAAAGGGGGTTTAATTCGAGAGATTCGAAACCCACATTTAATAAAAATATCAATAATGGTAATAGACCACATAATCGGCCACAAAACAATACAAATAACTGTTCTTCTTGGTGCACAATCGTCGCACCTAGTACTCACGAAAGAGATGGGCACGAGGTGGATACTATAATCGCTATGATCGAAGACGTAATGATAATAACTTTAATGATTCTTCTAATTAATACTCGTCATTCTTCCTTTCTTTCTCGAAGGAATAACCATCCTCCTCCTAAATCTAAAGATCGAATAAAAGTAATTCCGAAGATCGGAAAGCTTCAACTGATAATAATGACGGTAAAACGTTTTCAGCTTATCCTATAAAGTTCATCGCATATGGGTCACTCCGCAGGTGCGGAAGCCGTCATAAAAGTGCACTCAAATCTGACTATTCGTCTGGTAAAAATTATATTACTGCTCGTGCATGTTCCGGGTCAGGCTGCAATAAAATTGTGTTTCCATCAGGCGATCATTTACACTTGATTAAAGCTTTCGACGCTCCTTATAACATAGCAGTTGCAAATCCTAATGAGGATGTCTGCCTACCTATTTATTAAGTCGATAACTTGAATATTCTCCCGAAATGTGTTACAATTTTAAATCTGGGTGAATTCAATATTTATGACAATATTCGAGAAAATCTTTCGATTCGTCCTTTTGTAGATCAAGGATACCCAGTAATTTATTTCAAGCACTCAGTGCACGTCGTCCATAAAGACTCTTTGTCTCCGACGTCTATTCGCTCTATTTTACTTGTGTTCCCTGCCTTGTGGTTTTTCAACCTACGAGTTCCAATAGAGTTGGACTCGCAAGCAGTCGCTTCTGTAGCGAGGAAAAACGGATTTTTTTCAGAGTTTACCAATGATTTTACGACTCAGTCCAAACTAAAAGAATATCTGACTTCCATTCCTCATTGTTCATTAGATGATCTTAACAAATCAGAGGAACAGGAAATCCGGTCTATTAAGTGGCCAACTTGCCCGTCTGTGGCATTATCGGTTGGGACATCCTAGCGTACCAGTTATGCGCAAGCTTGTGCCGACGCTGCCTGAACTTTAAGGCATTACCATCTCAGACTCAATCCAAGATTGTCATTTGAGATTGTCACCCTTGTAAACTGGCCAAAGTTAAAAGCTCTTACTTACCAAAGTTCGCACTCGAGCACCACAACCGCTCGCACCTATACATACCGATGTGCTAGAGCCGGTCTTACCACCGGCGTACCCTTCTAGAGACGAATGTATCTACGCAATTGTAGACAATTTTTCCAGATATGGATATGATTTTCCCCATAATAACTCAAAATGAGGTGCGTGTCGGACTCGAAAGTTTCTTTGAGGAGATGGATCAAATGGTTCCCTATTACTGTACTACAAAGTCCATTAGACTGGGCCATGGAACGCCGTACCGTACGGCGCTCTCGTATACAATGTTTTACCACAAAAAGCGGTGAATAATTAAATGCCTTGCACGGTTCTTTTCAAACGAATGCCTTCACTTAAAACTCTCCGAAGATTCGGATGTGTTGCTCATGAAACTCTGCCCAAGAAAGTAGGTAAATATACAGATAGAGCTAAACGAAAGTTTTTCACCGGTTTATCAACCAATGGTGCTTAATTGTTAGATCCTGATACAGGATCAATTCAGAACGTTTCAAATGTTACTTTCAAAGAATCTCAAGTCTCCGGCCATCATTATGGCCCTTTTTGCACAGACTCCTTTCCGCGACCCTATAAAACTTGGACGACCTATTTCAGCAGCAGATGCTGATGTCGAATTTGAACACGACGAATCGTTTCGTCCTCCTCCAATAAAAAAGAGGAAAATTAGGTCAGTAGAAACTGAACATCAATATTATACTCCGGCAACCCATAAAAGAGCTCCTCTAAAAATGCAACTCAATTTATTCGATGATCTTTATGATTATCTTAGTACTAAAGTTAGTGCACTGTACCCTCCCTCTGTTGCCCAGTTCACAATCTGGACTACTTATCCAGCTACACCCAATTTACCTCGGCTCCAATGTGTTGGAGATCATTATCAACCCATGCGCGTCTGATGATTCACAGCCTTTAGCGCAACACTCTCGTCCATTTACCACTCTACTTGCACGCCATTATATCAACAAAAATCAGTTGATTCCCATGTTCAGGGAGATTCATCTGAGTACCCCTCAGACACTCTTTCATCTTCTTTTGATGATACCTCACTGACGTATGAACGCTTTTATGCGCGTTTATCACGCTCCCGGGAAGCTATTCATTCTCCACAATCTGTCCAGTGGAAAGATGCAAATCATGAAGAGTTCAAGGCGATGGCGCAAAATCACACATGGGTCCCTCTTACTGGAGACTCTCTTCCTCGAAGAACTAAAACAATTGATTCTACATGGATTTTTCGTCTCAAGGAAGACCTAGAGGGTAATTCCAAGTTCCGAGCTCGCCTTGTCGCTCGTGGCTTTACAGACCCCAATCCCTATGATATTATGGAAACATATGCTCCTGTCGCTGATATCAGCGATATACTTGCCGTTCTTTCCATCACCGTGAAACATGGCTATTATATTCAGCAATTATGTCAAAGTCGTTTTTCTTCCTGGTATCTTGGATAAACCAGTATATATGTTCTTTCTGCAAGGATATGAAGTAGACAATTTAAACCCTAAAGTACATGTTCTGAAATTATTTCGCTCACCATATGGATTAAAAGTAAGTCCAAAAAGATGGTACAAAAGATTTTGTGCAACTCTCCAGCAAATGGGCTTTAGGCCTTATGTATCCAAGCCGTGCATTTTTAAGTGGAAATCCACGAAAAATGGAGTATCCTCAGTCGTCATTCTCGTTCTTTATGTTGACGATATCCTCCTTGTCGGTACTAATCAAAGAAAATGCGAGAAGTTATTCAACAATTAACTACAAAGTTCAAAATTCCTGATCTCGGTACTCCGAACAAGTTTCTCGGAATAGAGATTGCTTATAATATGATCGAACGTCCTCTCTTCTTCTCTCAGCCGAAGTACCTATACCCTCAAATTACTTGAGAATTTCGGCCGTTCTCTCTCTGATCCATCGAAATCGACACCTCTATTATGACCATTGAAGCCTCGAAGAAATGAGAGTCAAATCCTGACGAATTTATTCCTCTACCACCTGTTCACAATACAGGGAAGCTATCGGTTCATTCATCTTCTTGATGAATTGTACGCGCCCCGATATTGCCTTTGCAGTCAATGCGGCTGCTTGGGCGCAAACGAACCCGACAGTGTCGGATTGGCAAGCCTTCGTCCATCGAATTCTTTTTTACTTCGGAGGTATCCTTACGCCAAGGTCTCCTGTATACAGGATCTTCCAGCCTACTTAAATGTTCCCCAAATGCTTCGTTAGATACGAACTGCCCGGTCAACTTCAGGATACACTCCTCCTGCTTATGATGACCTAATTTCACGGAGAACAAAGAAGCAAACTCACGTTGATCTCTCTTCAGCCGCAGCTGAGTACGTCGCCGCCTCTTTGGCGTGCCGACAAGTGGTCTCACTCAAAGCTCTCTTTGAGTTCTTAAGTTATGACGTACCTAGTCCAATTATTTATGTGGATCACACATCCACCATCCACCTAGCCAGTCTCTCAAACAGAAGTCCTTGAAGAACACAGTTCATCTCTGTTTCCACCATCTCAGCGTGGAAGTACGCAACAATACTATTGTTTTCCTATGAGTTCCTTTGGTCGATAATTTAGCCGATGTGTTTACAAAAGCATTACCCGAAGCCGGGTTCACTCACTTCTGTGATCAGTTGCTTTCTGATCTTTCAAATCACTCATTATTGTCCTTGTATTTCTGATTTCAGAAGAGGACTCAAGCTGTATTGCTTGTTCGGCAGTCAAGTCGAAATGTTATTCGTTTCCTTTTTCTTTTCTTTTTCGGCTTGCTCATATTATACACATTGATTTTTTGCAATGTTATTTGGATTTAATTGTTTGTGCTGACTATTCTATTTTATCAAGTTTTTGTCAAGTGTTGACTTACATTTTCTTATTAATTCCGTCTCCTTCTACAGGATCTTTCTTTACTCGCTTATGCTCGGTGATTATTTTTGCAGTACACCGATTTCCCTTTTTATGGGACTTTTCTTTATTGGTCGACTTTGTCGCTTTTCCTTTCCTTTCATTTGGAATTAATTGTAAACTACCCCTGGCTTTGTTCCTTGCATTTCATGCCTCTTCCTTTCAGTGTAATTGTTTCTCCTCTTTCAGTTCACTCGGAGTTTAAGCTTTTTGCTCTACAGAATGAGCCTCGGATCAGTTCCGACATTTGGCACTCCGTTTTCCCTTGAGGTCCTGGTTTCACCAGGATATGTTCTTTCCCAGGCCGCTCAACCTCCTCTCCGTTCAGTAACCGTTGCTGTTTGGGTCCGGCCACGCCTGGCGGGGAGTGTTAGAGTGTGTAGTATAGACAGCCGTGTCCGTCCGCGGCTAGCAGCGCGTTCCCTTCTCTTACCGTTCAGCAGTACTCGCTGCTCTCGCGTACGCTCGTACGTCAGTCGTATTCGTGCACGCTATCGTGCATGTTCACGCGCTGCCTCTGTAGATTCCCGATCATCTCGGGTTAACCCTTTCTGTCGTTCCCTAGTGGGGAATGACCACAAGATGGGCTCATGCCCTCTAACAAGTACAGATAAACGTATTTAAATCTAAAATACATATTTTGGAAAATCTCACGCGTGTTAAGAGGGGGGAGGGAGGGGGTCAAGGCAAATCTCACGATATCTCACCAAGGGGGGTCGAAAAATCACAAAAATCGCCTCATGTAATTTATGGACGCCCCCTTATTAATTGCACCCAGTCGCAATTCTCGCAAGATGAAATGTACTTGTTGGAGAATGGTCTAAAATTTGAGTTCCCTCCCCTTCCTAAAGATGAAACTCTGGCTAATGTTGATTGGTCCCGGTGTGAATATGCGTGAATATTCAATCAGCTTGCGCCGAACTCGTCCGCAGCCCCCCTCCCTCGTATAAACAATTATGCAGGTGAGGTGATAAATAATCTGAGGAGGAGGAGGATCAGGGACCAGGGGTTAATTCTTACTAAAGCTGACAAGGGAAACGCGACCGTAGTCTTGGAGAAATCCTGCTACGTATCCAAGTCTCAGGAAGTTCTCACTCAATGTGGAGCTATTGAAAATAGCCCTTTTAACTTTCCTAACTACGTCAAAGAGGTTAGAAAAGTTGTGAACAGGAGTGAGTTTATTATAAAAAGTACTTCGCTCAAAAAAGCCCTGCTCGATCCTAACCCCGTCCCCCCTCCTCTACGGGCGGCCTAAGGTGCACAAGAGGAATACTCCTAAGCGGCCTGTCGTGTCCTACGTCTCCTCCCCCGCCTATTTTCTGGCCAAATTTTTGGATCGTTGGTTCAAATCTCGGTTCGAGTCCCCTTACTCCGTTGAAAATTTGATTTCTCTGGCCGAGAGGCTCAAAAATGATACTCTACCTCCGGGTACAAGCCTCTGCTCATTTGATGTAGTCGGCCTTTTTCCCAATATACCAGAGGCCCATACTATGCAGTATATGGGTGACCTACTTGTCAAGTTCAATACTCCTCATAACGAGTCATAGGAATTTTTTAACCTTCTTAATGTGTGCTGGTCACCTAACTTCTGTATGTTCAATGGGAAATTTTACGAGTTTCCGAGGAGGGAGGCATCCCCATCGGCTCTCCTTTGGGTTCTCTCGTTTCGGAGATATTCATATCCAGACTTGAGGTTGACTTGGTTTCCTCGGGCCAAGTGCTATTGAGTCACATACATTACTGGCACCGATATGTGGACGATCTATCATGTGCGTGGACCGGTCCTCAAAAACTCCTTGGTGAGTTTCTTAAACATCTGAATAAAATGTATCCCTCCATAAAATTCACTATAGAAATTAAAGGTTCTTCCATAAACTTTCTGGATCTCACTATCTCTGAAAGAGATGGGAACCATGATTTTGCTATATTCAGAAAGGATACTTCGACCGACACAGTTGTCCACGGATCGTCCTTCTGTCCATTTTCTCATGAGATCACTGCCTTTAATAGTTTTATTCATCGATTGACCAGCATTCCACTGAGTCAGCCAGTGTTCCAAAAGGAGCTTACGACCATTAAGCACTTGGCCTCTGTGAATGAGGAAAAGCTTACGAGGAAGGGCCTTGGTTCTACCTCCTCCCTCCCCTGCGATCCGAGTTGTAATAATGATAATAAAAAACTACGTTGGATCAAGCTCCCGTTTTTGGATAAATTTTCATCCAAGCTGACTCGTGTCCTCCGCCCCTTTGGCTTCAGGCCTGCGCCGTTTATAACCTCACTACGGTGAAGGGTTTGTTTGTTAGGCTGAAGGACCCCATCCCAGAGGGAAGGGGAGTGGGGTGTACAGATTGGAGTGCAAGGACTGTAACGGCGTATACATAGGTGAAACAGGTCGCCAGCTCGCAATCCGGGTAGAGGAACACCTTAAGGCCTGGAGAAAAGGAAATTTAGGTGATTCAGCCTTGTCTCCAGTGGTCATGGTTTCTAGGAAGAGTCAGCTACCCTCCTCCACAAAGAGAGCTCTTACTTTGAGCGTATTGCGCTGGAAAATATTGAAATAGTGCGTCATCTGAACAGTGACGATGTTACCGTACTCAACAGGTTAGTTGAATTGGTCTACGAGCTTGAGTCACCTCGCGAAAGCTCGCTCATTCAATCTTGATCTCGTTGGTATTCTATTTTATGATTCGCATCCGGGTTAGTGGCGTTCCAACTTTGCCCGATGATGATTTGTTAACCGAAAGATCTCGCATCTTCTTCTGTTTATGTGCGGTCATTGCAATCAGTCTTTCAGATTACTTTTTGAGTATTCTGTAATGATTCCAATTGTTTATCAGAATTCAATTCGAAATATCCACCCTTTGAGCAGATTTCCTGCACACCTCAACAATTAACGTTGTCAATGAAAGAGTCCGCGCGAGTAAATACTTGTGCCTTTAAAACTTGATTGCAGAACTGAGAAGAGCTTTCAAAATTAGACACTAAAATGGGTCTTATTTGGTTCGGATATCTTGTGAGAAAATCTGCCACGATTGTAAACCACAATAGATGCGCCTCTCTTCCTTTCATGGCAACTTCAACGGGTGTAACAGTTTACACTATGTACGAGAAGTAATTTTTAGAATCAGGAAGCGGTAAGTGGAGCTTTTTTTCCCATAAAACTTCATACTTGCGCCCCTTTGCCATTATGTGGCATTCTATCTAGATGCACTATATACCTATGCATGTATACGTTCTATTTATTTATAGTAATTAAACAGCATCTGTATGATAACATAGGCGAAAGGTTACAGTATAAAATACGTTTTTTAAATTTCATCCAATGTGCAAATGTGCGTAGCGACCATAAAATGAATTTTATTCATCGCCATCATGATTGTTTAGTCTTTCTTAGCGTTCTAAAACCACGGGAAACTTTAATATTAAAGTTAAGTATATGTGCTGACAAATTTCCTCCGCATACAGTTCACTATTCCGCATTTAAATGACTGCTATTCTTATGGTGATCAGGCGCATTGTTTCTGTACAGTCTAGTGCTCTTTTAACGCAATTTTACAGCCCTCCTCGTTGCCGAGAAAATACGAATCACCGTAACGTATGCTGGTTGTTATAGGTTGAATGAAGCGACCTCATTTGAGGATGAGGAAAACACACTGTCGTCCAGACTTGTTAGCGAGCCTATATTTACCATGATACAGGACACCACACCGGGTGCAGCATACAGTATATTTGTAGGTATGTAGCGTAGTTTAGCATTTTCCCTACTTTCTTTCTCTGTCGTCCTTTCTTTTTTTTTCTTTTTTCGCTGGAGAACTGTGGTCTCATTTTGGGATTGTCGCAATGTAAATATGGTGCTTGCTAAGGCGATAAATTGCATTACATATGCTGTAATGTTGTAAAGGCATTCGGTATAGAAAAAGCAGCAGAGCGGATAGTCATATACCGGCGTAGAAAGGTGGCTTTAGTGGTTGACTTGTTTTTATGCGGAGTGCTCTAATTAACTGGAGTGAGGAAAACGATACGCTTTTGATTAGCTGCGGAAGAGATCGTTTAAGCATTCGCCGAACGAGGAAAAAACTAAGTAGACGCATTCGAAGACGAAGATAAACCGAATACAGACGTCGGGTTCACCTTTTTTGTTGGCGTTCCTTTTCTATTATATTATCGGAAGGTACGAATGGGAGACAAGGGTAGAATTGTTTTCGGAGTCATTAAGTATTTGATTAGCGTTGTAATAGAAGAATGGTAATATACTTTGGATGTTCATTGTCTGTATGAGAAATGTACACCATCAGCTCCTCGATTAAAACAGTTTTTTGCTGAGGAATTTCTATCGCTGCTACTGAATGAGGAAACCTCTAATGAATAGGCTTGATTGGTATTCATTAATTTATAGATGAATGAAAGAATGGAGGAGGGGGTAAAATATTTTTATAGGATATTGGTTTTACGCTGCGTATGTGAAAGAAAAAGTAGATGAAAAAAAAAGTCTCAGTTCGATGAAAAATATCGAATCAATGATACGTCTTTGGATGTTTGAAACGGTTTCGATTTCACTATAATTATAAATTGAAATCAGAACTAAAAAACATGAGGTTTTTCAGATACAGAGCTCAAACCTAGCTTTATACATTTACAAAATATGAAGAAAAAGTACACAGCTCGCGGGGGTTTTCCCGTTAGGGTCTGTCATCTCAGCCCGCCCCCCCCCCCATTTTCAAAATATACAAATTTCTTTGTCATAATCGTTTGTGCATGTAAGTGCTTCAAATTTTGACTTCTGTGCTTCATTCTATGCCATAAAAATCATGACGTCACGTTTGAGGGGCTGGGGTGACGCCTGCTCCTGCCCTCAAATTAATTTTTGCGCTAATTGTTTGTACATATTAGTGCTTCACCCCCTATCGTTAGTGCTTCATTCCAACTCCGTAAGTTTCAATGAGGGCGAAACCAGCTCCTCATGAGTCATTTCTCAGAATACTGCGCGGGAATTATTTGCTCTTATTAGTTCTCCAACTCACATCGTTTGTGTTTCACTTGACCAATGCAACTGAATAGTAAGTCCTGAAATCGGACATGACACTCAATACTTGTACCAAAATTGAAATTGGAAGAGAAAACTCGTCTTATAAAATAAAATTTAGTGATTTGTACGGTTCAATTTTCAGTTTCCCGTGACATTCTAACTTCGATATGAATTTGATTTCTGGACTTTATTCGAGGATTGGAACTTGAAATAGTTTCGCTTTAAAAACTATAAAATCTCTATTATTTTGTCTTACTCACGCGGAAATGGTGTCCCATATTGTGTGTCATGTGGATACGTAGATACCCCTTTTTCTCTTGGAATATCGGTCACCAGTGTATGAGACTACAAAGGAGACTAGCAAAGATTATGTTTGGACGTGAGCTACGGTTATCATGTGTTCTGGAGTTTGGAACGCCTCCTCACGAACTAGAAGGTGTTTACGAGTATTTTATACAACCCAGGAAGCAACTTCAGCAAGTCCATAAGCTAGTCCGAGACAAATGAGAAATTGCTAGTGAAAGAATGGAAGCTCGATATGGAATTTTTCAAACCCGGTGATAAAGTCTGGTTATACAACCCACAGAGGGAGGAAGCAAGAAGCCCAAAACATCAAAGCAAATGGGAAATGGGAAGGCCCATATAGAGTAGTAAAGAAGATCAACGACGTGGTGTATCGGATTGGCCATAAAAAAAAAAAAAAAAACTAAAAATTGTCCATAGGAATCGAGCCATCTGACTTGGTGATTTTGAACGAGATGATCAGAATTAATAAGAGAGCAGTGCACTGTGAGATAAAACGAAACAAAACACAAAAGATCACGGTTCTCCAGATTGAAAAGTGGAATTTTTCTTCCAGACTGTTCCACCAACTGGAGAATTTTTGGACTATTTTTTTTTTTTTTAATTTGGCGGACGTGTTTACATAAGAATTAAGAACTAACCTGGTTGATGAACGAAATACAAAACACACGTTTCTCCAGCTTGAAAAATGGATTTTATCCAGTATTCATCATTTCCAGAACGTTCCAGCGACTGGAGAAATTATTTACCATTTTTTTTTTTGAATCTGCGGGCGGGTTTACATAAGAATTGACCTAATTGATGAACAAAATACCAATGATCACGGTTCCGCAGATTGAAAAAAGGATTTTCTCTTCCAAACTGTTCCAGGAACTGGAGAATATTTTGACCATTTTTTTCAAACTCGGCGAACGTGTTAGGTGATAATCAACCTAATTGATAAACAAAATACTGAAAATATATTTTTGTCCACCTAGATTCAGGCTGAATTTCAACGATATTTTATTCGTAAAAAAACGGTATAAAAGACCAAAAATTTACAAAAGGTGTTCGATATGGTGGTCCCCTGCTGAACAGCTGCCAAAGATTTTTCTTGCGTTCCGAGTCACTACAAGTAATGTACGGTTCGTAGTTTCAATTGAATTTGAATGGAGACGGAAATTGGAGAATGGTACCTTTCTACACCTATAAAGAAGCATCCATTCTCCTGATTGTTTTAGGCTGAATTTCAATTGAATTTACATGGATGATAATACAGACAGAAATTTCTTTCTACACATATAAAAAAGCACTCATTCTCCGGATCGTTTCAAGCTGAATTTCCATTCAATTCGAATGGATGATAATATGGACAGAAATTGGAGAATGGTATCTTTCTACACATATAACAGAGCTCATATTCTCCTGATCGTTTCAGGCAGAATTTCAATTCAATTTTCATGGATATCAATATGGACAGAAATTGAAGAATGGTATCTTTTACACATATAAGAAAGCACTTATTCTCCTGATCGTTTTGGGCTCAATCTCAATTGATTTCAAATTGGACAGAAGTTGGAGAATGGTATCTTTCTACACATATGAAAAGCACTCATTCTCCTGATCGTGTTGGGCTGAATTTCAATTGATTTTAAATTATTGATAATATAGACAGGAATTGGAGAATGGTATCTTTCTACAGATATATTAAAGCTCCCATTCTCCTGACCGTTTCCTATTGAGTTTCAATGAATGATAATATGGACAGGAATTGGAGAATGGTGTCTTTCTACACATATAAAAAAGCACTCATTCTCCTGACTGAATTTCAGTTGAATTTAAATTAATGATAATATGGACAGAAATTGGAGAATGGTATCTTTCTACCAAATAAAGAAGCACTCATTCTCCTGATACAAAAGCACTCATTCTCCTGATTGTTTCAGGCTAAATTTCAGTTGATGGATAGAAATTGGAGAATGGTATCTTTCTACCCAAATAAAAAAGCACTCATTCTCCTGATCGTGTTGAGCAGAATTTCAATTGATTTTAAATTATTGATAATATAGAAAGGAATTGGAGAATGGTATCTTTCTACAGATATAACATACCATCCTCCAATTCCTGTCTATATTATCAATGATTTAAAATCAATTGGAATTCAGCCCAACACGATCAGGAGAATGAGTGCTTTTTTATTTGGGTAGAAAGATACCATTCTCCAATTTCTGTCCATATTATCATTAATTTAAATTCAACTGAAATTCAGCCTGAAACAATCAGGAGAATGAGTGCTTTTTTATATGTGTAGAAAGATACCATTCTCCAATTCCTGTCCATATTATCATTCATTAAAACCTTCGACCATTTACTGATGGACATGCCATACTGATAAGAACGTGAAGCCAAACAAATCGATTTTGAGAAGTGACGAAAAGTGGCCCCTGATTACACGCTCATTTCGAGCAAGAAAATGATGTTTCCAGTTTTTTTTAAACGGAAATTAATAAGTAGACAACAATTATGCATAAATCACGTGAAAATCTTGGTTGATTTTGGTAAAAATGTGAAATTGAAAAAAAAACGCGAAGTGTTATTCTCATGATGATAGCAAAGTGCCACTTTTCGGTGTTTCTCGTTTTCGATTTCTTATCAGTGTGGCATGTCCATCAGTATATGGTCGAAGATTAAAACTCAATTGAAATTCAGTAGGAAACGGTCAGGAGAATGGGAGCTTGAGAATGGTATCTTTCTACACATATAAAAAAAGCACTCATTCTCCTGATTGTTTCAGGCTGGATTTCAATTGAATTTAAATTAATGGACAGAAATTGGAGAATGGTATCTTTCTACAAATATAACAAAACTCCCATTCTCCTGGCCGTTTCCGGCTGGAATTAAATTGATTTCAAATTAATGATAATATGGACAGAAATTGGAGAATGGCATCTTTTTACACATATAACAAAGCTTGCATTCTTCTGGTCGTTTCAGGCTGAATTTCAATTCAATTATGATGGATTTTGATATGGACAGAAATTGGAGAATGGTGTCTTTCTACACATATAACAATGGAGAATAGTATCTGGCTACTCTCAATCAGGTCAATTCATATGTAAACATGTCAGCCGAGTTGAAATAGAAATGGTCAAGAAATTCTCCAGTCGCTGGAACATTCTGGAAATGATGAAAAATCGAAAAAATGGAGAAAAGCCATTTTCTCAACCTGGAGAACCGTGTGTTTTGGTATTTAGTTCATCAACTGAGTCATTCTTAATTTTATGTAAACACGTCCGCAGAGTTAAAAAAGAAATGGTCAAAAAATTCTCGAGTCGCTGAAACGTTCTTGAAATGATGAAAAATTGAGAAAATCCATGTTTGCAGCCTGGAGAATCGTGATTTGGTATTTTGTTCATCAACTAGGTGAATGTTTAATTTCTATGTGAACACTATCGGCCAAATTGAAAAAAAAAAAAAAAAAAAAATAGTAGTAACTTGACATAAGATAATCTGATAATAGAAATATATTAAAAGATATGTGATAATATCAACATGAAATACTGGGACGGTGAAAGATAATAAAGAGCAAGAGAGACATATCCATGATGTGATGTGTTTTTCAAATGAAGAAATTCAAAACAAACTTCATTCATTGAAGTTCTAGTTTTTCCGAAATAACCCTCCCATTGCAATGCTTTTTATGATACTCGAGATGAGGTTTAGGACGGTTTCATCATGTACCTAGTTTATTTTATTTTGCAAAAACTCTCATTTATTCCTCTCATTTCTATGCATTTTCACATCACTTCTACTGGTAATAAGTCCAAATATAACTCTGAAGAGGAAAAATTTTCTCTAATTTTAAATGCGAACAGTGTGTTTCTAGTATTGCATACTCGTAACGCCGTGAAAACAACATAATAATTATTATAGGTTGTCGGATGCTGTAAATGAATCTAATGTACGTTATAGCAACGCGTAAAGTAAATGGGAGAGACGCGCCGAAACGGGAATACAAAATTTCTTCCATTTTCGGTATTAATTTCAAAACGAATAATCTGAGTCTAGCGAGATCGTTTTGCTGCCAAAGTAAATAAATCACCCTGGAGGCGGGTTAGAATTTCCTTACTGTGAGTATACGTAAAAGATGAAAGATTTACAAAGTCGACTAGGGTATACAGTGCGAAGACTTATTACACGGGAACTGATCGGAACAAGTTCCTTTCGGGTAAGTTTATACAAAATCACGGAACTTCCCCAATGCCAATGGGACTACACGCCGAAGATGGTAAAGAAAAATCGGATCGTTCCGAAGAGAGAGGAGAGAAAAAATAGCGTCTACGTAAAGGTGAACCACGAAGCTCTGAAAAACAACGTAAGGATTCAGCGACGCGCTTGTAAAAAACGATCACCTTAGCGTAACTGACATCTTGAAAAGTTTCACTTTGAATAAGTTGACGGCGGAGGCTCTGCGAACAAAGTCAGACAGCAATAGAGCCGCAACTGTAACGAATCTATACTTTCAGGAGTTTAAATCCGTGTTGCGCGTACTTATCTGTGCCATCAGGGTGTCGAGAGTGTTCTACGTGAGAAATTGTTTTAATGATCGCTATTTTTTATAGCTTTTACTTCGTTAAAGCAATAGCAGGGCGAGATGACTACAAGATAAAATTTAACTCGAAGCGAGCTGTCCCAGAATGCATGCACGTTAGTGTATTTCGACAATAATGGTGTTGCGTACACGGAAATAAATAAATGTACCAGTCTCAATCTCATTCGGGGCGAATTTCTTTTCTATAGAATACACCTAGACCGTTGTAGATAAGCGTTTTTTTTTGCGCGTGCACTGAGTAAAAAGATAATTAAATCGCTAGAATAGAGAGAATCTCGAAAACAGTTGATGCTTTTGACATGAGCTGTTGGCGCGGATGATTGATTTATTATAAAATGAACTGAACGCAGTTATAATATACAGTATATAGGAAACGAACGTATGAAAATTATCTAGATAAGGGTTTAGACGAAAGTTTGAAAGCTTCGAGCTGGTCGGCCAATTCTAATTCGTAATTTTTCTTCTTTTTTTCCTACTCTTCACTCTGCATACGAATGAGACATTTTGATTAATGTTCGTCTACGCGTTTTAATGATCTGTCATCGTATTAGCGATTAGACGTACTTGGTTGGTCAACTTTTTAAATCGCGACCAATTTCCTTTGTAATTATAAAGTTTTTGTTCAAACATCGAGAAATTGGGCAAAGTTGACTAAACTTATTATAGCTATAGAAGAGAGGAACTGCGCGCCCATGAGATTAAGCGTGATATGGAATGTACAAAACAAGGATGTTGGGTAAGGCCTGTTGCTAAACTATGTTCGAAGTGCCTTTAAAGTACAAGCTCTCTAGCTCGTAAAATACGTAATCGAACATGGAAACATTGTCTTTCATAATTTTTCGAGCCATCTCAAGGACGTTGTAAATTGACCAGGGAAAACTTGCAACTCACTTCGTTGACTCTTAGT
The DNA here is from genome assembly GCA_035079385.1 of Aspidiotus rigidus. Classification (NCBI taxonomy): domain Eukaryota; kingdom Metazoa; phylum Arthropoda; class Insecta; order Hemiptera; family Diaspididae; genus Aspidiotus; species Aspidiotus rigidus. The sequence continues at coordinate 10,987,929 of JAVHKY010000015.1, read as the reverse complement.
AGGATCTTTAGGCTGAATCCAGATTGCGGCCCAAAGTGCAAAAAACGTCCACTTTGCGGCCCGAAGATGACCATATTGCGGCCAACTGAGAAACGAAACACGATCAGATTGCGGCCAACTGAAAAAACAAAAGGAACCACATTGCGGCCAAGTTGAAAATTAAGAAGAAACCAAAGTGCGACCAATTTTATTTACAAATCAAAACAGGTAGTTCACATGGGCCGCAAAAAGGATGTCTCGACTCGACACACGGGCCGCAAAAAAGTTATCTTTGGGCCGCAAAGTGCATATCACCACGGGCCGCAATCTGCCAACACCGGATCTTTAATAAGAACATCAGTGGAGATAAGCGAAGAACCTGTTTTTTGAGAAATTTTTCAATTTGAATTTCAATAATCGATTTTAATGATTGATACTTAACTGATTTTGAATGATCAGGATCGATTACTTTGGGAAGTTAAAATTTTTACTAGCAGTATAAGGTGAGGTAAGATGTACTACCACTGGTCCCGTCCTTCTCCTCCACTTGGTAATCGCTTAAAAACCGAAAATTCTATGAGTCCCATTATTTATCTATTTTTTTCATCATTCTTCTTAGGAGCATCACAAAAATTTTCCTTATTTTCACTTACCATAATCCATTAGAACGAAACGTTGCAGTGAATCTGTCCAAGTGCAAAAACGCAGAACATTAAAGCTGTATATGTACTCAAATCTAAGACTTTTGTCCTACGAGATAAAAATACAATTTAATACGCTTCGTTCATCAATTAAATGAAGCGGTTTGGTCCTCGGAATCAACAGACAGAATGCACTAGCGAGCTTTATAATTGTCGGTTGTTTTGCCTATCGCTGAAAATTTTCCAAGTTTCTCTGTTCATACTTGTGTACGGGTCAAAATTCAACATTTTTTCCAATTCAAAAATACCTCACCCTCGCACAGCTATGGTCATTTTTTTGAAACTTTTCGAGGAAATCGAAACTTCTACCCTACTCTTCAAAACCACAACTTGCTATTCAGAGCTCAGCATTCGAAATTTGATCAGAGTTCGCATTCTCCTTCTCCCTCGGATAGGTTTTTTGATTTCCATAAACCAGGTTGGAGACTCTGTCCCTTACTTCTCTTCAAAGCACCAAAATGCTGTACATATTTATGGGTCAGAAGTCGAACTTGTGGTTAAAGCTCCTTTGTCTTTGTATAACTGTAGTCACTATCGAACATTTTTCCAAATCTATAACCTAGTTAAGAGTCTGTATTCTCCTGAAAACACTCACGGGTTTTTTCACGAAGTTGAACGAGCGGTAGCAGGGGACCTATTTTATGGGGCACGTGGGATCTGAAAAATGTTGACAAACCAGATTTATGATGTCATCAGATTGTGATGCCACAAGGCTGACTTATGAAGTCATCAAATTGTGACGTCACAGGCCCGGACTTTGAAGTTGTAATATATAATAGGAGGTGGACTCAGAAGAAATGTGACCCCGTCTACAGAAACTCGCCTTAGTGTTCAATTACAATCAGGAGGAAAGGAATCTTCCTTCCTTTGTAAAAGATTCTTTTCTTCTGATCGATATTCAACGCTAAGGCGGGTTTCTGTAGACGGGGTCACAAATGGTCTATGAAGTCATCAGATTGTGACATCACAGACCCGGACTCCAGAGTTATACAGTTTATGATAGGAGGGGAAGGTGAAGTCACAAATAGAAGCAAAAAGGGCGAAAAAATTTTGAATAATATGATCGAAGAAGAAAATTACTGTTTCTGTAAGACTGGTTTGTGAATTAAATGTGTATACGCCATTTTCGAGGTAAATCTAATTGCCTTTTTTTATTTTCTTTAATTGACCACTTCGCATCATTTCTCAATGTTAACATTCGAGCAAATTCTAACGACTTAGAGGGACTTAGATAAATTCGACTCTCGAACTATATATGATAGGAGGGGGACTTGGAAAAATTTCAATATAGCTCGAGATTCTAGAAAAATTTAGAGTCTCAAACTGTATTATACTAGGCTTATAGTGGTATGGGTAAAATATGCTGTTTAAAGGTGAAAATGGATACCGTTTTATCTCCAGAATTGAAAAGGTATTACGTCCATTTTCACCTTTTAAAAAGCATATTTTACACTTACAGGCTGCTGACACACTCACTCAAGTACACAACAAAATATAACTTTCAACAGCCTGCAACAATAGAGTCTACTACTGAATGATATTATAAGTAAGTATGGGTTGCGTGAGTGAATCAAAAAAGGTAAAAATTGAATCTAAACATGATACCTGCAGAGAATTGTTACTTCATACCCTTTTAATCCCATATTTTATTTTGTGTGTGTGTGTGTGTGTGTAGTGTGTCATCGCTAATAAGATACAAAAGCACATAATACTCATTCACATTGTGTAAACAAGCATTGTTGGAGTGCCAGATACCTGCTGTAAGATGCCCTCTTGAATCCGTTAAGTCACTCCCTCTTTTGAATCATTCAACCAATGAACAAGAAAGGACCGGTAAAGTTTGCACACGTCACCTCGCATTCAAGCAAGTGCACAGTTTTAGCTTTCACCTTTCAACCAGTTTAGTATTGATCGCAGATGTGGATAGTGGACGCGTTACTTTTTCCCTTCGGTTTTACCGACTTTTCTAACTAGAAAAGTGAGGTATTACACCCGTAGCAAGGTCAACAGGGGGAGTGGGTAATGAACTTTCTCGACGTTTTAGGGGTCCTAGATCACAACTAGTATAAAAAAAAATTTCAGGTTTCCTTATATATATAAGATTTTTTTGTCCGCGGAACTCCTCTGAAACTACCCGATGGATTTTTTTGTAACTTGGCCATATTGTAGTAGTATATCTGAAGATGTGCACCTGCAATTTTTTTGAAAATCGGATGAGTAGTTCTCGAGAAATTTTCAATTTGTTGAGAAATTTTGCAGTATTTCGAGTACCTTTTTGTCCGCGGAACTCCTCCGAAACTACCCGATGGATTTTTTTGTAACTCGGCCATATTGTAGTATTATATTTGAAGATGTGCACCTGCATTTTTTTTGAGGATCGGATGAGTAGTTCTCGAGAAATTTTTACTTTTGTTGAAAATTTTTCACTATTACGAGTAGCTTCTTACGAATAGCTGCTTACGTTAGGAGAAGCGGATTTTCCTATACGTTTACCACTTTCGTTATCAGTACGTGTATTGTGAAGAACCTTTCATCATTCGACAGGTTCATTCTTCGTTCGTTCTTTACCAAGGGTTCATTCTTCGTTCGTTCTTTACCAAGGGTTCATTGGATTTTATTTCTGATGAAACCTTTTCGTTCAAATTTAGTACACTTGTATCTCGCTTCCCACAGCCCCTAGAGCGTTGAATTTTGTTTTGTCAAATTTTATTTGTTTTGTTAAATTTATTTTTGAACGGATAGTGGCAATGGCGAGTTGTTCATTTTTCTAGCTATTTTTCATTATTATTAGTCATACTCGATAGTTTTTTTTTTTTTTTTTTTTTATTATTATTATTATTTTACGAGCATTATAAACTGCACGAGGGTTATTTGCTGGGCGTTACAATCTTATTTTAGAACATTACTTGAATTAGGTTAAATTAGGTACGTATTGGTGGAATTGAGTGGCGATCGAACGGAATTTGTTGGTGAATTATATGAAGTTGTAGAATTGAGTGGTGCGTAAATAAGTTAGGGTTGAGTCGATGGTTTCGGAGTTGTTGTTTAGTGCTGCATTGATATTGGAAGATATATTTAGGGGGGTTCGAGTGGGTTGCAGGACGGGGCATGAGAAAATAAAATGATCAACTGATAAATTTTCTTGGAGACAGTGAGGGCATGATGGAGGAGCGAGATTAGTGAGAAGATAAGTATGAGTAAGACGAGTGTGGCCTATTCGCAGCCGAGCTAAAATGACCTCCTCTTGCCTTGAATTTCGTTGGGATGAGGACCAAAATGTGGGTTCACGTTTTATTTTTCTTAATTTGTTATTCGACTGATTTTAGTGAAAACCTTGAGTTTGAATGATTAAGTACAATTTTTTAATCTTCATCAAGTGTGCTGATGCGAGACTACCTGGGTGATTTCACTCTTAATTAATAATTGATTTATTTGTCATTTTTTCATGTATGGGTACATAATTAATAGTGGTTTATAGTTGATTTGAGGTGTCAAAAGAGATGGAAAGATTATTTTCAATTTGGACTGGCTTTTTTGAGTGAGATTTGAGATTAGACTAACGAGTAAACCGGGCTTGGGTGCTATATATTTTTACCGAATTTTCTAGCTAGAAAAGTGAGGTATTTTGTTAATACGTTTCGAATGGTTGAAGCGTGAGGGAAGGAATGAGGGGTTGACTTGGGTGATTGGTTGCTTCTTTCGTTTCGACATCGATTTTTTTAGTTTTTCGGGATCTCTTTGTAGCTGGATTCCCAGATGAAGAATTTTGGGGTGGAGTGTGCATAGAAAATGGTGATATGATAGCGTGAAGGCAATTTATGAGTGCACGAGAGGAATAGCAGCTCGAGATAGCTTTAAGAGATGCCAGAAATCGGAAGTGATAAAGAATTGAACCACTCATCCTAATATACAGTATACTAGACTAATAATATGCTAAGAATAAGGTATGGGAAAAAATGATTGTAGAGCTCTTTTTTATTAGAAACAACTGTTATAGCCTCGTAGCAGTTTGGACAGGGGGAGGGGGAGTGGTTTTTCTGGAGACGTTTTGTAGGTTTTAGATGACTCTTAGCCTAAATTATAACAAAATTCAGGTTTCCTTATTGGATTATAGGTATCTTTACTCTGTTATCTGTTGATGTGACATCGTAGTGATAGAATTTATAAACTCAGTTTTATTGTTTATTTTATAGGCACTCGGTAACTACTCCGAAACACCACTTTTTTGCGTCGTGTAAGTGGCCGATTAATGTGTAGGCGCGGGTAATCATGTTGTGGCGTTGTAACGTCGCTGTGATTGGTCGCTCACAATTTTACTTACTTCACTAGAGCAGTTAGAAGATATTACATGCTTTGTGAAGGTGGCTGTGCTGAGATTCGAACCCACGACACTTGGTTCACCAGTCCGTCGCTCTACCAACTGGGCTACTGCAGCTCCTCGAACGAACGATGTGTTTTGTTCTTCTTTGAATCTTTGTACTCAGACGGCAGTGTTCATCACTGTGAATCAAATCGTATAGACGGGCATTGATTGTATTTGGTTCGTTTTGTATTCGTACGGCGGCAGGTATTCGTATAATCGTATACCGGTATTGCTTGTGCGATCTTCTGTTTCATCGATTCCTATTATTATTATTTGTTTTCATAATGGATCCCGAATATGTAACCGTATAATGAAGGTCCACGAAATTACCGAGTGCCTATAAAATAAAATAGCGTACTGCACAGTGTTGGCAAGTTAACGATAAACGACCAGCGACTCGTGCAGTTGCTTCACTCGCTCCGCTCGTTCCGCAAACCTGCACTCGTAGCTGGTCGTTTATCGTCAACTTACCGCCACTGTACAGTAATCTACTATTATTTTACAAATGTTTGACATGATTGACAGGTCATTGGTATTTAATTTAAAGAGAGGGAGTGACTCTCTCAATGTTTCTTGCATTGTGGGAAGAAAAGTCGTGTACTACTCACGCGACTGCGTGAGTGTTTTTTCATTTTGCTCGCGTTTGCATGACGGGGTTTTTTGAAATTATTTTTTGCATGTTTCTTATGTGTACCGGTACATTTGTGTTGCTTGAACTAATCATGCTGGGATACTAACATTCTAATTAAAATGTGTACTTTCTTCCAGCCGAAATTATTTTTAGGGCCTAGTATAGCGCCGTCTTTCAAGCCTTTGGAATTTTGATATTTCAAATAAAAATTTAAATTGGGACATCGTCGTCATTTTGTAGCAGCCGTTCCATTCTGAATTAATGCGGCTGGTACGACAACTCCAAATATTGACAAAAGGTGTTGTTCATTTTTTTCGCGCTATTATAGGTGGATTGCAGGAAGTCCATTGAGCGCATGACGCGAATATACTCGCGCGCGATGATATTGTGCTACCATCAATCACACCTAATTCTAATTAAAATGTACTTTCTTTCAGCCGAAATTATTTTTAGGGCTTGATTACACCACCCGTCATTCCGGAGTGGCCGTTGCACTCTGAAATATGGTTGTGTAAGCCGACGACTCCTGTTTGGTCGACCGGTGCTGGTCAATTATGACCTCTTTCCTTTTGGCTCAAATTAATAGCTACTAATGTTTCCTCTTTCAGATCAAAATTAATATCGAAACCATCGTAATTTTGCAGCGGCCGTTACAAGTAGAAGACGGGTACGTTTACCCCACTCCAATATACTAAGGTACCTACCCAGTAAAAAAATACAAACTCAAATATCAGTAAAAAACAGTTAAATTTTACTCATTTTAAGCTAGATATCAATCATTTTTCTTACTCACTATTCCAAAAAATTTTGTATCATTTTGTATCAATTTCATCTATTTTTAGTCAATATTCTACGTACTCTAATATTTTACTAAAAATTTAGTTATTTTAAGGCAAATATCATTCATTTCACACCATTTTTTTCTTACTCACTACTCCAAAAAATTTCTTGTATCATTTTGTATCAATTTTCACCCATTTTAGTCAAGATTCTAGGTGCTCTAATATTGACTAAAATAATGAAAAACATTTAAATTTAGTTATTTTAAGGTAAATATCAATCATTTCACACCATTTTTTTCTTACTCGCTACTCCAAAAAATTTCAAACTTTTGTATCATTTTGTATCAATTTCATCTATTTTACTCAAGATTCTAGGTGCTCTAATATTGAGCCACTCATTCACCATGACGTGTTTCCTATGCCCCAGGCTTATTTTTCACAATTGCACAACATTAAAATTCAGTGGCGGAACAATTTTCAGAGAGTATGAATATTTCCATACTTTTGTATCGATTTCATCTCTTTTTTGCCCACTCATTTCCTTATTTACAACTCTTAATTTTCATACATTTTTATATCAATTTGTATACAATTTAATCACTTCTCAAAGAAATTATCGCGGGATAAAATTTTCATACTTTTTATATCATTTTGCATACGATTTATATCTGTTCTCAAAGAAATTCAGAGTGGTAAAAATTTTCATAATTTTTCTATCATTTTTCATACATTTGTATCACTTCTCAAAGGAATTTAGAGGGATAAAAAAAATTTCATACTTTTTGTATGACTTCTCAAAGAAATTTTGAGGGATAAAAATATTAATACTTTTTCCATCATTTTTACCTGTTCACAAAGGAATTCAGAAGGATAAAAAAAATTTTCATTTTGCATGCGAATTATATCACCTCTCAAAAAATTTGATGACTTAAATCAAGTTAATCTATTCTTTTTGATACATCGTACAACCCTCTGGCATACAATATTACAATTGTACAACACTCTAAATTCAGTGGCGGAAAATTTTCCTCCATTGATTTTCATCATAAAAATTATTTTGCACTATTGCACATCATCCTAAATCCAGTGGCGGAAAACTTTCCTCCACTGAAAATATTGGATTACTCATTAAATTTCGACGTTATCAAAATCATTTACAATTCTTAATTTACAATTTACTATTTACACTTTTCAATTTCTAATTTACACTATAATTTAGAAATATTTAAATTCCTTATAGCTTTTGGTCACTTTTCTAGATATTATATGTTTAAAAAATATAATTTTATTATACCATTTTTGTTAATAAGTATATAACATTAAAAGAAATTTGGAGGTTCAATTTTTATTACAATTTTGTGTCAATTTGTATGCTATTTTTATCAATTCTGAAAGAAAAATAAGAGGTTCAATAATTTTTCATACATTTTGAAACAAATGTTTTTAGGAAGCAAATTCAATTTTATCATACCCTCGATCAATAAATACTTTTTTCCTATGCTCATCATTTAAAATAGGACTAATTAAAGGTGTCAACTGTGTAATCTTATGTTTCATTCTCATATTATCATAACAGTACCCATATGGTATAGTATCATAATTATACAAGATCACCCTTTTATCATACTCAAACTTGAACTTTTTGGTTTCTATTTTATTTACTAAATTTTTGGTTTTCGTATCCCTGTTAATTCTATTATAGGTCAAGTCTATAGAACTCTGTTTAAGTTCCTCCATATTTTCCCTAATTAGTTTTATCATTGTTTTCCCATTCAATTTTTCTAAATTTTCATAGTTCAATGTAAAACCTTTTATTTTAGTTACCTCTTCACCTAAATAAGTTTCATAATAATAACTTTTAGGGCCTGTTGATGCCCACAGTTTTATATAGTTACCCTTTCCAAGTTCATCTGTCCATTCACCAAGCATGTCACCTGTCTTAACTGTATTCTTTCCATCATCAAAATATACTATAGAATCTGTATCACAATAAATCACAGCCTCACCTAATTCATCCAATTTTTCATACAGTCTTAATCTAGCATTTGCTGTTGTAAATAGAGCAATATAAATATTAGTGCTAGTATTATTCTCAACATAATAATCCTTAAATTTATAACTCATTTGTGCCATCTCATCTGTCAAATCATTCACGTTTATATCTGTCAATCTATTATCAAGTAATATTTTATAAAATCTTTGTACATCAGTTACATATTCTGTTTGGCTCATATTTTGTCTTTGGCCGAACTTTCCCCATAAACTGTTCAAACATATTTTGGCTACAGCTCTTCTGCCAGGATTTACTTCAATTCTTTCAGGATCCAAATCAATACCTAGTTTCTCCTTTATATCCTGTATATATTCCTCATTTGAATTATAATTATGAGGACTAGATTCTAATTTTATTTTTATGAAATCTTTGACATATCCTTTGAATAAATTCTTACTTTTCTTTTCAAAATGCCACACTTCATAAATTTCTTCAATATTATACCCTTTTTCAATAGCTTTATTAACTTCAATAGTTGACCATGTTCCAGTAATCATTCTTTCATTTTCACTATGGAGGCATTTTCTTATTTTCTTTTCAGCACATTTCAAACATAATGGGAATAATAATTTTTCATTTTTATCCATTTTAACCTTGACAGGTAATACAGGATGATATAAGTTCTTGGGAGGTAAAACTTTACATTTTATTATTCCAAACCATTTCTTAGAATAATAACTTGGTTTAATAATCTTTTCCCGGTGACCTACAGGGTACCAGTCATAAAATTGAACAGTAGGATATAAACTACAAACATCTATATACTTAATTTTCTTCCTTTTACTAGATTTAGCAAATAATTTAAATGTATTAGTTCTACCTCCAAAGAATGCATGCCTTGGATTCAAAGGTTCAACTATTTCAGGTTTTTCACTATTTTTATACTCGGGTGATTTAGTCCATTTACATTCCCACATTTCAACTAAATTATAACCAGCTTCCTTTATTCTATCACTTCTCTCTTTTGTTTTTTCATACAAATCCCCCATTTCTTCCTTATTAACATTATTTATAGTATTCTCACTATAACATTTTCGACATCCATGCCAGAAATATCCATGATACTGATATACAGTGTTAGTAGTCTCATCAAATCCATCAACTTTTGCTCCACAGATCATTTGTTCACCACCATTCAGAGCGTGTTTTATATTAGGATTTTCAAGGTGATTTAACCAACTTACGGATTGTTTTGAATATTTTTCTTCAATGGGTTCATCTACAACAGCTATTGTATTATTCTTTAAATATTTAGATCTAAAGATAGCCATACAAACACTTGCAATGGTTAAATACTGGAATGGATCTATATTCGCTATATCTAGAAATGCCTCTCTGAATTTTAGACAACCATTTCTTAAAATATATACATCTGAGTCACAATATTCTGAAAGTTCTTTCTCCATATCAAAAACATAATTTTCTTGAACTCTTTGTAAATACCATTCTAAAAATTTTTTCCTAGCCTCTGGTTTCATTTGATTATAACCATAATACTTTTTGTTGGGGATTTGTCCAACATAGTGTTCATTCTCCTTGGTATTAAATAAATGTGGAAAGTATCCCTTCTTTAATTCAGTTAAACCAAAAGTCTTGGGGAAATCACTCAGAGGTCCTTGAATAAAATTACTGCTGTCAATAATTCTTAAACCTAATGCCTTTATTTCCAATAGCATAAGTTTTGATCCATTATAAATTGTATAAGGTTTTTGAGTATTTTCAACGCAATATTTCAATATAAACTGTGAATCATAACCTTTGGCATAATGTGCTATGAATGTATAACCTTTATGTTCCTGTGGTATCAACCATTTACAAAATTCATCATTTGTTTTGAATTCATTTTTATTGCCTTTAAAGTCATAAACCTTCACTAAATTAGGTATATGAGTACCTGTTTCTTGTTGAGCCTCATAATCAAAGAATTTATAAGTACAGCTAGGTAATTTTTTCTCTTCTTCTTCTTGTTCTCCTACTTCTTTGGCTTTTTCAAACAACTCCTCTAAAGTATAGTCTTCTAGAGGTTTATCCAACAACTGTGACTGTTCAAGATTACCTTTGCAGTCACAAAATTCTCTCTTACATTTACCACCTTTTTGTCTCTTCCACTGCATATAACATTTATGAGTCTTTATCTCAACTTCTTTCCAACAATTCATACATTGTTCAATTCCACATTTGTGAGAGGATCCAATAGCTGAATAATTCTTAACATTTTCACTGCATGTATTAAAGTTTACATTATTTCTAAAACAGAACTTATTACAATATAAACATTTGAATACATTGTCACAAACTTCTTTATGGTTATCGAAACAGTATTGGTTAAAACAATACCTATTACAATCTTTGCAGAAAATTCTCTTTTTTGTATCTGCTGCATGCTCATCCTGAAAACATAAAATACATTTTCTAACCATTTTTATACATATATGTTGATCTTTGTTATTGTATGGTTTATTACACTCTTTACAATAATAGCTCGATCCGAGGAACCCGGCCATCTTTGTAATTACGTCAAAATGATTTCCGTTTTTATATAAATATACTTTTATATCTTTCTCAGGTCCTTTGTATATAACAGAATTGAAATTTTCTGCACAAATAAGAATTATCTGAATATTTATTAGTTTTTCCAGATTTGCTATGTCTTCCAATGTAAACCCTTCTTGATTATAGTCTCCTAGCTGATTACATAATTGAGTAGTTAGATCTGTCTGCAATTTTCTCCCTTCTCTAATGTATCTTATATCGAGTTTTGAAAATTCCCTTTTAAAGATAGTTGTAATAGAAGGGCTTTCCAATGGATAAGTTAGAGCTACAACTACAGCTCTAGGGCAACATAGATTATCTTTATTTTTTATTTCAACAATAGATTTTTTAGTTTGTACGGCCTTAGCTAAATTCAAAATTTTACTACCTTTTCCACCTTGGGGCATTGCGATTACATTTATATTGAAAGTAGATGTTGTTAGATCAAGTTCTTCATTTGAAGTCAAGATGTTTGAAATGTTATTCATTAATGTTTCTACAGGTTTAAAAAGCACAGGATTTTGTACAACAATATTTATTCTATCATGTCTTCTAAAATTGGTACGTTTTTTAGCAACTTCAATCATTTCTGTAAGTGCTCTAGTTATTAAATCTACTTGTTCATCTCTTGAAGGTTCAATTATCAATTCAGAATCTTTAATAGAAATGGTATAATCAATTTGATTTGCCCTATACTTTTGAACATACCTAGATCTAAGTTCATTAATATCAATAATAGTCTCTTTTTTTACTGGTTTTTCAACTTCTGCTTCAAAAAATGAATCCTCAAACTTGAAAGGAGTTCCATGAAGCCATGTATTTATTTCCTCCTTTGTCAATGTAAAAATAATCCGTTTTACATTTGGTTCTGGTAATATAGATTGTTTTAATTTTTTGAATAAAATAAAATATAAATCATTCAATTTTGAGGTTACTTCCTGTCCTCTAGAAAAGATATATAAATTCTATATCCTCTTAAATAGTATTCTATTTGGCTTTTAGTTTTATTTGAATATAAGTTATGGACTTTGAAAAACTGAATCCATTGGGCTATATTTGGATCTTGTCTTCCAGTTTCATTTCTTATCACACTTATCACAACCTGACTTCTTGTATTCATTCTTCTTTATTTATTTCTCTGAATAATTTTTTCTTTTCAATTTATTAAGAGGAAATTTTTAAAAGAAAATTATTTTTGAAGCTGTTGTTTTATTTCTAACATATCCTTATGTATTTGAGTTGTAAGATGGTTTTTTAGTGAAACTAATGAAATAGTTCTTCCACATTCACAAACAGTTTTCATTTGCTTTCGCTTATTATAATTTTCTTTAGTTGCTAATTTAAGTTTATCTTTATTCTTCTCATAATATTCTTTCATTGATTTGCTCTGACACTCTTTACACCAATCCTGATTCTTATTGAAATTCTTTTTATCTTTTATAGACTTACACCCAACACAATATTTTTTATTTTGAGACAAATCTATCGTTATTTTGTTTTTAACATTAGAGCATTCCTTACACATTGGAATTGTTTCAAGAGTTGAAGATACAAATTCTATTTCATTCTTCACTTTCTTACACTTAGAACAATATCTTTTATTTTGTGAAAACTTGATAACCCGAGATTTTTGTGTCATCTTTCTCTGAATATATTTTCAGTTATTTAAGTATAAAATTTTTTAAGAAGAAATTTATTTTTCATAATTATGTTTATACAATAGTCAACTGATTAATAAAACCGTCAGAAAACCTTCCCAAATCCTGTCTAAAACCTTCCCAATACGTTCAGTCAATAAACCTTCCAAAAACCTTCTCAAACCCATCAGAAAATACGTTCAATCAATAGATATACCTAAAACCTGTTCAAATCCTTCTAAAATATGTTTAATCAATAAACCTCTGAAAAAACCTAAAAATAGTCTGTACAAATTCAACAGACAAGTGACAGGATACCCGTTCAAATTCAACAGACAAGTGACAGTACACCTGTTCAAATTCAACATAAAGATTTATCTATTAGATGTTTTTTAAAATTATTTTTGAATGATGTTATCATGTTTATTGTTTGTAATCTTAGCATGAACAGTTTTAACATTTTTTAATTTTTCTCCTGATTCACTTTTAGCACTAATTCGGGTATATTTCTCAAGACTAAGTCTACCTTCTTCTACAGCTTTAGAAGCATTCTTTTTCATTTCAAGAATTTCTTTAGTTGTTAAAGCTTTATGTTTATCTATTCTACTTACACTTATTTCTTGTTTAGGTTTAAAATGTTCAAGTGGTACTTCTTCTTTTTTATTTTCTACTCTTTCCTTATTATATTTTCTATGTAAATGTGCTATTACTTCATCTTTCTTAGAAGATTGAATTCTTAAATTAGATACATCATTACATAGACCAGCTATAATATTATCTTTACATCTATTTGTACCACATAAAGTTAAAAAACTTCTTATAAATGTTCTAGCAGCTTCTTTATCTTTTTTACTGATTTTACATTTAGTAATCTCATTTTCAATATTTTTTAAAATTTCAACATAATAATCAAACAAATCTTTAGTTTCATCATTACTAGCATAATCAATTAATTCTTGTATTAAAGATTCTTGATCAATTTCAACTTTACGAATTTTTAAAGCGTTGCACAATGTATTAATTGATAACGTTTGATTAAATTCTTCTACGGGCATTTTTTTTATATTTAATAACCAAAATTTTTATAATTTAAATATCAAGTTATTATAAGTTTTACCAAGTTTTACTAAGTGATTTTACAACTAAGTTTTACCGAGTATTACCAAGTTATACCGGGTTGTTTTACAACCTAGTTTTACCAAGTTATACCAAGTTATACTAAGTAGTACTAAGTTATAAAAAGTTTTATCAAGTTATAAGAGGTTAAAAAAAAAAAAAAAGAAAATGTTTATTTTACAAAACATACATAACCCTGAAAAATTTGTTTTATGTAAATTTAAGCAATGTCAAGATTATAGAATGATAACGTTAAATGAACTTAAAAAATCAAATTATAGATTTAAGCCAGATTGTAAATATAGGAAATATATAGGTCATAATCATCAATTATTATTTAGAGGAACACTAGATTTAAGATATTTAGATATTAAACAATTTACAAGTATTACTAAAGAAAGTACTAATCAAAAAAGATCAAATCATACTGAAGATGTTAAAAGAATGTCTGTTGTTAATAATAATAAGTATTCAGAAAATGATAAGAAAAAAAACTCTGTAGAATATCTTCAATCAATAAAAAAAGAAATATCAGAAAAAAATTATAAAAGTAGTAACTTTTCAGAGCTATCAAAATGAAATTCAAAATCCATGTCAACTAGGGCTGTATCAATACTGATATTGATTTTTAGAAATCAGTTTAAGATAAAATAATTATTTTTATTAAAATTTTTGATAATTCAAAATCAATATTAGTCAATATTACACCTCTAATGTCAACCTAAGAGTGACAGTCAACAGAATAAAAAAGGTGCTGTGAAAAATTTTTCTGAATTTAATGAAAAATATAAAAAATATCTTCCTTCTGAAGATAAAATTAATTCAAACAAACAGAGGTGTACATTGATGGGTAAAATCATGAGAAATTGAAAAAATAGTATAACTTATTAGATATGAGTTATCCAACAAACATGAAAACTTCTATGAGATATTGTATGTCTTGTGACAAAAAAACTAAGCATTCAATTATAGAGGGAGACATTAAACTTTTCTTTTCACCCTAAAACAACTGACTCTCTATCCAAATGACATAACCTATAAAATTTAGGCTAAAGAACCTGTACCCGATTCGGAAGAGAGAAAGAAAGAGGAAAGTGTGGTCATAAAAAATTACAAAATTAATATGAGTATGAATTTTTATTCTATTGCATCAAAATTGGTGTCAGTGAAAGAGGCTATAAATCTGAGTATTTTGGTTCATTTTCCGCATTTCTATTATAATTAGATACAGAGGTATACCTCTCGCAAAAATATTATTTGTAGTAATATGACTCTATAGACGGGCGTTTTGTTTGTAGCGCGCTATATTGTAGAAAGACTAACGCGTTTCGTTCGTTGCGTCTGTATGAAAAAATTTACAAGTGTGAGAAAAAAATCCGAAATTCGAGAGGATCAAATAAAGCATTATATACAGGCGTTTTGTTCGTTGCGCCGATATGAAGTACGTAATTGGCCCATTTATTGACGAAAATAGCGAAAAAATAGTTGCGGAGTTCGTTTTGTATGAAAAACTTGAAGAATTGTAGAATTTACCAGTTCATATATAGCTTAAAGCTGATTTCAGTCTGTGAGTTGGCGAAAATTACGATAAATTATGGTTAAGAAAACTTGCACGGAAAAAGAGTGCATGATTTTATACCAGCATTTTTCTTGTAGCGCCCATAAGAAGAGTGTAACAAGCGTTTTCTCTGGTTGCGTTCATATACTGTATTATACCCGCGTTTTTCTTGTAGCGCCTATAAGAAGAGTAACAGAGTGAAAGACTCCTTCAATATACTGTATTACCTATACCAGCGTTTTTCTTGTAACGCCCATAAGACGAGTATAGAAAGACTGCTTCAGCCTAACGTCATGATTTTAAAACAGAGTGAAGGACTCCTTCACCCTGACATCATGAGAAAAAGAGCGGGAAATTTGAATTTAAATTTTGTATATGTTGAACAGAGTGAAGGACTCCTTTGCCCCCGACGTCATGATTTTAGCCTGATGTCATGAGAAAAAAAATTCAATGTAGTTTGCATCGAATACAATTGTTTCAAGAGAAAAGAAAAACTGGCGTGTGTCCAAATTGAATTCTGTATAATTCTATCATTTTTTCCTTGTACATACAGTCTCATGGGAAGAGTGATCATCTCATGCATCTGGTTTGTCGTCAGCTATGAACTGCATATGAGATGAAATTTTCTTGAGGTATTACAGACGGTCACATCGAAGAAAAATGAGTCAAGTTCAGCTTCTTTGTGGAAAATTATTTGAAATTATTTTTCTATTGCATTGAACTGATACACAATACGGAGTACAAGTAAAATGAGAGCGAAGTAAAATGTGCATAATTTATCTGCAAAAGAAAGACTGCTTTCTGAAAAATTGATGGGAGTATGTACTTTGACATATTTAGGTCTTTAGGTAAACACGCGTTTTATAAATGCTAATCATGCCCTGGATGCATGGATTCATTACGCATTCTTGCGCGTAGCTCGTACCGAATACACCATTTGATTAGATTATTTGATTAAATTTCAACAGAAACTCATATCACTAGCAATTTATCGTTCATGCCTAAACAGTAAAAATAGACAGCGAAAATTCATTTCTTCTAGTCAACAAAAGACATACGGAGTCCATCAAATTGGAGAAGAACTTGCAGATCGTCGACCTTTTGCACCACCGTCATGTCTACAGAGGTGTCGCCGTGGCGTGGGATAACATTCCTATCTTATTTGTTCATTGTTACAAGTGAGTTGAAGAAAAGTTTCGTCTACTGGTAGCTTAGAGTTTTCATCCGCATCCGTGCTTGTTGAGTGAGGAGATTTTTTAATAAAGACGAGACGACCTTGCAAGTTGAGTGCACCATTGTATGTTTTGTTTTTTACAGCGAGTTTCACTTCTCCATCCGCTGCGTTAAAACCTCTACCATCAGTGGAGGAGTACGAGTTTAGACCAATAATCGAAGAAGGGGCAGTCTACGTTGATAAAACGATATTTGTGAGCTTCATGTTGCACGAACAACGTCGTAAGTTTTTCTTTTTGTCCAGGCCGAGAAGGTTCGGCAAGTCGCTTTTTGTCGATATGATGAGGAATTTTTTCGAAGGCGAGAAGAAGTTGTTTGAGGGCACTTATATTTACGAGAATCGTTCCGAGCTTGAGTGGCCTAAATATCCGGTGATTAGAATCGATTTCACCGACGGGATTTCATCTCGCTCAGTGGAGAAATTTGAAGAGGACCTGACCGGGATATTAAAGAATATAGCAGAGTCGAATAATATTCATATTATAAATGATAAAATGTCTCCCGAGCGAGCCCTTAAAACATTGATCGAAAAGTTGAAAAATAACACGGGATTGAACGTCGTTATTTTGATCGACGAGTACGACGCGGCGTATTCAGCGAATTATGGGAAACCGCAGGCCCCAGCGATTTTACAAGCTATACAGAGTTTTTTCCGTACGATAAAAGCGCAACGTTCTAACATTCACTTGATGTACTTCACCGGATCGAGCAGAATGGCCATTAGTGAATTTTTCGCGTCCACAACATCTCTGGACCTATCGATGGAGCCCAAATACAGTGCGATCTTGGGATTCACTGAAGACGAATTGAAAAAATATCTTCATGGGCATGTTGAGCTTGTTGCGGGAATCCAAAATGAGGACGTAAAAGTAATTTATGAAGAAATGAAAAAGTGGCACGACGGCTTCGAATTCACGGGTTCCGGCCAACATATTTATAATCCGTGTTCAGTGATCAGTTACTTGACAAAAGAAGGCCGTGAAAAATTTTTCTTTACCGAATCTGGAGGACTTTCAACTATTTTGATGACGAAGTTCTTGGCATTTCCTAAGTATGTGTACAATTACATTGCTAGGTATGCAACCGGCAACGTAAATCCTGAAGGCAAAGAGCAGTTAGTAGTACCAAAATCTATTCTCTCTGGGCAGGTTGACATAGCAGACGAAACTTATAAATCGTTACTAGCCATTCTTTACCAGGGTGGTTATTTCTCCATCGATAAGCAACATAACATGAGTGGATATGCGGAACCTCATTACATCCTACGATTTAGTAATTTGGAGGTTGAAGTTGACTACATTAAACGTTTGTCCACAATACTTTTTAAGACTAAGAAGCGCGAGTTGCAGCAGAGGATCGAAGACATGAGAGAGGCTCTCGAATCAGGTAATTGGACAACCTTCTTCAGCCATCTAGAGTCTATTTTCACTAAAACACCGTATTTCTTGTACATGCACAAGAAAATGAACGAAGCCATGTTTCAATTCCAAATGTATGTAACAATGTTTGAAGCAGGGTATGATCCGGATATGGAGGTGATGACAAGTTCGGGACGTGCGGATCTGGCAATAGTAACTCTGTCTAAAGTATTTATAGTGGAACCAAAACTAATAGAAAATGAAGAGAATCCACTCGATCAGTGTCGTAAAAAATATCTCAAAAGATTCATGAACTATCAACAAGAGGTCATTTGTATAGGTCCAAAATTTTCTCAGCAAGCAGAGATTCCAGAGTGGGGTGTGGCTCACTTCTCAAAGACTGGCCAGCTGTTGGAGGAATACGGTACTCACGAATAATTCTGACCAACATTAATCATCAACTCATGAAGAAAGTCAACTTCTCAAAGTTTTGGAAAATTTCTAACTTATCAATAGATAATCTAATTTTTCAGGTGCTAATTCCAAAAATAATGAATTAAGAACTTTTTTTTTTTTTTTCTGTAAAATACGATGTTTAATTTATTCATTCTTAACGTATTTCGAGCGGCATTTTCTTTGAATTTTCATTTGCCATAGATGATAACTAGAGCCCGGATTCGCCGGCATTTGTCACTTTTTTTCCTTAATGGGCGGGAACGTTTTAATCAAAGATGAACACGATTCATAGCAAGGGGGACCAGGGAAAAAATTTTTATTTTGCCGAAAATTGCCAGAATGAGAATAAATGCCGAAATTGACGAAAATGCCGGGATTGTGCCGAAATCGTCGTTTTTGAGTAAAAATTTCCAAATCACTATCTCGTCTATCCGCAACATCATAAATTCAACGACACGGAATGATTAGACAAGTATCTACGCAGTCGTCATTGCTACATTACTGACGTGCATGAAAAGTCGAGCTTAACGACCTCAAGCAGGGATGATTAATTCCAAATAGGTGTACAGGGAGGCAGTATACGTTGAGAGTATAGCACTCTGTTTTCAGCTGAATCACGATTTGTTGTATCTCTCTGCGTTGTTTGCTGTCAAGATAAGAAAATGCCGAAGATCAAAACTTCCTTAAGCGTTGGAATGCGTCATTGGATTCGTCCTTACAACGAAACTGTTGAAATTTTGAATACGGACGGTCGGGTTATAACATGTTTGCCATGTAGGAAATCGTTGACGTGCACTAAAAAATATCACGTAGATTCTCATTGTGCTACAGGTGAGTTGTACTCCTCTCAGGTACATAAGCCTAAGGAAATAATTATGAAGTGTTGATGGAATTTCACTCTCTTACAGCATCACATATTGCTGCCGTTAAGCGTTTCACGAGCTCCGAAGTAAAACAGTCAACGTTATCTTTTAATGGTGCATCAGCAACTGAACGAAATACTTTTTATCGGTCACTCTGTAATACTTTCCTCGCTGCCAACATCCCTTTATGGAAGCTGAATAATGTAGCATTAAAGTCGTTTTTTCAAGAATATATTCCACAACATAACATCCCTGATGAAAGTACTCTTAGGAAGAATTATGTACCCGTGCTGTACCACGAGACAATAGAAACTATTCGAAACCGCGTTGGCGACAACTATGTCTACATCATTGTTGACGAAACTACTGATGCCCGAGGAAACTACATCGTGAACTTGATTCTAGGTGTGTTGTGCAGTGAAGGACCAGGTGACCCTTATCTCATTGCGTGTAAATGCCTGGAAAAAGGAATTCATCGACTGAATGCACTTTTGTGAACAACGAATTAATGCATTTTTACAAGGGAGTATTATTCTCGGATAAATTGTTACTTCTTGTCCCTGATGCGGCACCCTATATGATAGCTGCCGGGAAAAATCTACGTCAGTTTTATCCAGGACTACTACACTTTACCTGTATCGCACATGGACTTCATCGTCTGTGCGAAAAACTTAGAGAATGTTTCCCCGATGTGAATGCTTTATTAAGTGCAGGTCGAAAAATATTCTTGAAGAGTCCAGCCCGTATACAGAAGTTCAACGAAATTATGCAATGTGAACTACCTCCTAACGTGGTAATTACAAGGTGGGGTCCTGGGTCAATGGAGCAGTCTTCTTCGCCAGTAAGTTCGAAAAATTCAAGGAGGTAATCAACGAACTTCCTGAAGATTCACAACAAATGAGAAAAATGAAGCTACTTATCAAGAAGGCAACTCTACCGACCGACCTTGCATTCATAAAATCTTATGTGTCGTTCCTCCCTCAGGTTATAGAAAGCTTGGAAAAGCGAGGGTTGTCACTTGTGGAGCAGGTGCAGCACATTGAAAATGTTCGCAGTAAATTACAACTAATACCTGGCTCCAAGGGCACTGTTCTAAGAACGAAATTTGATTTTATTTTCAATAAGAATCACGGTTTTCTACAATTACAAGAACTTGCCCGCTCATTTGATGACACTGCTTTTTTTGTATCTAGTATTTCAACTAATCCAGTTGTGCTCAGTTCGCTTACATACGCTCCACTTACATCTGTTGATTTGGAACGCACTTTTTCTGAATTGAAATAGTATATTTCATGCCAAGGAGCAAAAGCGACGTTTTGAATGACGAGTTCGGCGTTCGCGAAGCGAGGCGAAGCCGAGCCGAGCGAGCCGAACGAGTCATTCAAGTCGCTCGCTCATTGTCTTGGAAGATATTTTTTAAAACGAACAATGCGAAAGCGCTTTTCGCGTGCTGTTTTGAAGGCGCGAGAGCATTCGTTTCGCAGATTGATGCTCTCTGTTAGAACCACTTTTGTCACGTTTTCACTGTTCAATATCGTATGATCATATTCATACCACTCGTTCAAGGCCATACTCGTTTATGCTTCACCGATGCATTTAGCATACGCATACCACTCATTCAAGACCACTCGTGCGTGTTTTTTGTCGGTGTTTGTTCAAGGAGACATTTGTTCGTCAATAAAATTCGTCTTTTCTTCGTTCATAACATCAAATTCTCATTGGCACATGATTTTGATAGTGTCCATTATTGTGTTACTGATAAGAGCGGCGAGCACGTCGAGCGAGCCATTCATTATTGCCGAGCGGACGGAAAAGTAAATTGAGCGGCCAGAAAAGTTAATTCAGCGGCCGGAAAAGTGATTTCTCATGTCTTCTAACCGTGCGAAACTCGTTTTCTAAGCATAAAGCTAACGCGCCTGCAAACGAATGCTTTTGCGCCTCAAAACAGCACGCGAAAAGCGCACTTTCGGGTTGTAAGTTTTGAAAAATATATTGAGCGATAAGAGGCAAAGTCTAAAAACAGAAACTGTAGAACATCATCTAATTGTAATGCACAACAAAAAATTTTTGTAAAATTAAAAATTGAGCAATTTTTAATTTTTTTTTTTAAATGCCGAATATTGCCGAATTCTTCAATTTTGATGCCGAAAATAATTTTCTTTAGTGCCAGAAATCCGGGCTCTAAATAACTCTTCCACTGTGCGTATTCTTGATAGTTTGTCATAAATCTGTTATCAAATTGTTTTCTAGAGTTTTAATATATTTAGGTCTTTTGAATATTTTCTAATTGGAATTTTTCGAATTACGTGAATTATTTTCGGTTACTCTATCTATGATCTTATTTAATAAGTAGGTACTCAAATATTGATTTTTTTGTCCATGCGAATTGTAATTAATTTAATGTAATTTTTTAGAGGGAGATCTTGAAACTCGTATAATTTGTATAAGCCTCTCCCTCGTTCCGAAAACGTTACGCGCACCATCTGTAGTTGTAGATCCGCGTGTACAGAGTGTGTGTCAATGCTCGAGTTGTTCTTGAATGTTAACCATAATTTCTTCAAACAGGTCACTCGTCGAGCAGTGGTCATATACTGTAATCTAATATATCTGAGAGAAAAAGAATTATACTATTTTTGGTAAGAAAGAAAGAGTAATGAAGTGATGTACTGTATAGAGAAAGAATTATCACATTTTTTATAGCCTTGAAAGAGAGAAATATGTATGACATACAACTTTAAAGTCTGAACATTCGTGCAAATTATTCAGGAAAAATGTTTTTCTTCCTATCTTGAAAAAAATTGTTGACTACAAGATTGCTGATCCTGAACGCTTGAGCTCCTTTCCAGTCTTTGGATAGATACCCGTGTGGTATACGCTGAATTTCCCACCTGAACTTTCGTGAACAACTGTGTGTCTTCGAAAAAACTCGTTGACAGATCATGCACGAACAGGTATGTGTACATGTTAATCTATCCTAGGAGCTATCACTGTATACTTGAAATCTGGAGTTGAAAAACGTAGGTGAAAAATCCTCCCGTGTTTCAAAATATGAAAGTGATGAGCATCATTCGAGTCTTTTTTTCCAGGTGGTACCATCATATACCCTGAAGGATCTAACGCATGCCCAAAAAATGGCACACATTAAAATTAAAGGAATTACAGGGAGCGCTGTGCCACACCCTATTAATAAGTGAGGTTAATAGAATTATAAAATCGTGAAGTTCATACCTTGATTGAAATTTCTTGAGTAATCCAATATTGTCAGTGGCGGAACCGCCACTGGATTTTAATAGTTGTACAATATTGTGAAAAATTATTTTATTGTACGTCAGAGCCTGCCAGAAGCTATGGTTGTAGTCTTCCCTGAATTTTTGAGTACCAGAAATGAATTGTTTGAAAAAATTTTTGAAGCTCTAAATATCTTTCATAATTGATACAAAATGTATGAAAATTTGTGACCCTCTGAATTTCTTTTTAAAATTGATACAAATTGTATAAAAATTGATACAAAAAGTATGAAAATGTTTAATCCTCTGAATTTCTTTTTTTCTTTTAGAAATGATACAAATTGTATAAAATTGATACAAATGTATGAAAATTTTTGAATGTCTGAATTTCTTTTTTTTTATTAAAATTGAAAACAAATTGTATAAAAATTGAGAATTGATAAGTCAGTGGAGGAAAAGTTTCCGCCACTGAATTTTAATAGTTGTGCAATTGTAAAAAATAAGCCTGGCGCATAGGAAAAACGGAATGAGTGGGTCAATATTAGAGCAGGTAGAATCTTGACTAAAATAGATAAAATTGATAGAAAAATGATACAAAAGT
This sequence comes from Aspidiotus rigidus, assembly GCA_035079385.1. Classification (NCBI taxonomy): domain Eukaryota; kingdom Metazoa; phylum Arthropoda; class Insecta; order Hemiptera; family Diaspididae; genus Aspidiotus; species Aspidiotus rigidus. Next base: position 10,964,839 of record JAVHKY010000015.1, on the reverse strand, counting down.
TTTTGAAATTTTTTCGGAGTAGTGAGTAATAAAAATGATTGATATTTACCTTAAAATAACTAAATTCAAATGTTTTTCATTATTTTAGTCAATATTAGAGCACCTAGAATCTTGACTAAAACGGGTGAAAATTGATACAAAATGATACAAAATTTTTTTGAAATTTTTTGGAGTAGTGAGTAAGAAAAAATGGTGTGAAATGAATGATATTTACCTTAAAATAACTAAATTTTAGTAAAATATTAGAGTACGTAGAATATTGACTAAAAATAGACGAAATTGATACAAAATGATACAAAATTTTTTGGAATAGTGAGTAAGAAAAATGATTGATATCTAGCTTAAAATGAGTAAAATTTAACTGTTTTTTATTGATATTTGAGTTTGTATTTTTTTACTGGGTAGGTACCTTAGTATATTGGATTAAGAATTGTAAATGATTTTGATAACGTCGAAATTTAATGAGTAATCCAATATTTTCAGTGGAGGAAAGTTTTCCGCCACTGGATTTAGGATGATGTGCAATAGTGCAAAATAATTTTTATGATGAAAATCAATGGAGGAAAATTTTCCGCCACTGAATTTAGAGTGTTGTACAATTGTAATATTGTATGCCAGAGGGTTGTACGATGTATCAAAAAGAATAGATTAACTTGATTTAAGTCATCAAATTTTTTGAGAGGTGATATAATTCGCATGCAAAATGAAAATTTTTTTTATCCTTCTGAATTCCTTTGTGAACAGGTAAAAATGATAGAAAAAGTATTAATATTTTTATCCCTCAAAATTTCTTTGAGAAGTTGCTACAAAAAGCATGAAATTTTTTTTATCCCTCTAAATTCCTTTGAGAAGTGATACAAGTGTATGAAAAATGATAGAAAAAGTATGAAAATTTTTACCACTCTGAATTTCTTTGAGAACAGATATAAATCGTATGCAAAATGATATAAAAAGTATGAAAATTTTATCCCGCGATAATTTCTTTGAGAAGTGATTAAATTGTATACAAATTGATATAAAAATGTATGAAAATTAAGAGTTGTAAATAAGGAAATGAGTGGGCAAAAAAGAGATGAAATCGATACAAAAGTATGGAAATATTCATACTCTCTGAAAATTGTTCCGCCACTGAATTTTAATGTTGTGCAATTGTGAAAAATAAGCCTGGGGCATAGGAAACACGTCATGGTGAATGAGTGGCTCAATATTAGAGCACCTAGAATCTTGAGTAAAATAGATGAAATTGATACAAAATGATACAAAAGGTTGAAATTTTTTGGAGTAGCGAGTAAGAAAAAAATGGTGTGAAATGATTGATATTTACCCACCTTAAAATAACTAAATTTAAATGTTTTTCATTATTTTAGTCAATATTAGAGCACCTAGAATCTTGACTAAAATGGGTGAAAATTGATACAAAATGATACAAAAAATTTTTTGGAGTAGTGAGTAAGAAAAAAATGGTGTGAAATGAATGATATTTGCCTTAAAATAACTAAATTTTTAGTAAAATATTAGAGTACGTAGAATATTGACTAAAAATAGACGAAATTGATACAAAATGATACAAAATTTTTTGGAATAGTGAGTAAGAAAAATGATTGATATCTAGCTTAAAATGAGTAAAATTTAACTGTTTTTTATTGATATTTGAGTTTGTATTTTTTTACTGGGTAGGTACCTTAGTATATTGGAGTGGGGTAAACGTACCCGTCTTCTACTGTTCCATTCTGAAACACGGGTGGTACGACAGTTCCAAAGTTTGATTAGTGGTGGTGTTCATTTCTGGTTCGCGCTATCATAGGTAGATTGCAGGAAGTACATTGAGCGTATGATGCGGATATACTCGCGCGCGATGATATTGTGCTACCATCAATCATACCTTCTTTCATCCAAAATTATTAGTATACCAACCGTCATTCCGGAGTTACTGTTTCACTCTGAAATATGGGTGTGTAAGACGACGACTCCTGTTTGGACAACCGGTATTGGTCAATTACGACCTCTTCTCTCCTTTTGGGTCAATTAAATTTTTTAATTTCAAATTTAAATTGAAAACATCGTCATTTTGTAGCGGTCGGTCCATTCTGAAACATGGGTGGCACGACAACTCCAAAGTTTGACAAAGGTGTTGAGAAATTTTGTTTGCGCTGTCGTAGGTGGATTGCAGGAAGTACATTGAGCGCATGATGCGGATATACTCGCGCGCGATGATACCGTGCTACCTTCAATCATACTTATTCTAATTTGAAAAATTGAAATTAAAAACATCGTCAGTTTGTAGCGGCCGTTCCATTCTGAAACACGGGTGGAACGACAATTCCAAATTTTGACTAAAGATGTTGTTTATTTTTGGTTCGCGCTATTACTCTATCTACATATTATACTTTATATGATGGTTAGGTCTTACAGGAAGTGCATTGAACGCATAATGCGTATTAACCGCGCGCGTGATGATATTGTACTTTTCGATTATTCAGTGCACCCACGATCGGATAAGCTCACGGTGGGGCGCAGGATGAGTTTAACTCAGTTTACTTGACTCCGCCAATGAAGAGGCAACCACCTGAGGTTGTAACTGAAACGTTGAAGTTGTAAACAGTCTTCGTAATTCGTGGCGGACTGACGTGGGTGCCTGCGCCTTCTCTAATTTTTGCAGTTGTAGGTACAGCGCACCACATTCGGATATACCTCGCTGGGATTTTATCTTCGTTAGCCGGGGTTGACTGTTGTGGTCGTGCACAGTCTTCTATGTATAGGGAATTCCTTTTTTTTTGTCTTTAGTGTAGGGCTAGGATCTTAAGTGTCTCGAGACGCATAGGAGCCACCTCCACGTGGTGCGTCCTGGGCAACGGCAACAATTAGTTTGTTGACGGCCAAGGCTCCTTAGAGTAATAGCGCGAATTAAAAAATAATAACATTAAAAAATCCAATGAACTGAGACAAAAAATGAAGTTTTCGATTGGCAACAAAATATCTCTTCATACCTAGTGTAATTTTGTGATTCTATTCGGTGGTCAGTTTAGAGTTTTTAGGCTGGTCCTCGAGTTAAATGTTATTATAAGAAATTGAAACCTATGAGACTGTATCTCAGGCTTAGATGATTGAATTAATTACCACATGTTGACACGAAAAAATGTGTTGAAATAGTGATAATTTTGAAAGGGGATTTTAATGATGGACGGAGTTGGACTTAATTAATTATTTCGAGTACAAAATTGAAATTTCTTGTAAACTTTGTAAAAAGTAGTATTTCAAATTTTCTTCATACCTACCGTAGCTTCGATATTACTAATCTTCTCACTAAAAATTCAACGATCCCTTGCTTGAGTTTTTGTAATAAGTGATTTTGTGGTCAAAATGCAGCCTAATATTATTGGTTTTGTCCGACGAATCTCTGCTTATTTCTTCTAACAGCTCAAAAATTGTAGTTCAAACGAAAAGAAGTGCTTTGATTTACTTTAGGTTTTTGTAAAATTTTTCGAAGGAAACCTTGGCGTCCCGGCGGTGAGTAGAAGCTCCACTTCATAACTTGAGAAATTTTTGACTTGTTAATACGAGGATTTCTATTCAAGTTGACGTTATGAAGGTTTAGTTTGATATAATCTGACTTTCGAAGGCAAATAGTTATCCAGGAGGGGACTCTACCAAAATTAAAGTTCCTTGAACAAATTTGAAATTGTCGGCTACCTCGCGACACTTGGAAAATGTTTTGACTTTATCAAGTAATTGATCATCATCATGAACCACGATCGTCGAATTTATTAAGAACTCACGGGTTCTTTAACGGAGTTAAATAAGCGGTGGCAGGAACCTGTTCTATGGAGCACGTGAAATCTGAAAAATGATGACGTACTAGATCTATGACGTCATCAAATTGTGTCGTCACAGGCTCGGATTTTGGAACTGTATTATACATATAATAGGAGGGGGGGGGGGGGACTTGGAAAAAAATTTTGGAGATCTAAGCCTTGCCGACCAGCCAGACGACGGACAGCGGACGTTTTTTCCAACAAATTCGCCGACAAAACAAATTCCCCGTTAAAATCGATCTTTACAATAAAATTATCAGCTCCAACCTAGTTTAGTCGAACTTGGCACAATTTTGATATAATATAATATAAGGATTTCGACTTACGCTGCCTGTAGAAAAAACTGTATTTTCGAGGAATATGGAAGCTCGATCCGATCGCTTATTTAGGAACTTTGGAGAAGAGAAAACTTTTTCGCTTAACTTCCACAAGTACGAGTATATATTTATACGATGCGTTTTGAACGACCAGCGTTCTCTTTTCTTGTGTGCTGTGAATCCAAAAATTTTAGGAACTTTGAAAGTTTTTGAAGGTGATCATACATGTATCCGAAGGAGGGGAGGCCTCGCTCTAGTTATGGTCTATGGATAAGTTTGAAATTGTCGGCCAACTTGCGATACTTGGAGAATGTTTGACTTCACCAAGTAGTCGACCATCATAGTTTAAATCATAACAAGCTAATTTATTAAAAGCGATCTCCACAATCAATTATCAGCGCCGACCTATTTTAGAACTTGGTACAATTCCGATATGAGAGCGATAAGTTATGACGATTGCGGCTGACGCTGCCCGTTAAGAAAATTGTATTTCCGAGGAACGTGGAAGTTCGATCTGCGATCTAACTTTCCAGAGGCTTAGACAATTTTCGAAGATGATCGTCATTAGTATCGAGAGGGAGCTCCAGCCTTGTTGATGATCTTTAAAAAAATTTGAAAGTGTCGGCTATGTTGCGATACTTGAAAATGTTTGACCCTCATCTAGTAAATAGATCATCATCATAAATCGTAATCGTCTAATTTATTAAAATCGATCTTTGCACTCAATTATCAAAAACTAAAATTGAAATAAATTTTTATATCAATAGAGCGGGAGAGAAAAAATATATGACGTCATTGAATTGTGATGTCATAGGTTTGGTATTTGGAGCTACATATATTATTATCGGAGAGCTTGAGTTATATAAAAAGCGAGGACTTGGAATATATGATGATGAGAGGGCACTTGGAGAAATGTCGACTCTCGAGCTATATATGGTAGGAGGGGGACTCAGAATACCTTAGAAGGACGCTCCAAGTATTATGGTGTTTGAAGCGTTGCATATCTGGCTCGTTGAAGGGCCTAAGTCAATTGGTGTATGCAGCATTGCATACGAGTTATCATGTATTTGAAGGAGCTACGTTTCAGGCTACATACACCGACCACCGAGCTCTATATGATAGGAGGGTGACATGGAAAATTTTCAAGCTCCGAGCTTTACCGTCCGGTCGGACGGCGGACGTTTTCCCTTCCCGATAAAACAGGTTTCCTGTTAAAATTTCAACCTCCCAGTTATTTACAATTTTGACTCACGACCTGTGATATATGACAGAAGGGAGACTTATGGTGTTTGAAGCTGTGCATATATGAGTCATTGAAGAGGCTAAGCCAATTGGTGTACAAAAAGGAGAAAATGGACATAATACCTTTTCGATTCTGGAGATAAAACGGTATCCATTTTAATAGGGAACCTGTTTTATGGGGGCTTTTTGAGAAATTTGTAATTAAATAATGATAAAATTTCGACATTGAAGATTGGAATAGCCATCAAGTTGAAGTCGATCTGAGGTTGTCGGAAGAAGGTTTCTACGGTAATATGATCCATGTTAGTATCCTGTGAATGTCGTGCGCAAGCTATGGCACAGTACCTTCTTGCAAAATAGATCACCTATAAGCCTGTTAAATATTATTACAAACACGTTTTCAGCCAGATAGTCATAAAATTGTAAATTTCATTCAAATATATCAATTAATTTGTGTGGATTAAAATGAGCCATAACATTTTGTCAACAGAATTGACTCTCATAGGGTCTTGGTCTGGTATCGACAAACTTGGACCTTCGGCTTCCTTGACGCTGTTCTCATACATTTATATTCCAAATTGGTGCACAATATTATTTGAAGAGCAGCAACAATATGAAAATAGCCACATGGAAAATTTGTATCCTAACCTTTTTACTTTTTCATCTCATTCCCGTCAATAATATTCGTAAATCGCTCCGTTGTCGGGCACTAAGCGGACTACATGATTGACACACCTACACGCGTTTTGTAATGAACTTGGACGTACAAAAAAAAAAAAAGAACGAGATTTCCCATCTTTAATGAGTGTTACACTCTATATTTCCGTTTCCTTACACGGACAATAGTGTAATATCTTTGGCGGACATGTGTGAAATTAAACACTGCCGCCTTTGACGGACTTAGATTCAATCATGTCTTGAACGGACTGTCCACCTAGTGCGGTTATATGCAAAAACCAAGTTTTTCAGGAGTGTATCGGAAAAAAATATTTTTTTTCGGAGTCAGCGCGAAAAAATATATAAGTTGGTCATATTATCTCGATTGTCCGCATAGGACTGTCAAACACCCGAATCCGCTTTAACATTTACTTACAGGTATAGGTGTGTTTGTGTGCGTGTGTCATGCTATTTAACGTTTTTCTCCACTTCGATAGTTGAATCTACTCATTACTACGTTTTATCCTCTGAATTTAAAAGGTATTACGTCCATTTTCACCTTTTAAAAAGCATATTTTACACATACAGGCTGCTGACACACTCACTCAAGTACACAACAAAATATAACTTTGAACAGCCTGCAACAATAGAGTCTACTACTGAATGATATTATAAGTAAGTATGGGTTGCGTGAGTGAATCAAAAAAGGTAAAAATTGAATCTAAACATGATACCTGCAGAGAATTGTTAGTTCATACCCTTTTATTTTGTTGTGTGTTTGTGTGAGTGTGTCAGCAGCTTGTATGTGTAAAATATGCTGTTTAGAGGTGAAAATGGATATAAAACCGTTTTTCTCCAATTCAATAGTTAAATCAACTCATTACTACGTTTTAATCTTCAGAGGTAAAAAGGTATTATGTCCATTATCACCTTTTAAAAAGCATATTCGACACATACAGGCTGCTGACACACTCACACAAACACACAATAAAATATGGGATTAAAAGGGTATATGAAGTAACAATTCTCTGCAGGTGTCATGTTTAGATTCAATTTTTACCTTTTTTGATTCACTCACGCAACCCATACTTACTTATAATATCATTTAGTAGTAGACTCTATTGTTGTAGGCTGATGAAAGCTATATTAACAGGGAATTGCCGTGCGCCATCCAACAAAAGATTAGAAACCATTGCGGACGTTGCAATGGCAGCGGGGAACCCGCAATTCCTTAATTCGACCTCTCAGGTGGTGTGGAACTGAGTTGATAATCTTGTCATATAATTCAAATCGAAATTATCATTCTACATTCCCTCCTATCATATATAGCTCGAGACTTGAAATTCTTCTAAGTCCCCCTCCTATCATATATAGCTCGAGACTCGAAATTCTTCTAAGTCCCGTAACCTAACCTAACCTGCGGACGCGGACGTTTTCTGAGGATGTAATCTCCTAACAAAATAGATAGCGGGTTCCCCGCTAAAAACAGAAAAATTTCGACTCTCGAGCCATGTATGATAGGAATTTTTCCAAGTCCCCCTTCTATCATATATAGCTCGAGAATCAAAATGTTTCCAAGTCCTCTTCCTATCATATATAGCTCGAGAATCGAGAAAAATTTAGACTCTCGAACTATATTATACCAGGCTTATAGTAGGTGTAGGCCTTCTTTATACTAGCTTTAATCCTCACTACCAAATCCCATATTATGACTCATAAAACAGGTTCCCTGCCTTCCTAGCTTAACTTCATTAAGGAAGCCGTCGTTTTTCTACGTCCTTCTCCTATCATATATAGCTCGGGAGTCGACATTTTTTTCAAGTCCCCTTCCTATCATATATAGCTCGAGAGTCGAACAGGAAACCTGTTTTATGGGGCCGTTTTGAGAAATTTGCCGTGCGCCGTCCAGCAAAAAACTTGGAAAAATGTCGACTCTCGACTCTCGAGCCATACATGATACGAGTAGGAGAGGGACTTCAAAAGCGATGGCTTCCTTAAAAAAGTTAAACGAGGAACGCAGGGAACCTGTTTTATGAGTCAAATGGAACTTGGTATTGAAAATTCAAAGAAGCCTAGACCTAGATAAAGCTAGTATAAAGAAGGCCTAGACCTACTATAAGCCTAGTAAAATATAGTTTGAGAGTCTAAATTTTTCTCTATTCTCCAGCTATTTATGATAGCTCGAGAGTCGAAATTTTTCCATGTCCCCCTCCTACCATATATGCCTCGAGAGTTGAAATTTTTTCCAAGTTCCCCTCCTATCATATATAGGAGAATCAAAATTTTTCCAAGTCCCTCTCCTGTCATATATGGCCTGAGAGTCAACATTTTTCCAAGATTCTTACTGGACGGCGCACGGCAAATTTCTCAAAAAGCCCTCCATAAAACAGGTTCCCTGTTAAAACCACCTAAAGTATTATTAGGAGAGTGTAACAGCCATGCTGGTATCATGTTCAGACTAGCCGCTTGCGGCTAGGCCTGCGGCGCCTGGCAGCCTCGCGCTACGCACTCATTTTGACGGGCTCGCGCTTTGCCCTCGCTATAACGTGCTGCGCGCTGCATGACGGACTCGCGCTTCGCGCTCGCGGTTTTGTAGTGACAGGCTTGCGCTCGCCGATTTGTGGTAACAGACTCGCGCTTTGCGCTCGCTGATTTGGGACAACGGTCTACATAACAGAGCGAAATTTCATTCCCACTTTTCATAGTTTTCACAGTACTAAAAGGTCGTATACACACTACACACACTCACACAAGCACACAACGAAATATAACTTTCAACAGCCTGCAACAATAGAGTCTACTACTGAATGATATTATAAGTAAGTATGGGTTGCGTGAGTGAATCAAAAAAGGTAAAAATTGAATCTAAACGTGATACCTGCAGAGAATTGTTACTTCATACCCTTTTAATCCCATATTTTATTGTGTGTTTGTGTGCGTGTGTCAGCAACCTGTATGTGTAAAATATGCTATTTAACGTTTTTCTCCACTTAGATAGTTTAATCTACCGTTTTATCCTCTGAATTTAAAAGGTATTATGTCCATTTTCACCTTTTAAAAAGCATATTTTACACATACAGGCTGCTGACACACACACACACACACACACACACACACACACACACACACACACACACACACACACACACACACACACACACACACACACACACACACACACACACACACACACACACACACACACACACACACACACACACACACACACACACACACACACACACACACACACACACACACACACACACACACACACACACATGCACACAACAAAATATGGGATTAAAAGGGTATGAAGTAACCATTCTCTGCAGGTGTCATGTTAAGATTCAATTTTTACCTTTTTTGATTCACTTACGCAACCCATACTTACTTACAATATAATTAGTAGTAGACTCAATTGTTGCAGGCTGTTGAAAGTTGGATTAACAGGGAACCTGTGCTATGGGGGGCTTTTTGAGAAATTTGCCGTGCGTCGTCCAACAAAAAACAGAAAAATTTCGATTCACGAGCCATTTGTGATAGGAATTTTTTCAAGTACCCCTTCTATCATATATAGCTCGAGATACGAGAAAAATTTAGACTCTAAAACTATATTATACTAGGCTTATAGTAGGTGTAGGCCTCCTTTATACTACGCTTTATCTAGATCTAGGCTTTCTTGAATTCTTAATACCAAATCCCATATGATTCATAAAACACGTTCCCTGCATTCCTCGCTTAACTTCGTCAAGGAAGCCGCACTATATTCTACCTTACTCGTCGCAATTGGGTAGTCTGAGCATTCGCCTATGGCCGTCTAGCCAACTCAGCCTTTTACTCCATCTACATTCTACAGCTCACTACAAATGAGTATCCCCATACTAGTTGTGCTGAAGGCGGTTTTGGAGGAATGTGAATCGCCTCTCCATTATGGTTAGCATTTCCTATGCCATCACGAGTGTTGCAGCGTGGTGTAGTAACATTGGGACATCCGCGTCTGTCGACCACTGGTAGTGCCTTTTGGCTCTCTTTATGAATGCAGTCTGGAGATTTTGGTCTCTGGTCCAATTGCGGAAATAGTACCCTTCCATTCTGAATCGGTGACAGCTTTTGATAATTGTCTGCCTATTTTCCGGGGCTCTCCCTTTTACAGAGTATACTGGTCAGGTCCGACGGCCTACGTCCGGCCAAAATGAACTTTAAAAATTTTGCTTATTTTTTATTTATCTCTTCATTTATTTACTTATTTATTTATTTAGTTTCTTTCCTTCTTCCTTTCTTGCTTTATATGATGGGAAGGGACTTGGAAAATATTGAATTCTTGTTGTAATAATTATATGATAGGAGGAGATTTTTGAAAATTGGTGTTTTCTAAATTCAGTTCCACAATACTCCGGAGGTCAATTGATAGTGCGTTTTTTTTTATAGTGGTTTAAGGGACCTGTTAAATGTTTCTTTCTTTTTTGCTATCGGCCGTCCAACGTCCGATCAAAATGGACTTAGGAAAATTTTGTTTCTTATCATATATTTTTAATTGTTTTATTTATCTATTTCTTTCTTTATTTATTTATTTAATTTGATTATTCATTTATGTATTTATTTATTTATTTATTTATTTATTTATTTATTTATTTATTTATTTATTTATTTATTTATTTATTTATTTATTTATTTGTTACTTTATTTATTATTTTATTTACTTGTTCATTTATTTATATAATTAAATTCAATTTTTTTATTTAGGTAGTTTCTTTCTTTCTTTTTTTATATGATTGGAAGGCAAGTCGGCTATCATATAGATCTCAGAAATGAAAATTTTAAAGGAAACCTGTGGGTTTTTTTTTTGAAAAATTTGCCGTCCGCCGTTCAACGTCCAACATCCGGCCAAAATGGACTTGCAAAAATTTTGTCTCTTATTATTAATTAATTTATAATAAGGAAAAACCGTAAGGTGGACAATTAAGTTCAAGCTGTATAGGAATGACAATGTACACTAGTGGCTGCCATAAAATAAGTTTTTTATACCTCGTTGTGATGCCATACAGGTGGTATTTTAACAGGGAACCTGTTTCATGGGGGCTTTTTGAGAAATTTGCCGTGCCCCGTCCAGCGAAAAACTTAGAGACATTTCGACTCTCGAGCTATATATCATAGGAGGGGGACTTGGAAAAACTTTCGACCATCGAGCTACATATGATGGGAATTTTTCCAAGTCCCCCTCCAATCATATATTTCCAGGTCCCCCACCCCTATCATATATAGCTCGACATTCGAGAAAAGTTTAGACTCTTGAACTGTATTATACTAGGCTTATAGTAGGTCTAAACCTTCTTTATAGTGGCTTCAAGTAGGCCTAGGCTCCCTTGAATTCTCAATACCAAATCCCATATGACTCATAAAACAGGTTCCCTGGGTTCCTCGTTTAACTTCGTTAAGGAAGCCGTCGTTTCTCTAGTAAAGTATTGCACATATTTTCGAGTCATAAGCCTCACAAAGCGCAGCAAACCCGTCGCCTTATAGGGAAACACTCCTCCAACGGGTCAGGCTTACTGACGCAAAGGTGACATCAAGACAAGACCGGACCCTTCGAAGAATTGGGTTAAGGTTGACATTCGTCGCTGGTATTTTTTGTCAGAAATCCACTTACCTAAAGAATATCCTCAAGAGTCGGTTCGGCCGGAGCGCCATTCTTCAAAACTGAGTTTGAAATAATTGGCCTCGTCATCTACCAGATTTAGGTACTTTTTGAACTCCTCAAAGGTCCAATTTGAGGAGAAGTAATAACTGTACTTTATGATTTTCTAACAGGGAACCTGTTTTATGGGGGGCGATTTGAGAAATTTGCCGTGCGCCATCCAGCAAAAAACTTGAAAAAATGTCGACTCTGGAGCTATCATATATAGCTGGAGATTCGAGAAAAATTTAGACTCTCAAACTATTATACTAGGCTTATAGTGGTATGGGTAAAATATGCTGTTTAAAGGTGAAAATGGATACCGTTTTATCTCCCGAATTGAAAAGGTATTACGTCCATTTTCACATTTTAAAAAGCATATTTTACACGTAAAGACTGCTGACACACTCACACAAGTACACAACAAAATATAACTCTCAACAGCCTGCAACAATAGCGTCTACTACTGAATGATATTATAAGTAAGTTGGGTTGCGTGAGTGAATCAAAAAAGGTAAAAATTGAATCTTAACATGACATCTGCAGAGAATGGTTACTTCATACCCTTTTAATCCCATATTTTGTTGTGTGCATGTGTGTGTGTGTGTCAGCAGCCTGTATGTGTAAAATATGCTTTTTAAAAGGTGAAAATGGACATAATACCTTTTAAATTCAGAGGATAAAACGGTAGATTAAACTATCTAAGTGGAGAAAAACGTTAAATAGCATATTTTACACATACAGGTTGCTGACACACGCACACAAACACACAATAAAATATGGGATTAAAAGGGTATGAAGTAACAATTCTCTGCAGGTATCATGTTTAGATTCAATTTTTACCTTTTTTGATTCACTCACGCAACCCATACTTACTTATAATATCATTCAGTAGTAGACTCTATTGTTGCAGGCTGTTGTAAGTTATATTTTGTTGTGTACTTGAGTGAGTGTGTCAGCAGCCTGTATGTGTAAAATATGCTTTTTAAAAGGTGAAAATGGACATAATACCTTTTTACCTCTGAAGATAAAAACGTAGTAATGAGTTGATTTAACTATTGAATTAGAAAAAACGGAGCATACATGTTCATACCTAATGTGTTCAAAATACTGTCCGATTCTCTAGTATTATAAGACAACCATCAACACAACATGCTGGCATAATATTCAAACATACTCTGCCATCTTGTTTTCACTCACCAAAACAAGATAATTATGGCTTTCTACAGCCTACAGTTATAGAGTTTACTACTAAATGATATTACAAGCTGTGTGGGTTGCCTAAGGGAATCAGAAGGGCTGATGATTGAGTCTGAACATGATACCAGCGTAACTCATAGACTCTCCTAATACTTGAAGTGTTTTTTTGCTTTAGATTTACTCACACTAGAAGAGCAAAAAACCACCTAAAATATTAGGAGAGTATAACAGCCACGCTGGTATTATGTTCAGATTCAATTTTTTAGGCTCCACCCTTTTGGGTTTATACACACAAGGGCGCACACAACAAAGTAAGGTATTCTACAGCCTTGGACGATAGAGTTTACTACAAAATTATGTTACAACTGATTGTGGGTTGCGTGAATGAATCAGAAGGGGTAATATTTGAATCTAAACATGATACTAGCATTCAAGTTGTAAGTCCAGGTGTAATTTTTTTCTTTTACTTATGCTATGCTGGCACACATCTGTTCATAATTTTGTTACTTAAACAACAGTTGATCTAAAAATTGGAAGATTACTGAGAGTCTAAGAAGATTATGTGGTATAAAGCAGTTATAGGCCTAATAATGTTCAACTTTTAGTTGTGTGGCTTTTATTGCTGCAGAAATGCTAAGAAGGCTGAAGAATCAAACAGAAATGAGGATATGAATTTTCATGAAAGCAAATTAGTTTAACTTATCTTACAATTCGAATGCAATTTTCATACAAGGAAGAATCCTTTTTATATTGGTAATTTTGAGATTTGAAATGAATTCAATACCAATATATGCGTAATCCATTCCACTTGAAGTATCCCCTCCATTTAAATTTACTTTATTGCAACATTTTTCTATTTCAATTCCAACAAGATCTCTAAAAATACATTTTTGTACAAGTATCTCGTGGTTTGCTTCAACTGAAAATATTGAAGGACTAAAATCAATCTAAATAAAATTTCTGTCCATCATAAAATATTATTTATTCACCTCATAATAATTAGAATATAATGATACAATTTACTTTACGCCTCAGTTTTTATAAAAATCATTTTAATTATGTAAAGTTTTTCTTCAATTAAGCCATTTTGGAATCAGTGGCTGGAATTGTGATGATTGATCCAAACTGACAATGTCCAGACAACATTACCCGCAAACACACAGTTTTATTATTTGCAGAGTTAGCATTCTTCAATCTCAATGTGACCATAGGTTATTAGTCTGCAAGATTTGATGGCTATCCAACCAAGTTCAATTTACCTCAAAAAAACAAACTTCTGGGTACTTCAAATGACTTTCTTGGAAAGAATCTGCAACAATAGACAACTAGCAAGACAAAGCTAGGTTAGTTTAAGGTTCTAAAACGTTTGCCTTGAGATTACCTCAAGGATAAATTTGATGACTGGATATTTGAATTAAAATTTAGACCCACACTCGGGTCGAAATTAAAAATTAACAGTTACCTACCTTAATCAGCTAACACCTTGCAATGCAGAATAGCAAGTGTCTTACAATTCAAATATTGGTATTATTATGATAGGAGGGGGACTTGGGAAAATTTCAACTCTTGAATTATATATGATAGGAGGGGAAGTATTGCTACGGAATATGTGGTTTGACATGAAAAAATTTCGACCTCTGAGCTATATATGATAGGTGGGGAGGGACTTGAAAAAATTTCATACTCCAAGCTAGGATTCAATATTTTTCCAAGTTTAGAAAAATTTCATCTTCCAAGCTATATGCAACAGGAGTCAAAATTTTTTCAAGATTTTCACCGGACGGCACACGACAAATTTCTCAAATAACCCCCAATAAAATAGGTTCCGTGTTGAAAATCCCCCTCCTATCATACATAGCTCGAGAGTCGAAATTTTTCCAAGTCTCCCTACTATCATATACAGGTCGGGAGTCAAAATAGCTCAGAGGACGATC